>CM077080.1:156957457-157455106 GCA_039513925.1 Platanthera zijinensis | reverse complement strand
GTAATTATGGGGGTTTTATATGAGTGTGTGATGTTTATTATGGATTGTGTGGGGGTTGTTGTTAGGCTATTGTGAGGGCCTTGTTTTGAATGTTGATTTAGAGTTGTAAGATTTGCAAAAGATTGATTAGTATGAGATCAGTGCCTTCCCAAATCTTTTGGGCTCCTCCATCCTCTGCGCCCTCCGGCGTCGGCCCCCTCTATCTCTCCCCTCTTATGGCTCCCCACCTTCCCCCCATCACCTCTACCAAACTGACCTCCAACAAAGCAACCATTCAACCCACCTCCTTGAAGATCGGCCAAGGCAAAGATTTCCTTTGTGGATTCTAACTCCGGCATGACCTGACGAAGGCTGACAAGTTCCTCTCCATCCGGTGTGACTCCGGTGGAGCCGTTGAAGATGATCCAATAGAGAAATCATAATCATCTATTTCCATTGGGTAACGAAACCTTCTACCTTTGTGTGTTTCTTTTCCTAGATTTATTCGTGTGGTGGTAGATTCTTAGCTTTGAATTTTGATAGCATTAATTCATCGTGATTTTCTTCGATCGTTGTGTTTATCTTGATTTATCTATTTCCGAAAGGGTTTGGCGAACCTTCGTCTTCTTTTATTGGGAGAGATCTACCTTTTCAAATCGTATTTTATTTGGTAGATCTCTTTTGGTACAACACCGCTTGTACGGACCGGGTAGGTCCTTTTAGCCAGAAAGAATATTGGCCTATCGCCTCTATTCGATCCTAATCGGTTTGGCTACCCATACGCTAGCATATAATTGATAGAATTAATTAACATGGTGCTGCGTAGAATGATTGTGCGAGTGTTGTATTGGATCAATAAGAGGCATTCGTGTTCACCCGTAGATATACTCGGTGTCAAACGTGCAAGCCTGCATCAATTTGGTATCAGAGGAGGTTCACGTCAATTTCCTAATTGGCCCCCTTCCCATTTTGCATTGAGCACCGACACACACTTTGCACGTTTCTTTGCACAACATATAAATCAATTTTAAATTTTTGGTCTGCAAATAGCGGCCTAAAATTTTCAGATTTTCTCGAAATTCAAAAAATAAAATTCTGGAAATTCTCTATCATTTTCTTAGTAATAAAACAAAAAAAAAACTTTTATCGCTTTAGTTCTTATGTGGAACAATTCCATCTTTGAAATTTAAATAGGGCCAGTTCATTTCTCTTTGCTTGTGCACCAGCTCAGGGTGAGTTTTCTCTCCGGTTCTCACTAAAATGGCATATGACGTATATACTGCTCGGTTATACTATTTATATGTTAAGGAAATGGCTAAACAAACCCCTAGGGCACACCGCATTTATCCTACTTATGACGGTTTAGGATGTCCCCAAATTTTTTACAGATTGGCTGAAGGGATTAAATCATTATTTTAATTGCCACTTATGGGACGACCATAAAAAAGTTAACTTTTCCCAGAGCGATTAGTAGGTCATGCCCAGTTGTTTTGGTTAATCGAAGAGCATCATGTTGGCAGCTATCGTTACGCTTGGCGCACATGCGTCGCCTACTCTCGGATCAATTTGATACCGCCTACTGTCGCCCTGCTAACACCAAGCCTTTGAGTGAGTATAGTTTTGGCAGTAGATCCATACCTGTCGTTAGGAATTATTATAAACCAATGCCAAGACCAAGCAACAGATAACTGATGATTTCACTAACCTTAAAAAAGGAACAAGTCGGTCTCGGATTATATGCATCTTTTAATGATATGATTGTTAGTAGTGGTGTGAAGGAGTTGTCAGAGATCACCCTCTCTAGGTTTATTAAGGGGTTAAACCCCTACATCCAGGGTAAATTACTGCGTTATTTTCACAACGATCAAGACACTACTTTTTATTACGGCGATAGAAATCTAGAAGCACTACATTCCTAGGAATAACGCTCACTGTCGTGTCAGACGAAAAGAATGTATTAGGACAACCACCCCGTTAGAGAAACCTCTCCTAATAGGTTTTTTTTGTTGTGGACTCGATAGATGTTACCACTAGGGTTATGCTCCGTTAGCCTCGACACCTAAGTCCCTAAAGATAGTGAATGATACCTCTAAGGATGCTGATGTTGATATACTATCTCTTGATTTTGAGGATGACCCCGTAGGTGAGAGTATTCTGACATGTTCATTAGTGCCCGACAATTTTGATGCCTCTGAGTCTGAAGGAATCCCTAGTGATCTAGAAGATGATGTTTGGGATGATGATGATAGTCCAAGCTGTGAGAGTATCTCTTTGCCTATTACGTACCCTACTAGCGTTGTGTCTGTGCACCCTAGTATTGAGTGCCCTCTCCTGATACGATCCCATCGCGTTAGAGCCTACGATTATACCCACTGAGATTTGATCTGACTTACCAAAGGAGCCTGTGAGTGAGGATTTTTCCATTGTCATTGACGACCCTGACTTAGTGGATGTTCCAACTGCTGGGAAGACTCACCTATGTGAGAAGGTTATGTTTGGATGATTTTAGAGCTGCGAACCTGAACGATAGTTATTTGATGATATCAGCATTTTCTGACGTTCCATCTGAATTAAATTTTCCATCGGTTTGATTTTTCCCATTTCTGAGACCTATACTGATTCTTAATTAAACGACTTGTCTAGTGTGTCAGAAGAAATTGCAAGCGAGGAAGTGGTATTTTTGAACGATTCTTTGTTTTTACCCCCGATGAGAGTTCATGGAAATTATCACCGATCGGTGAAATTTATTCTGATTTGGATTTTATCCCGGTTTGATTTTACCGACCCTTCCACCTCTCTATGAGCCCACAATAGTTGACGATTTAGGACGTGACATCGGTAGTCCTAGACTGAGTTGTTGTGACACACCCACTCTTTTAGTTCCTACCTTGGCATTGTCTCAGCACTCAGATATTAGTACGTTGAGTGCGCTAGTTTTTGCTCTGATCATCGCACCGTGTAGATCTGACTACACAATACATTTGGATATTCATTTCTCTGCGTGTCTAGCTATGGTTCTATCCTCATCTATTTCTGGTTCCTTGGCTATTGTGCCTCTGGTTGTAGTGTATCCTTCACATACCTATATCCCACACCCAGTCACACGTATTTACCCATCGTCATTTGAAGACCCTTTTTCCCACATGTTAGTGACCAAGTTTAGGCCCCATGAGTTGTATCGCTCGCACCTCTTGTCATATCCGGGAGCATGCAACTCTTTTAGTATTTATGATGCGCTAGCGGTTTCCATTGGCATATGTTCATGCCAAGCGTGAAAATAATAATTATAAAATTAGGACTGCGAGTTTGAAGCCAATGAAAATCATCTTTGATTATAAGGCTCCCGTACCCTCACACTTAACCCCCTTATCCTTTGTATTTGGGGTAAGTCATGTCCCCAGAGTTTCACTCCTCATGATAGTATGATACTTAGGCGCACTTTAAGAGAATTAATCACTCAACTTGCGTCTTATTATTATTTACTTGCTAGTTTATCGCCAAAACTCACACCAGATTATGCCCATCATGATCACATTTTATATAAGCACATTAGTGAAGCGCTAACCACACTATATAGATCTTATCAATTTCATGTTAGCTTACATAAAAGAGCGTCTCACTATATGATTGACGATTTAGTTTTGGTGCGTCTCGTCCCAAACGGTTGCCTTCAGGCACTATAGAAAGTTGGCGAGTTGGACCTTTTTCAGATTTTAAAGAAATTAGGAGAATACGCATATCATTAGAAGTTTTCGACTGATTGGGGTATTACCCCTATTTTTAATGTTTCTAATTTAACGTCATATATTTCTCCACCACTTGAATTATCTGCCTGTCCGTTTGGGTCCACTTTGTTTTCTTATGGTTTGGGTAGTGAGCTTGTGCCTGGATTGCTCTCTTAATCGGTCTTCACTGGAGGTACGTTGGTTGTTGATGTAAAAACTTGTTTTATTTTATTGCCTAATGCTTTTCCATGGTTCTCCAAGACCACCTTTTTGCATGACAGGATACTTGAAGAAGATGTGCTCTCCTCGCCAAGTGGTGTTGTTTGCTGCTATGTGGTTCTTTTGGATGTTGCTCTCCCGTGTTGGTGCATTCAGAAAAACTCATCGGTGATGAGTACTTTGAGCAGGGAAGGATTGATGGAGACGTTGCTAACACGGCCGCCATTGATCCCCGTCTGAGAGAGTTCATCGATTGGGACGAACGCTGCCGCAAGCTCGAGGATGGGATTGACGTCCACCGCCATTATATAAAAATATATAGTTATAAATTAAATAATTTTAATTATATATTTTAATAAATTTATTATTTTAGCAATTATATTTTAAGTATTTATCTCATGTTTTAATTTTCATTTCATGTGTAATGATGGGTGCTTATAAACATCATGTATTGTTTTAATTATTTCATTTCATGTGCTATGATGGGTGCATATAACCATCATATTTTCATTTTGAATGGAGGGAGATTGAGTGGTGTAGGCTATATATAGCCATGTTATGAAGGATTGATTAGAGGAGAAGAATAAGAAATAATCCCCCCCCCCCAAATCTTTTGAGATCTTTCCTTCCCCCTTAGCAAAATTTGGCCTCCTCCATCCTCTCCCTCTCTTGGCCGCCGACCCTCTCTATCACCCCCCTCTTAATGGCTCGCCACCTTCCCCAATAATCCTCTCCCAAAACTGACCTCCAACAAAGCAACCATTCAACCCACCTCCTTGAAGAAATCCGCATAGGCAAAGATTTCCTTTATGGATTCCAAGTCCGGCATGACGCGACGAAGGAAGACAAATTCATCTCCATCCGGCGTGAATCCAGCGGAGCCGTTGAAGAGTAATCCAAGTAGAGAAATCAGAATCATCTATTTCGATTGGGTAACGAAACCTTCTACCTTTGTGTGTTTCTTTTCCTAGATTTATTCCTGTGGTGGTAGATTCTTAGCGTTGAATTTTGATAGCATTAATTCATCGTGGATTTTCTTCGATCGGTTGTGTTTATCTTGATTCATCTATTTCTGAAATGGTTTGGCGAACCTTCGTCTTCTTTTTTTTGGGAGAGATCTACCTTTTCACAATCATATTTTATTTGGTAGATCTCTTTTGGTACAACACCACTCGTTCGGACCGGGTAGGTCCTTTTAGCCGAAAATAATATTGGTCTATCGCCTCTATTCGATCCTAATCGGTTTGGCTACTTGCACGCTAATCTATAATTGAAAGAATTAATTAACGTGGTGTCGCATAGAATTATTGTGCGAGTGTAGGATTGGATCAATAGAGAGGCATTCGTGTTCACCCGTAGATATACTCGGTGTCAAACGTGCAAGCCTGCATCACAGACTTTGCAGGTTGCAAGGAAGATAGGAAAAGCGTAAGTGGAACTTGTCAATTCCTAGGGAGGAGGCTGATTTCATAGAGTAGCAAGAAGCAGACCAATATGGCTATATCCACTACTAAGTCAGAGTACATCTCTGCAGGGAGTTGTTGTGCACAAATTCTATGGATATAACTTCAGCTAGAGGACTATACAATCTCAAGGTAAGTCATTCACCTTTATATTATGACTCATCTAGTGTAATTTCTATTCCTAAGAATCCTATCTCATATAGCAGGACTAAGCATATAGAAATTAGATATCACTTTATTAAAGAACATGTAGAAAGTGAAGACATTGCTTGAATTTGTCCCCACTGATAATCAAGTTGTTGATATCTTCACTAAGCCATTGGATGAGGCTAAGTTTTATTCTTTCAAAATTGAGTTAGGAATGCTTAATGTTGAATGACTCATGTACATTAAGTGTTTCAGTTGTAGATCTACTTGTTTATTTCTCTATTTTTAATTTATAATAAAAATCAATCTGCTATGATGTTAGATAGATAGTTGTTAATAACTTTAACTACTAGTTTAACCAATTGAACAACTAAATTAGTTAGCTACTAAAAGACCCTTATCAGCATGTTAGGTTAACAACCTTTATCCCAATTAATTTGATAAAATGGCAAAATTAAGTGTTAGTGTATGTCAAACATGTTTTGACATTATTCACTAGAAATAAGTGAGATCAGCTGAATCGGTAAGAAAGATTCATTTGAACCACTAGGACAGCTAAGACTGTCTCAGCGATTCTCATATGTATATGAATTACCATGTCCATGTGGCTTATTTCACTATCTTAGTGTATCCGCTGAGACGGGTTGTTTATAATTAAATCAACTCAGTTAAACTGTCAAATCAGTTGATTTAATAATATAGGTCATCCCTTCAAGTTCACAAACACCTATATATATAAAGACATAGTAAAATGAAAGTCATTAAACCCTAATCTCTTTCCTAGCCATCAAGACCAAAACCCTTCTCAACATCTCGACTTCCAGCTTTAATGGTTCCAAAATCTTCAAAAGATTTACCAAGAATGTTATGAGATCGTCAGAAATGGCTTCGTACATACTTCAATAGAAATCAAAGAAGTTATTAAGATGTTGGATGCCCTAGGTCTGGAATATATTCTTTCAGAACCTTCCTCCATTCTAAGAGATGAGTGCTTGGAATTTTTATCCAATGTTAAGCTTTCCCCTTCAAAGACATCACTAAAATATAAGATTGGAGGGATGAAGATCAAGATTACTCCAAGGAAATTGGGTATGGCCCTTCAGCTGCCCTCCACTGCCAGTGATGAAGAAGAAGCCATCTCCAACAAGGATAGAGATAATGCACTGACATGGTGTGATTACAATGATTCCAAAGTTGGATCACTAAGAAGGAAGTTATTTAACCAAAGTGGTAAATTACTGGCTTACATTGTTGGGAAAGCCATATTTTACAAGCTGGTTCTCATTACACTATCTTCAAACCAATGTTTGAGATTTTCGCAAGGATAATTCTGCAAAAGCAGACCGCATGAACCAACATCATCTTCCAAAGATTAGTTGATTGTATACTGGCACCGAATTTGGGAAGAATTTTATCCATATTCTTGATCGACACTTATTAAAAAACCTAAGGAAAATTATTCACCCCCCTCTAGGTTTAGCTACCTTGAAAATAAGATCTTATTTTCAAGGTAGCTAGCAACCTAGAGGGGGGGGGGTGAATAGGTTTCTTTAGGTCTTTTGATCTTCTTTTAAATCACTTATTTGTTTCTTTTAGCTTTCAGCTTAGAGTGATATAGTGCTTGTCCTTTGCACCTGCAATTAAGAAAATAAAAGCAAACACAAAAAAGCACACAAGTGTTTTATAGTGGTTCCCCAAAATTATGGGTACATCCACTCTCCTCCCACCTTGCTAACTTCCTGTTAGTCAAGCACTTCTCCAAACCAATTCTCTAAGAAGCTTACACCTCAGATCCCTCAGGATCTCTTAGTCTCCTCCAAGACTTACACCTCAGCTAGAAAGGCGAACACTCAGTGTTACAAGTATCACCTACCTCAGGCACTTAAGCACTACCACTCAGGCTATGGAGGATAACCCTATCTCAGAGCGAGCTTGCCCCTACAACTCAGAGAGATGCACTCTCCTACAGTTCATGCAAAATTTTCCCTACTTCTCAGTGAGTAAAACTCACCTACCTCAAAGAGCAGCACTCTCCTACCACTCAGGTATATTTTCCCTACCTCAGACTCAAAGGTCCTACAGCTCAGATCCAGAAGGATCCTACAAAAATAAATAGTTTAACTATCTTTGACATAGAGAAATTTATCTGTGTCAACCACATGAGCGGAAAACTTTCTGCTCCAACTCTCCTCACAGTAGGGAAATGGTTTGCTGGAGGAACTCAGAAGATAACTTCCGAACTTGTTGCTGAAGGCTAAAGATCTTGTGATCTTGAGTCTTCAAATAGCTCACTGAACCTGTCAAAGGATGAAGGTTCTTATTTCTTTAGAACTGATTCTGAATCTGTTGTGGCAGATCCAGACTTGCACAGCAAACTGACATTTTCTTGTTGGAGAACTTCAAGCCATTCACAAGCAGCAACGGTGAAGAAGATGAAGATGGTTTCTCTCCTTTTTGAATATTGTATGCCCTAAAAGTTATCTTTGTCTTGGTCCTATTTCTTCCTTTTGTAGTTCGTCGATCAATGGCACTTAGAGATCGATGGGCCCCACCTGCAGCTTCCAGCTGAGCCTTGCTTTAATGGAAGAAGACGTACAGTAGCTTTACGACAAGTTTTGTCGTGTAGTGTAGCTTCACCGTGTCTGAATTTTTTCTAGTTAACCTTATCAATTTTGCTGACGTCAGCACATGTGAACTTAGCCAAAATAGAGCATCAGAGAATAGGCTTTGAGCGAGTAAACATCACTCAACGCCAAACCATCTAGATAGTTTTACTGTCTCTTGGCGTTGAGTGAGTAACCATCACTCAACGCCAAACTACTTAAAATATAAAGTCTGTTTCGAGGCATTGAGAGATTCAGCTTCACTCAACTCCAACTTGATTTATCAGCTTTATGCTGCTTGGCGTTTGAGTGAGTAAGCATGACTCAAAGCCAAATCCCTTAGACAAAATTCTGTCTTCACTAGGCATTGACAGCTTTGAGTCAGTAACCTCCACTCAATGCTTTTTTCCTTAACCAAATTTCTGCTTCTTCAGCAACTTAAGCGTCTAGAGTGTTGAGAGAGCACGCCTCACTCAACGCTTTCTTCCTTAGCCAATTTTCTATATTTAATAAGCACTGGGCTTAGACTGACTTTCTGAGTTTGACGAATGGTTAACTAACGTCGATGAACTTTGAACTTGGTTCGACGAAATCTCAACTGAGCTCAACGAACTAAGAACTCAAGCTCCAAACTTAGCTCGACGAAATGTGAGCTGATCTCGATGAACTCAAAACTCAAGCTCTGAACTTAGCTTGACAAAATGTGAGCTGAGCTCGATGAACTCTGAACTCAGTTCGACGAAATCTCAACTGAGCTCGACAAACTCAAAACACAAGTCTGAACTTAGCTCGATGAAATGTGAGCCGAGCTCGATGAACTCTGAACTCAGTTTGACGAACTTGAACTCAGTTCGATGAATTTGAACTAGTTCAACTTACAGCCTTTTTGTTGTATGGCATTAAGTGAAGGATCATCACTCAACACGAAAACACTTAGCCAAATTTCCCTTTAGTAGCATGGCGTTGAGTGAGTTGACTTCACTCAATTCCTGTAAACTTAGCCACATTTCATCTCATTCTATAACTTAGGCTATGACAGTATTGGCTACACTCAGCGCTACAATTCATCTGGCATTGAGTGATGTTCCTTCACTCAACTCCTATGGACTTAGACAGATTTCTATCATTACACTCCTTAAGTAAGTGTTTACCTGACTTAGCTACTTAGGCTACCTGACATGTCATACTCATCTGCTGATATGTGTATATCATTGTTAAGATTGACTTCACTCAAATCCAGGACATTATGGGCAATGGACTCAACACTTATCCTTATAGCTTCAACTAGAAGCAAGGTGTTAGAATCCACCATCTCAAAAGGATGGACATAAAGACCTGCACAGATTTACAAGAATTCTTCTAATGTCTCAAACTTCTGAGGTTCACCAGTCCAAGGAAATAGGAAAGTAGATAGTTAGATCTGCTAGTTCTTCTAGTTCAGGTTATGAGACAGAGTCTTCATCTCCTGTAGATGTTGTACTTCAGGTTGATATTAACCCCAGTCAATCTTCTGCTAGCATATATGTTACTCTAGACTCATATAGGAGTTAAATTGGTAGAGAGCATGTTGATGAAATCCATGCTGCACTTAAGTCTGATAACACTCCTACAGATTATGCTGCACAAGATGTGTTAAATGACAAAGAAGAGATCATTGAGTCAGAACAAGACCTTGAAGATTACTTAGAATCCTCTATACCTCAAGAGGTGAATGTACCTTCTGAGGGGGAGCTTGGGCTAATAAAATAGCAAGCTCTTGATCAAATCGTTACAAGAATTATGGCTATTGTAGATGTCATTGCTCTTACAGGTAATGTTGCTGACTTAAGTATTGATGCTGATACAGCTATGATTAATACTGATACACTAGCTATTTTAGATAATGATTATGTCTCTATAGGAGATGATGTTGACTAAGTTAAAGATGATGAGTCAAATATTGCTGTAGATTTGGACAAGAATGAAGTTCTTCCAAAAGATAATGTTGAAGTTGAGGGGGAGCCTTCACAAGTCCTTACTTAGGATGAAGTTATTCCATCCACCATATTGGCTGAGATATCAACTCTTCCTGAGAATGATGGTCAAAAGGACCAAGAGAAAAGTCCACCCATGATCCTTACTCCACCCTCAACAATTCCAGATGACTCCCTCCTCAGAACTATAAAGGCAATATTGGCTTAACAAACCACATTAGTGAAGGTTTACATAGACCAGTCCATTTATAAATTCAAAGATGAGCTGATGACAGAGATCATGGCTATCAAGGATGAAACTGTTCACATGAATAGCCAAATAACTAGCAAGTTTGATAAAGCTTCTCAAACAGTTAAGGCCCAATCCTCCATTCTCAGATTTATGGACAAAAGCCTAAAATTCTTTGTAACTGTTATTGGCTATATAAAGAACTTTGTGAGTCAAACTGATGAAGCTATCAGGGGTGCGTTAGATCATGTCAACGCCCATATCACTAATACTACCATCAAAATAATGGAGGAAGCAATTCTGCTCAAAGATGAATTGCTAGCTGACAATGAAAACAGTTTCCAAATACTATCCAGCAAGATTGTGGCCAACTCCCTAAGGTTGCATAACAAGCTTATTGAAGAAGCTAGAAAGGGGGAGGAGAGCAATGCCAAGATGGGCAAAATCATTGATGAGCAAGCCTTGAAAGTGCTTCAAGGCCCAAGAATTACTCAACACCTGCCTTTATTGGACAAGTCTAGGCTAGAAGATCTGGATTTCCCTGCTTAAGCTAAAGTGGCATAGGATGCACAGCTTTCATCCAGGAGGAAAAGGGAGGGAAATCTATTAGCTAAAGACTTCAGGGCTAAGAGGAGAGTTGAAAATGCAGATGATCCTGATTATGAATACCTAAGTGATGATTCCGAAAATATCATTATCAATTCTTCGTTGAGCAGTGGTTAGCTACTCAAGAACATTGACAACATGTACTCTTCTAAAGAATGGATCAAGCATCTGGAAAGAAATTCTCTAAGAGATAAAAGAATAAAGCCTAGAGTGCATACATACTAGAGTGATGTTCAAGACGAAGATCAAGCTCTACAACAAAGAAGAGAAAATCTGAATTTTCTTACTTCAAGAGGCAAAAGAATAAAGACTAGAGTGCATACATACTAGGTGATGTTCAAGACGAAGGCTCAAGCTCTACAACAAAGAAGAGAAAATCTGAATCTTAGTTGTAGTTCTTTTAATTTTGTTTGAACACTATTTGTTAAACTTTCAATTGTAGAACTTTTATCTTTTGTTGGAAATTATTTGTTAACATTAATATCTTTGTTGGAAATTGTATTAAACCGGAAAACTTTGAACAAGTTACATTTGTTAAACTATCATGTAATAGTTTAGTTTGATTTATGGTTGATTAAATGAAATTGATTATTGCTTATTTGTGTTAGCCAGTTCGCTGCGATGTTGTCATGATGTTGATGAATCTAGTTTTCCAATTCATTATGATATGTTTTATGTGTTAATGTGTCTTAGCATTGTTGTGTGTTTTTTCTTCTTCAAGTAGGGAGAGATTGTTTGGAATATTTCCCTTCAATGTTCCTTGGATTTGAAGAGGCATCACAATCAATGCTAAGTGATTAGTGTTTTTGATAAATCTTTTACTTCAATTTTTCAGGTTTAAGTTGTTCTAAACATGGATAGAACATTCCTAGAAGTGGCTTCCATTATCTCAACTCTTCTGTAAAAATCCATTGAGAAGATTGTCTGGTCTCAGCGGAACAGCTGGGACAAAGCCATCTACATTTAAGACAACTGCTTGTCTCAGCCCTACAGAGAAAGAATACTTATCTCAATGGAACTGTGGTGACAGTTAATTTGCCGCTGAGATAGAAGCCTGTCTCAGCCCAACAGTTTTGGCACGATTCATTTTTGGCAGAAAGATAATAAAGCGGATAGCCTTTTCCATTCTCATCCATGTGATGTCAAATCAACTGAAGAGCTATTGCAAATTGGTGAGGCATATAAAAAGTATATTCCAGGTCAAAGAAATGCATGGAGAAGTGTTGGATCATTATAAGAGCTACTACTAAGTATTGTGAAGTGCTAGAGTGATGTTGTGAACTGGAAGTGTTGAGAAAGAGCTAAATCTTTGTGCTTCCAATAGATGTTCACTGATCTGATCTAAGGAGAACAATTTGAGTCCATCTGGGCTCAAAGGTTGATTTTCTCACTTCTATTGAAGATAGAAGATCAAGGTGGAGCTAGGGATAAATCTAAAGATCAAATCTCTTGCCCTGCTCCTGGACAACTTTTTGTTGTTCATTATTAATTGAACACCAAAAAGCTGAAGGTTAAATTCATTACTGTCTTCTGTTGTAATCTAAACATTCTATCTTTTTAAAAACATTTATGTTTTTTGAGTGTGTAGGGCCTGTGTGCTTGAGATTGTAGGGTCTGTGTACTTAAGGTAGGGTTGTCCTCCTAGCCTTAGTTGTAGGGCTTCATGATAGGCCTGAGATAGGTTACCTAGAGGGTCATTGAGCTGTAGGAGTAGAAGCTTACTCTGAGTGTGTAGGGCAGTGGCCTGAGGTAGGGTTTGGAGGAAGCCTAGGAGATCTTGAGCGATCTGTGTGGTAAGCTCTTCGAGGTGAGTTTTGAGAAGTTTGCCTTGTCTAACACACTGTTAGAAAGGTAGGAGGGAGAGTGGATGAACTCATACCTTGGGGAATCACTATAAACAATTGTCTGTTTTCTGTGTTTGTTTGATTAAGCCTAAAATAATCTAGTAAAAACAATAAAGTAACAAACAACCTATTCACCCCCACCCCTCTAGGTGATTTAGACTACTACCCTATTAACTATTAGATTGAGCATGACGCGAAGCTGCGATCGCCTGAATGCTCCACTTAAGTCGTGGCTGCTACAAGAGAAATTCCACCGGACTAACCTTCATAATTCTTTCAAGATTCATCAAATAGATTAAATCTGAATTTATTACTAAGGTGTCCTTGATTAGAAGTGATCATGACACAGAGTTGAAGACTCCTAATGATCTTCTAAAAGGTAAAACACCTAAAGTCTCAAATTTTAGAATTTTTTGGTTGTTCATATTACATTCTCAATAATGGGAAAAGTTGTCTTGCTAAATTTGACGAGAAGGCTGATGATGGAATATTTTTAGGATATTTCTTATCTAGCAAAGCCTATAGGTGTTACAATAAAAGGACTCATAAAATACAGGAATTTATGCATGTAGTATTTCATGAAACTCATTCTTTTTCCAAGAGGAGGAAACTTCCACCAACAACTTTTTGTAGGAACAGATTCCCCTAAATGTTGGGTTTAAAGAGTTACAGATTGAAGAGTATTTTGAAAAATCATCTGAAAAGCATAATCATTAGATAGAGGGTGTTATAGAAAGCTCAGATGGTGAAGTACCAATTGAAGGAATTATCAGTCCACCTACAATCACCAATCTGATTAATGAGCAGGAGGCTGATTTCTATAATACAGAAGAAATCGAAGAACAACAAGGAGATAGTTATCAAATTATTCAAGCAAGAGTAGATCTAGAGAGATCAATTCTCATGGATCATCCTCCAACCCAAGTAATTAGAGATGAATCAAGGAGTGAAAATAAGGAAACAAAGATCATGTTGTAGTTTTTTTTCACAGTATGAACCAAATAAATATGAAGAAGCAGATAAAGATCCACGTTGGATTGTTGTTATACAAGAAGAGCTTGCACAGTTTGACAGAAATAAAGTTTGGATATTAGTTGAAAGACCAAAGGAATGCCCAATCATTGGAACTAAGTGGGTATTCAGAAATAAATTTGATTCAAGTGGAGTGATATTCAGAAATAAGGCTAGACTTGTAACTAAAGGTCATTTCACAACCCCATATTCGCTGAGTGGGACCCAGAGGCACAAAGGGTCAGGACTGGACTAGCTTGGGCTAACTTTGGGCCTCAGAACAGAAGAGAACCTTGCCTAGGAGTGGGCGGGAATGCTTGCGCTCATGCACCGGCCGAGACCTTCTTTGCCCAGAGATGGGCGAGAAGGCTCGCGCCCCGCGGAAGGCGGGAACTATCTCGGTCCGAGGCATTCTTCAGCATCTTTTTTAGCTCCCGCCGTGTGAGGCGTGAGAGTTCTCGGCAATGTTCAGTTCTCGGCATAGGAGTTCTCGCCGGGTGGGGCCCAGGGAGAAATTACATAGTTGCCCTCGGGCAATTTACCTACATGCCCTAAGGGTCTGCATTCAGTATTTCATGACACCGGGATTTGGCTATTGGTAGACAGCCAGGGGTAATTTTGTAATTTCAGTTCAGCAAAGACTATAAATAGACCCACAGGGGCTCTTTAGAAAGCAAGCTTATATATTTCCCCAAGATTTCCTGGTGCTTTCTGAGGAGCTCCAAGCCCAGCTTTTGGCTTGGAGGGGCAACTCTCAGAGATCTTCTGGGTTAGAGGTGGGACCTCCCTGCTGAGGATTTGGGTCAGTTTTAGGTCCTTTTCAGCCAGTCAGGGTCGGAGCTTGGGAGAAGTAGGTGTTGGCTACGCCCATATTTTCGAACTCTTATTGAGGTCAGATGTTTGCTTTAATAGTTTTGGTGCGGTGAGCGTGGAAGGTAGCCAGTACAAGAAAATTCTTAGTTTAGCCCCATAACAGGAGGTGAAGGTGAACGATCTGGCTCAAGAGGTTCCCCCTGGGGGAGAAGAGGCGACAAGGAAGATGCTGGAAGACTTCAGGCGGGTGATCCTGCAGACCATTAACCTGGCCTTCTCGGCAAGGAGCAAGTGGGAAACTCCTCAGGTTTCGGTAGAGGCAGTCCCGCTCTTGGGAGAGAATGCCCCTAGGTAGTGCCCAAGGAAGGAGGTACCATTGGAGGTCGGCGAGAGGGACATCGCCGCGTGGGAGCTCTTCCCAGGACAGCATCCCGGGAAGGAGGTTCCGGTAGAGATCGGCGAGAGGGAGGCGGCTGTCTGAGAGCTCTTCCCTGGGCACGGTCTCGCAGATCAGGCAAGCTAGTCAAGGCCGCGAGACGTGCCCTCTCGGCAGGCAGGTGGCGAGAGCTCCTTTAGTGAGCTCATCATCTCGGCTCCGGTGCCGGAGGGGTTCCGGGAACCAGATATGTCCTACTACTCGTGGAAGGATGACCATGTATAACATGTATAGTGGTTCAAAGACGTGGTCTCGATAAGGCAGATGACGGATGCCTTCAAGTGCCGGCTGTTTGCCATCATGTTGAAGGAGAAGTACCGGGACTGGTTCCACTAGTTGCCGACAAGTTCGATCTACAGCTTTGAGGATCTACGCCGAGGGTTCCTGTTGAGGTTCTCAACATCAAAGAAGCGGAAGAAGGAGGCAGAATGCCTATTTGCGGTGAGGCAAAAGCAGGATAGACGCTGGGTCATTACATTGATCGGTTTCAAGAAGAGATCCTCTTAGTCCAGGAGATCCCAGGGTACGTGTTGTTGCTCGCCTTCACCCTGGGGTTGAGACCAGGTTTCTTTAGCATGAAGTTGAAAAGAGTGCCCCCTCTCTTTTGAGGAGCTCAAGGAGATAGACTTTAAAAGAGCCAATCTGGCTTTTGCCAGGAAGCTGGCCCTGTTAGCGGAGGACTATGTAAAGGAACAGCAGCAGGAAGCCAGAGGGATCTGAGGGAAAAGAGAGAAGAGAGAAGGAGGGAAGAAACCCGAGGGCAGGGGTAGCACCATGATGGGGGGCCCGGGAGCTGAACAACCGGTTGGTTTGGAGGCCCAAGAGGGTCGCCCCTATTGTCAAGGAGGAGGCTTTCAGGGGAGAGACAACTTTCGGGAGCCGAGGAGGTTTGATCAACCGGCGTGGAGGCAGGGCCCAAGGGGTCACCTCTTACAGCTGCAAGAGGCAATGAAGGTCGGAAGAGGTAGAGGAGCAAGGAGAGGAGTTCGAGGAGGAGCCAAGAGAAGAGGAGGATGAGAAGGAAGAGGGGGCAAGGCGGCATTGCTCTTCTGTGACTTCCACCAGGAGGAAGGTCACGCAACGACCACATGTCCGGAGTTCTTGGAGATGAGAGAAGCTAGGAGGCAGGGGAGGCAGGATCCACCAATAAGGATCGTAGAGGTGCAGCAGGGAAAGGGGGAAGATAGGTGAGAGGACCGGGCAGACGTGGGGACCCGAGGTGCCTTAAGAAGTAACAATGCCATCTTCGGATGCCCCCCTCATCAGCGCATTTCGATGCATCCCCTCATCGTTCCATCAGTGCCTCAAGTTCAAAAATGAAGGGGTGAAGGTTAGGATCAGGGGGGACCCGAAGATGGCAAGACAGTGTTACGTGATGGCAGTCAACACTGTGTTTTGGATGGCGAGGCGAAAGGGTTGGAGAGGGAGATGGTTGAGTAGGAGAAGGTTATCGGAGAGGAGGAGGTAAGCCCGGAGGAGAAAAGAGAAGAAGTTAAGAGGGAGGCCCAGAGGGGCGTCGAGGTCGAGCAGCAGCAGCAGCAGGAGAGCCTGGAGGAGGCGATGGAGGTTGAAGAGGCAGGAGGGGAGGAAGAGTTTGGGCTGGAGGAAGAGACGAGGGCTGGCTGGAAGCAGTCACGGTTGGAGCCGATTGAGGAAGTGGTGGAGATGGAGGTATTCATTAGCACAGGACAGGTGTAGAGGGTGCTGGGTCAGCAGGGGCTAAATCCGAGGACCAAGAGCAAGTGCGGGCCTGCATCCAGAGTAACGTCGACATCTTTGCTTGGAGCACGGCGGACATGTCAGGCATCGATGTGGATGTGGCCTACCATCGCCTGAACCTACACCCCCGTATGCGCTCCATTCGCTAGAAGATGAGGACCATCTCCACCAAGATGGAGGAGCCCATCAGCGAAGAGATCAAGAAGCTTCTGGAGGCTAGCTTCATCTCAGAGATCCAGTATCCAGGCTAGATCTCCAATGTGGTAATGGTAAAAAAATGGGGAGGGAAGTGGCGAATATGTATTGACTTTTCCTTATTGAATAAATCATGCCCTAAGGATTGCTACCCACTACCTAGAATCGACGCGCTTGTTGATTCAGCCGCCGGTTTCTCTATTATGAGTTTCTTAGATGCTTTTTCAGGTTATCACCAGATCTGGATGCACCCTACCGATGTAAAGGATGTATCCTTCATAACGAGGGAGGGGTACTTCAGCTATAAGATGATCCCCTTTTGGCTGAAGAACGCAGGAGCTACATACCAACACATGATGGATCAGATATTTTAGGGTCAAAGGTGGGAGGAACCTGAAGGTCTACGTCGATGACCTGATAGTCAAGAGCAAGAGTATGGACTCACACCTACGGGACCTAGAGGAGACGTTCGCTACCAAACGGAGGTTCAAGATGAGGCTGAACCCCTCGAAGTGTGTCTTCGGGCGAGTCACGGGAAGTTATTAGGGCATTTTCTGACCCCGATAGGGGTAGAGCCCAACCCTGATAATGGGAAGGCCATCCTAGAGCTGGAGTCACCGTGCAACGCCAAGGAGGTTCCAGTGCTTAACAGGCAAGCAAGCCGGGCTAAGTAGATTCCTCTCCATGATAGGGGAGAAATGTTCTTCGTTCTTCAAGGTGCTGCGGGGGAATCAAAGGTTAGAGTGGACCGCCGAATGTGAAGAGGCTTTTCAAGGGCTTAAAAGGCAGCTCTCCCAGGCTCCGCTACTTCAAAGCCCGAAGGAGGGGTAAGATCTAGCCTTATACCTTGGAGTAGGGGCCGAGGTTGTGAGCTCCATTCTGGTAAGGGAAGAGGGAAAGAAGAAACTGCCAATATACTATGTTAGCAGGACCCTGAAGAAGCCGGAGCTCCAATATCCCATCTTAAAGAAGCTGTCGTATGATTTGATTGTTTTAGCAAGGAAGCTTCGACCGTATTTCCAAGCCAATTCGATCAAAGTGGAGATGGACTATCCCCTTCGCAAGATCTTTGAAGGAGTTGAACACTCAGGTAGATTGGCCAAGTGGTCTATTAAACTGAGCGAATTTGACATCTCGTTTGTCCCAAAACTCTCTATCAAGGCGCAAGTGGTTGCTGACTTCTTGGCCGACTACGTTGTTGAGGTCGGAGCCGAGGAGCCGCGGCCGCAGGGGGCATGGATGATTATTGTTGATGGGTCCTCGGGAAAGCATTCCCTTAGGGGAAGAGCGGTGTTGATAAGCCCTCGGGGTCACAATAGAAAAAGCGGTGGTCTTGCATCTCCCATTGACTAATAACCAAGAATAGTATGAGGCCTTGATAGCCAGCCTCTGTTTGGCAAAGGATCTTGACATCCAGGATGTGGAAGCCTTTATGGACTCATTGGTGGTAGCATCACAGATCCGTGGAGAGTTTGAAGCCCGGGAGCCCACTCTTGCAAATTACTTGTCCAAGGTAAGGGTGATTATTAAAGGGTTCTGGACGTTCTCGATCCAACATGTTCCAAGGGAAGAAAGCACAGCGGCCGATCGAATGGCAAAGTATGGACCTCGGGGGGAGGAACCCTGACCGAGCTGTTTCGACCCGCAATCGAGGAAGGAGAATTGATGGAGGTAGATCGGCGACCCTCATGGGTAGACACCTCGGTGACCTTCCTGACCACGAGAGAGCTTCCGGAAGGGACTAAGGATGCCAAAGGATTCAAGCATAAGGCGGCCCATTACCTAATTCTAGAGGGAGGGTTGCATCGGAAGATGTTGTCAGGGCTCCTGGCAAGGTGTGTGACCGAGGAAGAGATCCCGAGGATCCTGGAAGAAGTGCATTCAGGAGAGTGCGACAGTCACTCGGGGGGAAGGACGTTGGAAGCGAGGGTGGTAAGTCAAGGGTATTTCTGGCAGACCCTGAGAAAGGATGCGGCTATGTTTACGAAGAGGTGCCGAAAGTCTCAGCTGTACGCTCCCCTCTAGCTCTTGCCCGCTCAAAGGCTCCGAAGCATCACAACAACATGGCCTTTCGTCATCTTGGGAATCGATCTAGTTGGCCCTTCCCTTCATCTAGCGGGCAGAGGAGGTTTCTCCTAGTCATGATTGACAACTTCTCCAAGTGGTTGGAGGTCAAGGTACTAGCTAAGGTCACCTCCCAGGTCATCCAGAACTTTTTTGGAGGGAGATCATATGCAGGAACGGGCTACCCCAGGCGATAGTAACGGATAATGGTCCCCAGTTTCTAGCGAGGAATTAATCAGCTTCTGCACCCAGATGGGGATAGACCTCAAGTTTTCCTCCGTCCATCATCCTAGGAACAACGCCAGGTAGAGGCGGTGAACAAGATCATCGTGAACTTACTCAAGAAGAATGCGGAGAACCTGAGGGGGAGTTGGGGGGAACAGCTCCCTCAGTTCTATGTGCTGGCGAACGACCCCGAACACAGCCACCGGTGAGAACCCCTTCAAACTTTCTCATGGATGTTAGGTGGTCCTACCAGTGGAGTTTGAGGTTCGATCCCCGCGTGTCACGGCCGCGGGAGAAGGAGACGAGGTTTGGAGGTTGGAGAATGAGAGGGAGTTATGCCTCTCATTAAATATGGTGGAAGAGCTGTGCGAAGTCGCGGCTATCAGGCAGGCAGAAATCAAGCGGCGAATGGCAAGATACTTTTACAAGCACATCAGGATCAAACAGTTCGCATAAGGAGATCTAGTGTTAAAGAAAGTCGATGCTGCGGAATGATCATCCTCCGTTGGCAAGCTCAATCCAAATTTGGAAGGACCCTACATTGTTGAAAGGGTTCTAAGAACGGGAGGTTACCACCTTCAGGATGTGGAGGGGAGATCCATGAGCCATACCGTGAGCGGTGACGATTTAAAACGTTTCTACCCATGATGGGGGAAGGTGAAACTTTGTATATAAAGTCAAGTAATTACATCATGTTAAATAACTTGTTATTACTTTGGTCTTACCTGTTGAGGAATGCGGTTGATGGAAAGGTTGGATGTTTGCACTACCCCGAGCTCAGCTCGGCCCCAGGTAGACCCGCTGTGCAGGCTCTCATCTAGCTGGAAGGTCCGAAGGCTCGCCTATGGGGGAGAGGTTTGGTTCTTGGAGATACTTCAGATTGGAGACTTTTGCACTACCCCGAGCTCGGTATGGCCCCATGTAGACTCGCTGCGCAGGCTCTCATCAAGCTGGCAGGTCTGAAGGCTCTCATGTGGGGGAGAGGTTTGGTTCTTGGAGATACTTCAGTTTGGAGACTTTTAGACTACCCTGAGCTCGGCTCGGCCCCAGGTAGACCCGCTACGCAGGCTCTAATCTAGCTTGCAGGTCCGAAGGGTCGCCTGTGGGGGAGAGGTTTGGTTCTTGGAGATAATTAAGTTTTGAGACTTTTTCACTACGCCGAGCTCGGCTCGTCCCCAGGTAGACCTACTGTGCAGGCTCTCATCTAGTTGGCAGGTCCGAAGGCTCGCCTGTGGGCGAGAGTTTTGGTTCATGAAGATACTTCAGTTTGGATACTTTTGCACTACCCCGAACTCGGCTCGGCCCAAGGTAGACCCGCTGTGCAGGCTCTCATCTAGCTGACAGGTTTGAAGGCTTGCCTGTGGGGGAGAGGCTTGGTTCTTGGAGTTACTTCAGTTTGGAGACTTTTGCACTACCCCGAGCTCGGCTCGGCCCCAGGTAGACCCGTTGTGTAGGATCTCATCTAGCTTGCAGGTCTGAAGGCTCGCCTATGGGGGAGAGGTTTTGTTCTTGGATATACTTTAGTTTGGAGACTTTTGCACTACTCAAGCTTGGCTCGGACCCAGGTAGACCCGCTGTTCAGGCTCTCATCTAGCTGGTATCTCTGAAGGCTCGCCTATGGGGGAGAGGTTTGGTTCTTGGAGATACTTTAGTTTGGAGACTTTTGCACTACACTGAGCTCGGCTCGGCCCTAGGTAGACCCGCTACGCAGGCTCTCATCTAGCTGGCAGGTCTGAAGGCTCGCCTGTGGGGGAAAGGTTTGGTTCTTGGAGATATTTTAGTTTTGAGACTTTTGCACTACCCCGAACTCCGCTCGGCCCTAGGTAGACCCACTGCGTAGGCTCTCATCTAGCTGGTAGGTCTAAAGGCCTGCTTGTGGGGGTAAGGGACCCCGAGTGCTGCTCGGCCCCGGGTATACTCGCTGCTAAGGCTCTCATCAGCTGGGCAGGGCTGTAGGCACACCGGGGGGGAAAGGGCTTGTTCTCGGATATGTTCTTTGGGGCACTGCGACTTGGCAACTTTGGCACTACCCCGAGCGAGGCTCGGACCCGGGTGGACTCGCTGAACAGGCCTTCTGGGAAGGATAGGAGGCACACCTAGAAGGCAGAAGAAAAAGGTTGGAAACCACCTCAGGTAAGAGAAGTCTCGACCGAGAGGTCTCAGCTAAGAGGATCTCGGCAGAGGAAGTTCCCGACGGGAAGGCTTTCGGCAAGGGATCCTTGGCCCGACGGCAAGGAGCCCTAGGCAAAAGACTCTGTTAACTCATGCTAGGTGAAGGGGGGCGGCACCCCCCCTCCCCTCAAGAACTTACAGCCAGCGCTCCCGCCAAAAGGGTCTTAGCGGAAGGAACTCCAAAACGACATGCTGGGCCTTGAGCTCTCAACAAGTCTCCACCTATTGATCGATAAGGGGGACGACTATCCTAGGGAGACTTAGGGTCTCGACGAGAACGTGCTTGAGAAGCATTTGACACTACAACACTTATAAAAAGGTAAGTAATATATCATAATATGCAAACATGTACAATATATCCTTCAAAATGTGATAAAAGGAGAGGGCATCTCGCACGTTTCAAAGACAAAACAAGGAGGGGAAAGAAACCCATCAGGGGGACGTACTAGACCCCCCACTCGAGCTCTCGCTGGAGCTCTCACCAGAACCCTCCCCGGATGTCTCGCTAGCAGTAGTGGGAGATTTCGGGACATCCGAGGGCGGGGAGTCAGGTGCGCCCGGGGCTTAGGGATGGGATCAAAGAGCCACGGGAGAAGCTGGCGGGCGACAATGGTTTCATCGCCCTCTTTCAGGCACCCCACGTCCTGCAATGTCTCTATGGTAAGTCTGGTCATTGCTTGGGCGTTGATCTGTAGAAGTTTGTCGATATCTTATTTCGAGAAGTGGCGGCTCCTCAGCCTCTCATCCAGCAAAGGAGGATGCGGGGCCGAGGCCGCAACGGCCTCCATGCGCTGGACCTGGTCCTTTAGCAGGACGTTCTCGTACCTTACCCCGGCCAGCCACGTGTGAAGCACCGTGCTATGGGCAGAATCATGCGTAAGGGAGAAACCAGTCAATACAGAGGAGAGACGGGCTGTGGATTACAGGGACGAGAGCGAGTGCCTTGAAAGGTCTCGCTTACCTCTTCCATCAGGCGCAAGGATAGAAGTTGCTGGGCATCCTCCAGCTCGACCTCTAGGGCTGCCGCGCAGGCTGCCTCCTGGTCTCTCTCCTTGAGCATCTCGCCGAAGTTGTGGTCAATGGTGATGCTCTGACGTGCACATATATGAGCGAGCTCAAATCCGCGCAGCAAGGCACGGATGGAGTCAAGGGCCAGGAGCCGAGTGGATATTTGGCCGAAAATGCTGGAATGCTCCCAGCTGTAAAGGTCGTAGCCCAGCATGAAAGTATCATCGGTGACCTCGTCATGCTCCGCCCAACTTGGGAGGAGGGTAGAGATGGAGACCCGGTTGGTCTCAGGATCCCACTAGAGCAGAGGCTTTCCTTCCACATCCAGACACTTCACGCCAAAGCTAAAGTTTCGGTGCCCCTTTTGCTACTTCTTAGGTGGGGCTTGAGCAGAGGTTTCAGCAGCTGACCCCTCGTCATCAGTCCCGCCTACAGCTGGCAGGCTCTTGGCAGGGGCCCCATGGTGTTCCCAACGGCAGTGATCGCCTCCCCGGCTACTGAAAGGATCTCAGTGAGGGATCGACCCTCGACGGCTGGCTGGGAGGGAGAGGCTGCCACGGACTTCCCCTTCTTTGCGGCAATTGGCTTGGGTCTCTTTAGAGGATTAGATGAAAAGGTGTCGGGCTTTCTCTTCCCGACACCAGACCGAGAGGGAGGAGCTGACTCATCCCGGCAGGCGAGAGCTGCAGTTTTCGAAAAAGCCAGCTGTTAACCCGGAATCCGCGACTAGTTCTCCAGGTTTTCAAGTCCGGGCGGCTTGTGCATTCTAGCCGTCGTTATCAGCTAGCCGGCTTATTGTCAGACAAGCCGGGCGGCCTCTACGTCAGACAGCCGCCAGTTCCGGTCCAGCCGTCATCTAAGGGTCGGCCTTTCATTGCCCAAGCTGCGCGACCTGTGCCCCAGGTCGTCGTCAGAGGAGGTCCAGATCAGCCTGCCCAGAGGCCGAGTCCTGCAGCTCGGCAGAAGAAGGTCGTTAGGCCGTTCGGCCTGTCTCTTGGCTTTTCTTCTTTTCGATTCCCGTCACCGCTGCCCGACTCTCTTGTTACCTCGGGCAGCCGGTAATTTTAGCCCTGCCCGTTTGGGCAGGCCCCCAAGCCTATAAATAGGGGGCGGGAGTACACCCAAAGCACGCTGACTCGAGTCCAAGAGCTCGCTTGTTAAGAGCTGCGGCCTCGATTCTAGTCCTTTGCGGTCTATTGTCCGGCCGGCTTCCTCCTTTCTTTCTTCTTCGCTAAGTGTAACCGCTTATTTTCTTATAAAAGGAAAGCCCGCCGCAGGAGAGGCATTCAGGCCGCGGCGGGCGAACTCTGGTGTTGCCGCTGGTAGCGGCCCTTTCTCTCCTTTCTCTGCCCGTTTTACCCGCCATTCCTAGCCGCTAGTAACCGACTAGCCGACAGTCTTTTCCCCATTCCTTCCCCAGTGCTCGAACGGTTAGCTGGTGGTGCCCGTTTTCCCCGTCGCATTTTCGTGCATCAACAGTTAACACGCGACCTTCAGATCTCGGTTAGTCGCTGAAGTTCAGCGGCCATACAATGTCAGACCGGCAGCCTGTTCAGAACAACCTCAGCCCCAGCGAAGTTCTGCTCTTGGAAGCTCTTCTGCAGTCCCTCCGGGAAGAAAATCAAACCCGCCAAGAGATGATCCGGCAGCTCGCCGCGATCAATTATAATCTAGCCGCAATCAATAAGCGGTTAGACTTGCAGTCCGCAATCATTCCGGTTACGCCAGCCAACCAGACCCCAGCGGACAGCAAGCAGGTCGATCCGCCGGCCTACTCGCCTACCTTCCCGGGCTATTCGCCGAGCTATTCGACCTCCTACCCGGCCTGGCCGCCCGAGTATTCGGCAACTCGGCCTCCAGTTTCGAAGAAGCCCCGTGTTTCGGAAAAAGGACAAAAAAGTTCGTCAGACCTCCCCCAGATCGAACAACGGGAGGAAGAGCCAAGTCACAAGAAACCCGCTCGAGCAGCGCGCGGGCAAGTCAGGTGCATGGATCAATATTGCGAATATCACAAGGAAAGAGGTCATCTAACAGAAGATTGTAGAGCTCTCAAATTAATTGTGAAAATGCAGAAATCAAAGGAATCTCGTAGCATGATCTAAAAAAGACATCTCATTCATAGGCTGGCAGACGCGTCAACATCAACGACAAAAGCGATCTTAAATCAATCCCTTAACCCAATATGTTTTTCTGTCTTTTGTTTCTTCTCATTATGCTCTATTAAGAAGGATTATGACTCATTGTTATATTTTGTTTCAGAGATTCTATATCGGTACTCTCACCTGGCAAGTCATCATTCTTATGGGTTTGCAACCCAAAAAAATTAAAAGATCACTGAATCAAGAGATATCGCCGAGTCTAGCTACATCCCCCTTTAGAGCCGTTGTCATTAGCGTAACACCACGAGGACCACGTGTTGCGGGGAGATTTCGCACCGTGTAGTGGGAGCTTACCGGCCTTGATGCGGTGGAGTTCTAGATTGCGGATCCCGGCTAGTACCTAACCCCACTTCTGCATTATGGAGGAGCGGAGTGGTGGTCAGCTCTACCACGCCACGTAAGGGATATCGTTGCAACTATGATGCGTCTGTGCGGGAAGCAATACACGCATGCCCCGCAGATCGTCTTAGCATGCGACCCTCGAATACTCTTTGATACTCTCAAGCAGTGCCTGCAGGAGACCCACAGTCTTGTCGATCTCTGAGGAAAGCAATGTGACTCCGGCCGCACCTGCCCGGAAGATCGACTTGAACTGTACTCCAGGCAAGAGAGCAGTGTATTCTTTTCTTCAAGCAGAAGCCTAGTCGGCGGTCAGAATTCAGACCGCGCGGTTATCATATCCTGGCTAAAGAGAGTATCCGCCCGGGTAATTTGATATTATAAGGCTGAATAGAAGTTATCCAACAGCAAGTTGCGAATATTATTATTCTTACCGCTCGGTTATCTCTGTGACCAATTGGTTTTCTTAAATTGGTCTCATATTTGAAGTTGCCAATATTTATTCTTACCGCGCGGATATTGTTATTAATCGGGCGAGTTATTTGGCTATCTTCAGCTCAATACAGCAGACATCATTATTAATCATGCGAGCTTGTTGGTTTTCTTCAGTTCACTATAGCGGATATCAGTATTATTCGTGCGAGTTATGCATAAATCACTTATCAGATATATTCGCGCGAGTTATTCTTATCTCCACATCCATTCTGCTTGTGCATTGTGCAGATATCTCATGGCATATTATTATAATCGATCGAATAGAAATGCAATACCGAGCGAATAAAGCATATTCAGCAAAATCAAACAGTATCATTTTTATATTGTCAGAAATTGCAAAATGTATTATCTGCGCGGCTTACAAAGATCATGCCGCCGGATCAAAGGAGTATCATAGCATATCAACTTTTCCAGTTATCCTATCCGCTCAGTCCGCCGGCTTATGGTATTCATTCAAATCAATTCGCGGCTTGCAATATAAAGAAGTCGCAATATGTTTATCTCTATCACTAAGTAGTTTTCCCTATTGGAAGCCAGTTTCGTATTAAAGCTCGGACAGGCCGCCACATTCGGCTTGGTTTTTACAATATCAATCCGGTTTATCTCCTTAGCCGAGCGGCTTGTCGATCGCCATTTGAACTGCCTTATCTTCTTGGCAAATAGTCTCCTAACCGCCCGGCTTATTGCTCTATATACGCTCAAGGATGATCGAATTATTATAATTTCGCAGACTAGTATATCTGGTTAATGGTATTCTACTCGAGTTTAACCGCAGCAAGTTAGTTATTATTCGGTGAAGTCATAAATAAGATTTCTCAAAGTCGGAAACGAATAATAATGATTAAACCGCATATTCAAACAAGCAAGTAAAATTACAATAGATTCTCACAAAAGGTAAAACGTTTTCATTTCTAATGTCAAGTATAAGGGGTAGACCGCGCGGTTTACAAAATCTTACCGGCGGTCTCAAAAAATGTAAAAACTTTTACAAGTAAACTATTCTAGCTATTCGGCCTCTATCTTTTGGACGCAGGAGTACTGGAGTCCGGTTCACCGTCAATATCGATCTCAGAAGGCGAGTAATCGCCGCTGTCCGACGAGGATGAACGCGAACTGCCAGTGCCCCTGGTCTCTGACGAGCTGGCATCAACCCGCGCGGTCTCAGACGCTTGACCGCCGGTCTTTGAAGAAGCACTCTCGCTCCTGCTGTCCTCCCCTTCCTCTTCTGCCTCGCCCTCTCCGCCAATCTTCTCCTTGCCTTTCAGCGCGCGATAAACCGCAGCCACCCTTTTCTTCAAGGGTGGATACAGGTCGGCGCAGGTGAAGTCGGTGAATCCCGGGGCGAGGCCGCCCTGATCTCGAAGGCGTTTCAGCGCTCCGTCGATCCCCTGGACAAGCTGGGGAAAGACCGCGTCTTGAAAGGCTGAGTTCGCTGGATCGTACACTTTCTGCAAAGGAAAGAAAAAGGTTAGTTCGGGCGGCTTGATGAATTAAGCCGCAAAAATCAGGTAATGTCTTACCTCATGCGACTCCTTCAGCCGTGCGATTTCTTCATCTTTCTCGGCGAGTTGCCGCTGCAGGTCGCCTTCAATTGTAACTAACCGCCTATGGGCTAGGCCCATATAGTGGTTGGCTACAAAGCTTCTCACGCCGACCTGCGCGGCAAACCGCGAGAAGTCTTCTGCAGGTATCTTCTCCAGCGCTTTCAAGTTGCGCCTGCCATACAAAGCCGCGCCAGCCACAGAGGCATGGCGGCTTACAGTTTCCTTCCCCCAGTTCGGGAGGGCGGTGGAAACCTTTACCGACTCCCCGTCGGCACTCCACTGCATGGTGGGGTTGCCGTGGAGATCTTTCAAGCGGCTACCCATACCATGCAGTATGAAGCCGCTGGAGGAGTCCGATTCATCCTCCTCTGCAGCCCGCTCAGGCCTGGCCCTCTTCGCCCTTTTCTCCCTTTGTGTAAGGGTTAAGCCACCTGGAGTGAGCGGCTTGTTCAGCGGGACCGCGACAGCAGCTGCAAGGCGAAGTCAAAAAGTCAGTTGGTAGGCCGCGCGGCTAGCATAACAGTTCGGCCGAGTGATACTTACTGTCCTCCGCATGAACGTCCTCCAAAGTCGGGAGCAGCGGGAGGTAGTGGGTGACGTCGAGCCGCTCCCCCTTGAAGAAGTTGAAGATCTCCTTCTCCACGCCGTCCAGTCCGCTGCTGCCAAAAGCGGCTTCGTCGCGAACTTGCGGATGGACCGGCAGGAGTCCGAGGTTACCCTCGAAGATAAGGTATCTTTCTGACCAATTCGCGATTTTATTCGCCAGGTTTACAACTTTCAGGCCGCGGCAGCCGAAGTAAAGATGGCCTCTGAAGATCTTCGTTCCCGAGTCCGGGATAGACCGCACAGAGAAGCATTCTCTGAACAGCCTTATCGAGAACCGAACTCGCTCCGACCTCAGGTAAGAGATGAAGCTGTAAATCGCCGCAATCGAGTTCGGGGGCAGCTGTCCCGGCACTACTCCATAATGGTCGAAGACCGCGATGGCTTCCATCAGCACGGGGAAGCCGAAGCCACAGTCAAAGTGATCGATTGGGATAGCGATCTGGTTGGCTGCAGAGGTGTTGATCCGCTCGTGAGGCAGCGGAAGCCGCGCGAGCAGCGGGCTGTCTTTCATATACTTTTCTAAAAAGCTGTCGAGCTCGGCTTGGGTAAGCCGGCCTTCCTTATGATCTGCCGAATGGAAAGCAGAAGCCGCGTCGGTCCTAACGGCTGGAGCTTTGTCAGACCGCATCGCAATTGCTTTAGCTCGCATTCTGATCTCCTGTGCCGAAGTCTCCGGGATCATCTCAATTTATAGATTTCCTATGCAGCTACAGTAGTGGTTGTCAAATCGCGGTTAGATATCAGGCCGCACGGCTCAACCTGCAAGGTAAAGTATTCTAACCGCATTCTAGTTCGGCAGGTCGAGCGATTAAAATTCCAGTACTTGGCAAAATTTCCAAAGAAGAAAAGACAGCGACTAGAAGTAATCAAACCGCACAAAGCCGCTTGCAATTCGGAGTAATATACAATCAAACATACAATGATTGTCCACAGGAATCAAACCGTCCGGCATCACGAGTTGATGCTTATTACAAAGCCAAATAAAAGTTTTCTTAATTATCTCTCTCCACTCTCTGGAGCCTCTCGCCCAACCCGCGCGACTTGGTCGCCGGCCTGTACCAGCTGGACATACACTTGACTAACGAGGTTGTGGATATTGTGCAGAGTCCGGTGAACTCGCGAGGTATCACGCTCTACGCGGGTAAATGGAACCAGCGACAGAGCGCGATCTCCCGGGTCGCCAGAAGCAGCGACCTGCCTAACCGCCGCGACTACTGGGGAGTACGAAGTCTCTCCGGAAGCCGGGCGATTTGGTAGTTGCTGCTGTTCAGCAGTCGTCCCAGCAGGTCGCAAGCCTCTGTCGGCCTCCTCTGGTCGATCCTTATCCCTTTCCTCGTCAAGTCGAGCGGTGTCCGCCCTTTCCCTCTCAATCCGGCCGAGCATCAGCACTAAAGCCTGCAGATCTAGTTTCTCTTTCTTCTCCTGCTCCAGGTGGGCCAGCGCCTCAAGAGTTCTTTGTTCAGCGGCCTCAAGCGCAGTCCGCATCGCCGTCTTCTCCTTCTCCCAGCTGGCCAGGGACTCCTGCATCCTTTTGTCAACGGCCTCCAGTGCAGTCCGCTTCGCCGTTTTCTCCATGTCCGCGCTGGCCAGTGCCTCCTGCACCCTTTTGTTAGCGGTCTCCTGCGTAATCCGCATCGCCGCTCTCTCCAACTCCAAGCTGACCAAGGCTTCCTGCGTCCTTTTTTCAGCGGCCTCCAACTCAGACCGCATCATTCCCCTCTCCTGCTCCAAGTCCTCCAGTACTTCTTGAGTTCTCCTTTCAGCGGCCTCCAGCATAGACCGCTGATTTTCTTCTTGAAGCCGCCACTCTTCTTCCTTGACTCGAAGGGCCTCGGCATGCTCCCTTATCCTAGCCTGCAAGGCGGCGACCTCCTCTTGGAATTCGGCCGCCCTCTGGTCACGGACACTTGGAGGTAGCGGCGGAATCAGTGGAGGTAAGAAAGTCGTCAGACCGCCCGGCTTGATGGCGGTTTCATGAGCACCTGCAGCAAATAAACAGGCGGTTAGATTCAGTGACATGACCGGCATCTGGTAGAAGATCTCGTTAGAACGAGACCGCAGCTCGTGGTTATCTCTCCTTCGAAAGCCGCAGTATCAAGTCTAGCCGCTGGTCGCCTAAACCTTTCTGAATCTATTCGCTTTAGCTTTTCTTTCCATAGCTGCGCGGTCTCCTTAGCTTTGCTTTTCAGCTCAGCCGTGGTCAGGAAGAAGCTCGCCGGCGGATTGAAAATTGTATCCGCTCCCTTCTTCCGTGACCGCGGCTTGTAGAATTTTACAAAATGCTTAACTTCTTCGTGTTTACCTTGCAGGGCAGGAAATGTAGTCGCCACCTGCTTCCCGGCGATTAACTTTTTCATCTCCTCTATCTTCTCTCTGAGTTTTAATTTTTCAGCTCCTTCTGAAACCGCAGGAGCCGGTTCGCCGAGCTTCTCTCCTGTAACATCGATATCGGTGTCGGCGACCTCCGCAGAAGCCGGCGGAGTTGCCAGTAACTTGTCCAGCTGCTGAAATTTGTCCATGCCCTTCAGGATATCGCTCAGGGATTCGCTAGCCGGAGGCGTACTCTCTAGCTCGTCCGACTTGGAAGACGGATTCGACAGACCCTCAGATACGTCTTTTTCCCGCGGCTTAAATTGCACACTAGCCGCTCCGGTCTTCACAGAAACATTGTGGTTATCAACCCGCATCTTCCTCGCCTTCTTCTCCATCCTTTCCTCAAGGGTCTCGGCCTTTTTCTTACGTCGCTTCAAGTGGCCGACTATTGTCTCTGTCCGTTTCCTCTTCTCAGTCAGAGACCGCTCGGCTTCCAGTGGCTTCTTCGACTCATCCTCTTCAATAATGATCAAGTCAGCAGATGTGGGCAACTCGCGCGGCTTGGAAGAGTCGACACTCTTCTCCTCCGTACCGGCGATCTTCAAAAGAGGTTCACCCGATGGCGAGTAGGTAATGTCGAAGGATTTGGTGGCACCAGCTTCCGGGAGAGCAGATTTGGAAACCGCTTCAACTTTTGTCGCGGCCTGCGAGGATTCTGCAACGACTTCCATCGGTTTCTTTCCAGAATCAGAAGCCGCCGGTGCGATCGGCTTCTCGGTTTTCTTCTCAGGCGGTTGGTCGGAACTGTCCGCTTTTCTGCTCCTCTTTTTCGATCCAGACGACTTCTTTTCGCGATCTAGCATCGAGGACATGACGTCCATCTTGTAGAAGTCTCTGTCGGCTTGGAGGATTCTGACCGCAAGTGGCGAGTAGTGACCCGTGGCTTGGCAGAAATCTTGAAGAAATGGCAGGGCCCTCGGCATTTTATAGACGCAGAAGCATTAATGGCAGTCGCGGTCTCCGGCTTAGTTCTACATTTTCGAAGTTTTTTATAAAACTTAAAAATGTGCGGGGATTATGTTAACCCGGAATCCGCGACTAGTTCTCCAGGTTTTCAAGTCCGGGCGGCTTGTGCATTCTAGCCGCCGTTATCAGCTAGCCGGCTTATTGTCAGACAAGCCGGGCGGCCTCTACGTCAGACAGCCGCCAGTTCCGGTCCAGCCGTCATCTAAGGGTCGGCCTTTCATTGCCCAAGCTGCGCGACCTGTGCCCCAGGTCGTCGTCAGAGGAGGTCCAGATCAGCCTGCCCAGAGGCCGAGTCCTGCAGCTCGACAGAAGAAGGTCGTTAGGCCGTTCGGCCTGTCTCTTGTCTTTTCTTCTTTTCGATTCCCGTCACCGCTGCCCGACTCTCTTGTACCTCGGGCAGCCGGTAATTTTAGCCCTGCCCGTTTGGGCAGGCCCCCAAGCCTATAAATAGGGGGCGGGAGTACACCCAAAGCACGCTGACTCGAGTCCAAGAGCTCGCTTGTTAAGAGCTGCGGCCTCGATTCTAGTCCTTTGCGGTCTATTGTCCGGCCGGCTTCCTCCTTTCTTTCTTCTTCGCTAAGTGTAACCGCTTATTTTCTTATAAAAGGAAAGCCCGCCGCAGGAGAGGCATTCAGGCCGCGGCGGGCGAACTCTGGTGTTGCCGCTGGTAGCGGCCCTTTCTCTCCTTTCTCTGCCCGGTTTTACCCGCCATTCCTAGCCGCTAGTAACCGACTAGCCGACAGTCTTTTCCCCATTCCTTCCCCAGTGCTCGAACGGTTAGCTGGTGGTGCCCGTTTTCCCCGTCGCATTTCGTGCATCAACACCAGCGGATCTCTCGCAGCCCTGGTCTCGGCAAACGGCTGACGTCGAGGGATTTCCCACTCTCTTGCAAAGTCAACAACATTCAGCGCTACATTTTATAGTATGGAATGCTAAGCAAAAGGCGGGACCATACCTTATCCATGAGGCACGGGCAGGAGAGAGTCGATGTCCTGCCTGAGAAATTGGACGTCGAAGACCTTGGTCCCGAGGAACTCATGGAGGGTGCTCTCGCGCGACCCCAGAGTGGGAGTATTGCAGGCGGCGGCGTCCTATTAGACTAGCGCGAGGGGTACGTTGCCTAAGTTGCCGAAAACATAGAAGAACTTCTCGCCCCAGTGGTGATGCTTGTTGGCGAGACCATAGGTTTTTAGCAGCTGGCTAGAGAAGAAGAATACGCCACCCTTAGCCTAGAAGACGAACATCTTCTGGAGTATATGTAGACTGTACTCGATCCTCTCTGATCGCATGTAACACATGAACACCACCAAGATGGCGACAGAGTTAGGGTTGAGCTTGGCGGGAACCACCCTGTTGAAGGGCCTGGTGCATCTCGGGCCAGAGTGGGAGGCAGAACCCCACCTCGAAATGCTCGAGGGGGATGGCGAGCTCTCCCTCTCCCATGAGATTTACCCAATCATCATTGCGTCGGTTTCACGCGGAGAAACCGGCAGGGATGTAGCGGGAGGTGATCAGGTATTACTCATCCATGGTCAGTCGGTAAGGAGGGAACTGGTGCCTCCGGAAGGCTTGCGCATAGTTAGAGCGTCCTCCGCTATCGCCAGGCATCATGGTTAAGAGGTTGAAGGCGAAAAATCGGGGAGAAAGGCGAGAACGAGAGAAGGTGGCGGAAGCGAGGGAAGGTCTCGAAAAGGCACGAGAGCAGCAAGAGGGAGGATAAGGGTTCCGGATCTGAAAAATAAATTCAGTGGATTTATAGAAAACTGTAATAATGATAATTTTCCCAAAAAGGCAACAAGGGTACAATCGCCATGCCTCAAGGAAACGACATCTCGTTTTCCACCCTAACACACATTAGGCATCTAAGCCAACTAGAAGATTCTGGCTCATAGATAACAGCAATTGACAGACATCTTGGATTCGCGCAAACAACGAGATAACAGCTTGAAACAGAGCAATGAAGTAGAAATAGTGAAAAGAGGGGCTCTCGCCGGGCAAGAGCTGCATAACAGATAATAATAATAATAATAATAATAATAAAGTCTCAAGCAGTCAAGGTTCAAATTAAAAAAGGGGGGGTACATTGCGAGAAAGGTAGGCCAAGGGATGGGGGGTGAGACTCCGTTATTCAGTATGGTTCCCATCGCCATCGCCCTCATTCACGCCTTCTGGTCCTCGGAGGAGCTTGCGGGTTGAAGTAAGACGACAGGGTGGCACATCCAAGGTTGATCCGGTGTACCTGGTCTCGAATCCGTGCAATACACCGCCCTGGGGACGACCCGGCGGTAGGCATATCCTGCCGCTCCATCTCGCCCAGGAAGTTGTAATCTTGCTCGAGGGCCTCTAGCCTTTGCTCAACCATCTCATGATGTTCCTTTGCCGTAGAGGCGTTGGCCTTCTCCCGCCGTACGAGCTTCGACAGGATTGTCGCTATCCTTTTCCTCCATCTCTTGACGTTCCTGGCACCGTCCAGGATTTCTTCCATCTCATTAGAAGAAGGAAAAGGGGAGTTCTCGGCGTATTTACCTTCCTCTCCACCTTCATCTTCGTCTTCATCTTCCTCATCGGCTCATGATCTCGGGTCCACATCCCCTTGAAAAAGTAAAGTTCCATGGTTATGGCGAGAGCAAAGTAAAGGATTTGATAGTACCTCGCATACCTGTAGTACGGCGAGAGCAACCGGCCGGCGGCAGGCGAAAAGGCCTGGACTCCCCCTCAGTCTCCTTTACAAAGAGGAGGTGGAGCGGTTTTCCTTGCCCCGTGCGGAAGGTCTTGCGTGAGGTGATCCTGGCCTGGCCGGGAGCAGGGGGAGTTGTCCTCTCTTGCAGGGTGGATGGACTCCTTTGGGGATACAGAGGGTTCGGTGGCCACCCCTCCCTCCAGTAGGGCGGGATTAGCCGCTTGTGTGATCAAGTTAGGAGCTGCATTCTTGTTTTCCTGGGTAGCGAGACCCGGGCTGGCAGAAGCTGGCACTGCGGGAAGTCAGTTCAATTAATTGGAATGTTGTGATTAGAACGATAAAAGAGGGCAGTAGGGATGAAAGGTTACTTGGAGTTCTCAAAGGGTCAGCTAGTGGAGTGGCCTCCGAAACTCATGGTGGATCGCCGGTATGGCGAGACACCAAGACTGGGGGCACCAGCAATGACCCGACAATGTCATCTCGAGCAACCTCCTACGAGAAGTTTTGCATGTCAGTTGTCAATCGTTTTACTTAATCAGTTCGTAGTCTTGGTAATCAGCAAGCCGGAAAGACGTACCTTCTGTAGAGGGGAAGGATTATTCGCGTGGCTTGGGGATGGGGTAGGTGAGCCCCGATTCTCGCGCAAGAGGTCTTGCTTGACCGATTTCGCTTTCTTCTTCTTCTTCAGTTGTGAGGGCTCAGTGGCAGGCGCCTTTCTCGCCAGCTAGGGGGCTACCGAGGTACTGTTAGCGAGGGCTCGCGCCTGCGCCACATCAATACAGTCTCTAAGGCTTTTGAGAGCGAATTGTCAACGTGTTTGGAACACATCTCGAGACCATGCGAGAGTTCAGACATGAGGGAGCGATTGGCATGGACAGATTTATGGCTATCTATTAGCGCACATATATAGCCATGGGATGGCCCACCAAAAGATTCTCTTTTCAGGACGACACGTGCTCAGCGAATATTTACGGGTTGGACGTGTCTTTTCGAGTGCAGGGCTGGCTCGAAAAGAGCGGGGATTGTGTATAACCCCATATTCACTGAGTGGGACCCAGAGGCACCAACGGTTAGGACTGGACTAGCTCGGGCAAACTTTGGGCTTCAGAACAGAAGATCTCCAACCTAGGAGTGGGCGGGAATGCTCGCGCTCAAGCACCGACCGAGACCTGCTTCTGCCTAGAGACGAGCGAGAAGGCTCGCGCCCCGTTGAAGGCGAGAACCATCTTGGTCTGAGTATTCTTCGGCATCTTTTTTAGCTCCCGCCGAGTGAGGGCGGGAGAGTTCTCGGCAATGTTAAGTTCTCGGCATAGGAGTTCTCGCCGGGTGGGGCCCAGGAAGAAATTACCTAGTTTCCCTCGGGCAAATTACCTACATGCCCTCAGGGTATGCATTCAGTATTTCATGACAACGGGATTTGGCTATTGGAAGACCAACCAGGGGTAATTTTGTTATTTCAGGTAAGCAAAGACTATAAATAGACCCATAGGGGCTCTTTAAAAAGCAAGCTTACATATTTCCCCAAGATTTTCTGGTGCTTTCTGAGGAGCTCCAAGCTCATCTTTTGGCTTTGTAGGGGAAGCTCTCAGAGATCGTCTGGGTTAGAGGTGGGACCTCCCTGCTGAGGCTTTGGGTCAGTTCTACGCCCCTATTTTCGAACTCTCGTTAAGGTCAGATTTTGGCTTCAACAGTCATAGGAAAGAGGAAGGAATTGACTATAATCATACATTTGCACCGGTAGCAAGACTAGAAGCAATAAGATTATTCCTTGCTTATGAAACATATAAGAAAATCAAAGTATATTAGATCGATGTTAAAATTGCTATTTTCAATGGCACTCATAAAGAAGACGTTTATGTTTAACAACTTCTACATTTTGTCAATCCAACTTATCCATCATATGTGTATAAACTAAATAAAGCACTATATGGTTTAAAGCAAGGTCCAAGAGATTTGTATGAGACTCTATCTACTTTTCTCTTAGATCACTCTTTCACAAGAGAAAATGTGGACAAAACACTTTTCACAAAAACACATAAGGAAAAGCTACTCATTATCCAAATCTATGTGGATAACATTATTTTTAGTTCAACAGACCCGAAACTTTGTAAGGGATTTGCAGATCTGGAGCAATTCTTGTTTGAATTGAGTAGCATAAGAGAATTATCCTTCTTCATTGGATTACAAGTGAAATAAAGCAATGAAGACATTTTTATAACTCAGTCCAAACATACAAAAGAATTGATTAAGAAATTTGGAATTGAAAATGTCACCATCATAAAAACTCTCATGACTACTATTGTTGTTCTAGATAAAGATATATCTGGTAGATCTATTGATCAGAAAACATATAAAGTAATAATTGGATCTCTTCTTTATTTTACAACCAGCAGACAAGATATAATGTTCGCCACAAGTGTCTGTGCAAGATTTTAGGTAGATCTGATGGCCGCGGAACAGAGACCGACTGTGGTTGGTTCGAAATGGTCAGATTCCGCGGGCCGGTTAGAAGATCGAGTTTTCTAACGAGAGGAGGCAAGTGCACCTATCGCAAGTAGTACTCGGTATTCGGGAAAATACCGAGGTCGTATTATTCTCGGGGACGCGTTGATTATATCTACTCTTCCAGGAACACTATTATCTTACTATCAGTAAGGCGAGATTTTTTTGGTCTAATTAAAATGGAAAGAAAGAGAGCTGAATTTTGCTAAGTTAGTTCGATGACGGGTTAATGCTCGGCATCGAATCGGATTAAGACTAAAATAATTCTTAACAATTATTGAACTTTGTTTTTAATTTAATAAAAGGCACTTGGTCGTGGAGGTTCCAAGAACATGAGCTCACCTTGGTCTAGGGATATCGCTCACCTGGGCGCTAAGGCTATTCGACCGAATGTTAGTCCGACGAAGGATTCCCCTTAACGCCCGCATTACGCTAAGAACCCCGCTATTGGGTGGGGAACCCAATCCGGCAGAACTACGTTTCTCCTCTTTCGAGGGGGCGTACGCAGTTCTCTTTACCCAAGGGGGATCGGTCCATACGTGCGGCCTCTCGGCGTTGCGTATGGATAATGGAAATAGAGCCCACAAATCGATTATGTGGTCCTATGCGTCGTTACCCGGGGCAAACCATAAGTCCTTAAATTAAAATAAAAATAAAGTTCTTTAATTATTTCGAATCATTTTATTTGTCCCAATGCTCTTCGATGTGGAAGGCTAATAGAGATTAGCCACTCATCGGTATGGGGACGGCTTTATGTTTTTAGGTGAAACGTGAGCGTTAAATTAAGCACTGAATGATTATAAGAGAAAACACAAAAAATAGGACAATTAGATAAATTGAAGGCTAATTGATGCAGGCACTCACGCACATTTCAAAACCATAAAGAAAATTAATTAAAGCAAGCCCTACTCAAATGAGTAGGCGGAAATAAATGCACACACGCACACACTCTTCTTAATTGAAGAAAGCGATAAATAAAGCGTCAAAATTATCTCTTACACGCACGCACTCTACATAATTGAGAAAGCGATAAAATTGCAAGTCCCGGCTCAAATTAGTGGGCGGGAGTAAATTTATGTCATACACGCACGCACTCTACTTGAAAGTAAAACACACACACGCACTCTACTTGAAAGTAAAACACACACACGCACTCTACAGAAAAGTAAACACACACACACACAAAAAGTTTTCCTACTCAAGTGAGTAGGAAGAAAATGAAAGCAGTAAAAAGACAAGTCCCACTCAAACGAGTGGGCGAAAAATGAAAGCAGAGCGCCATTTAACTCTTAACGAGTAGGCGAAAATAAATGCATACGCACACACTCTACAGAAATTAAAACAAAGCTGTAAATTCTAACTCGTACACGCACGCACCCTGGCAAAAAATAAGAAAAGCGAAGTGCTCAGAAAATTAAAACGACTGCATTTCTACCGCTAGAATGCGGTAGAAATGCATAAAAAGTGAAAATAAAAATTAACCGGAGCGAAAAGTTTTGCAAATAAACGCAAAATGAGAGTTGGCGAAAAATTAGAACAACTGCATTTCTACCGCTAGAATGCGGTAGAAATACATAAAAAGTGAAAATAAAAATTAAAGGGACTAAAAAGTTTTGAAATTAAAAAACTAAAATGAAGTTGACGAAAAATTAAAACAATGATTTTTTCATTCTTAAGTTTTTATAAAAGCTCCTAAAAAGTGAAAATAAAACTAAAAAGGGACGAAAAGGTTTACAATCCTAAAGAGCCTAAGTTAAATAAAATCAAAATGAGCACCTTTTTTAGTTGTTTTTATAAACCCTTAAGAATGAAAAAATAAGGAGAAAAGGAAAAGCTAAAACTAAACAAGTGCGGATTATGAAAATAAAACGGACATTACAACGGCTAGAAATGCCAATAAATCCTAAATCAAACTAAGTTATAAAAGCTATAAAAATGAAAACATAAAAAGAAACACAAAAAGATGAACGAAAAATTGCTTAAGTAGGCGCATTCAAATGGATTTTTCATACTAAGGAAGAGAGAAAATTTCAAATTTTATTAAAGCAAACACACTAATACAAACTAAGAGAGAGAGAGAGAGAGGGGGGGGGGAGAAATTCTCCTTACATAAGCATGGAATCCAAATGGGCAGCACCTCCCCTAAGCAAAGTGGTCAAAAAATTGGACAAGAAAAGCTTCCTGGAAGCTCTTATTTATAGGCAAATTTTCAGGTTGGTCACGCCCGTGACTAGGGCGTGACAGGGGGGCATGTCGATACTGTTCATGAGCTGATCGGGTGACTTGACTGGAAAGTTGACTTCGGCTGAAAACGTGGCGTTCACGCCCTAGGTCGCGGGCGTGACAAGTGTCAGTCACGGGTGTGACTGGGGCGTGTCGGGGAGGTCGATCTGGGCGCGGTCCGGCCGCAAAGTCGCGCGCGTCACGTCGGGCCAGGTGGCGAAGTCACGCCCGTGTCACACCTTGACACGAGCGTGTCTTGGGGCGTATCGAGCTCGGTTTGATGATCGCCGATCGTCGAGGTGGCACCTGTGGTCGGCGATCGTCGAGGGCGTGACACGGGCGTGTCGGTCATGTGACACGGGCGTGTCAGTCAACATTTTGACTTTTTCTGGAATTTTTCTGAATTTTTCTGAAATAAAAATAAAGCTAAGTTAGAAATAATATTTACAAAAATAAGCAATTTATTGAATAAAACTTAATAAAAAGACAAAAAATAAACAAAATTAACTTAAATAAAATACGAAAACATAGGTATATTTAAAACACATCAAACACCCCCATACTTAAGCTTTTGCTATTCCGGAGCAAAAGTTTGAGGTGAACTTATAAGGAATAATAAAAAACCCTAAGTTCTGCTACCGCTAAATTAATTATAAGAGAGATCAAATAAAAATATACGGGGTATAAGAGTTAAGTCCTAAAATTATTTAGATGATTTAAACAGGGCAAAAGTTTTGGCCAAAAGACTTCTTGATGTAATCAAATAGAAAGCAATAATTGTATTGGTTAGATTAACAGAAAATAGTTTGGAGTTATACGAACTTTAGCTTATAGGAGTGTTATCGGAAATAATGCAATTTACGAATTATGCTCTCAAAAAGATTTTTGAATTAATTCTAGAGTCATGAAATTGGCTAAGGGGGGTTGATGTTGGTTTATGAAGATGCTTGGATTTTGAGGCGAGGTTTTTTTTTTTCTCGAACCTCCATTTTTTTGATTTGGATGTTAAAGGAAAACGAAATCTTATTTTCCTTAACATAAAAATTTTTCTTTTCTTCATAAATAAAAATAACCCAATGTATATGTGTTGGAGTAGTGAATTTTATCCTCTTACTCCGTAACGTATAATCTTTTAATTTATTGGGTGCCTATGTTTACGGAATGAAATCTTATTCCCATTGACATCAGATCTTTTTTTTTTTGGGAAATATTTTTATCATACCAAGTAGGTTATGATAGGTAAGGGGAGAAAATAGAACTAGATTTTTAATTGAAAAATAATTAAGAGCAACCTTTATAAATTGTACGTTCTAATTTTTCAGAAAGCTAACAACAAGCATAATTGAATTCTATAGTTGTTATTTTCTAACATGGTACACATGCTCCTATCTATGAAAAATTAGAAGTAGTGCCTAAAGCGAGTCCCCTATTTTTAACAAAGTATAATAAATTCTTTAAAACTTAACCCCGGCTATTTAGATTTTCAATCTATAATTAACAAACGAATAGTGAACAAAGAATTGATCAAATTCGCATATAAATAAACTCAAAACTAAATTTTTGGATAACAAGAAACTTAAGAATGAGATGTTTGATTTATTTGTTTCATAACTTACATAATTTTTTTTTGTTGTTCTTTTTGAAGTTATGCTCTTTTTTTTAATATATACATATTAAAAAGAAAAAAAAATGCAAAAATAAAATTTTAAGGATTTTTAAGTTTTGTGAATTTTTTTTTTTTGTATTTTTAATGAAATTTTCATTCTATTTACAAAAATTTGGGAAAAAAAAAAAATATTTACAAGGATGAGAGGGAAAAAGGGAGAGGGGAAAGAGAAAGAATATTTACAAAAAGTACTTATAAAAATTATTTACAAAAATATTTACAAGAATAATTACAAAAATATAAACTAGGTTGTCGCTAGATGACTCGTTATGTGGATGGCTCGATGAGCCGGATCTCGCGGACAAAGTCAAAATTAAGCCAAAGTTTCAAAAATGAAACTTCAAAATTTTTAATTAAAATTTTTTTTGTTTTTTGTTTTTTTTGTTTTTTTGTGTTATATATATATATATATTTTATATTTTTTTGTTTTTTTGTTTTTGAAGTTTTGTTTTTTTTAATTTTTTTTATTTTGTTTTGTTTTGTTTTTTTTTTAAAAAGAAAGTACGAAAATACGAAAACACCCCCATACTTAGATCCAACATTGTCCCCAATGTTGTATGCTAAGCATGAGGAACAAGACAGCAGGTATATGTGCAAAAAAAGGAAAAAGAGGGGGCAGAAAACGTCCCTGATCCACGCTCGGGGAAGCCCATTAGAAACCCTGCATTTATTAGAAAAATAGAAAACATAATAAATAAAGACGTAAAAAAAAATAGACGTGGGGTGCCTCCCAGGAGCGCTTTGTTTATAGTCGCGTAGCTTGACTAAATCGGCGGGTTTATATATGGAGAAGTGTTATGGTTTCGCTCCTACTGATCACAGGGTCGCCCGCTATATAAGACTTTAACCGATTATCGTTCACCTTAAAAGTACCTTTTTCGGGGTGGGAGATGAGTATGGTCCCATATGGACAAACCTGTTCATCCTTGAAGGGGCCGAACCATCGCGATTTAAGCTTACCCGGGAAAAGCCTAAGACGTGAATTGTAAAGAAGGACTAGATCGCCCGGAGAAAAAATTTTGGGGGTTTTAATTTTTCGATCGTGATAGAACTTAGAACGCTCCTTATAGAACTTATTGCTCTCGTAAGCGTTCGCAAGCCATTCATCGAGCTCGTTTAGTTGCAGTTTTCTATTCTGAGCGGCTAAGTCAGAGTCGAGGTTTAAGAGTTTTAATGCCCAAAGTGCGCGGTGCTCCAGTTCTACGGGTAAATGGCACGCTTTGCCATAGACTAATCGAAACGGAGTACAACCGGTAGCGGTTTTTTACGCCGTACGATACGCCCATAACGCGTCGTCGAGCTTAGCGGACCAATCTTTCCTATTAAGTGAAACAGTTTTTTCTAATATGCGTTTTATCTCTCGATTTAGTACCTCAACTTGGCCACTTGTTTGCGGGTGGTAGGGGGTGGCAAGCTTGTGCGTGACTCCGTATTTAGCTAACGTCTTAGCCATTAGAGCGTTACAGAAATGCGTTCCCATATCACTAACAATAGCGCGAGGCGTGCCGAAGCGAGAAAATAATTTTTTTAGAAATGTAACGATGACTCGCGCATTGTTGGTGGGGAGAGCCTGCGCTTCCGCCCACCGTGATACGTAGTCGACCGCCACTAAAATATATGAATTTTTATAAGAAGGAGGTAGGGGGCCAACAAAATCTATGCCCCATAAATAGAAGACTTCGCATTCTAAAAATATATTTTGGGGCATCTCGTCTCTACGTGAGATGTTACCCGACAGCTGACAGTTATCGCATGCGCGCACAAAATTGTGCGCGTCTTTGAAGAGAGTGGGCCAAAAGTAGCCCGCCTCTAGCGCCTTCCTAGCAGTCCGGTTGGCTTGATAGTGCCCCCCGGCTGGACCCTCGTGGCAGTGCCTCAATATTTGTGTGCACTCCACTCCCGCGACGCATCTTCGAACCGCTTGGTCCGCGCAGATACGGAAAAGAAAGCGTTCATCCCAAAAGAAATTTTTCAAGTCGGAAAAGAATTTCTTCTTTTGATGACTTGAAAAATCTTTTGGAAGTACCCACGCGACTAAGTAGTTCGCAAAATCTGCGAACCAAGGCGAAGATGACGAAGACGAACGAATGGCGAGAAGGCGTTCCTCGGGGAATCTGTCATTTATTTCAGATTCGACGAGCGCTTCTGCACCCGGATTTTCTAAACGAGAGAGGTGGTCTGCCGCTAGATTCTCCGCGCCCTTCTTATCTCGGATCTCCAAGTCAAACTCTTGTAGGAGGAGAATCCATCGAAGAAGGCGGGGCTTCGCGTCGGTTTTGGCTAGTAAATACTTAAGGGCGGAGTGATCGGTGAAAACGATAACTTTAGATAGCGTAAGATACGAGCGAAACTTATCGAAAGCGAAAACGATGGCTAAGAGTTCCTTTTCCGTCGTCGTGTAATTCACTTGTGCGGAAGTGAGCGTCTTGCTAGCGTAATAAATAGGATGAAAATGTTTTTCTACGCGTTGGCCAAGAACGGCTCCTAAGGCAATATCACTAGCGTCGCACATGATTTCGAACGGAAGGGACCAATTAGGGGCCACTAGAATTGGAGAATTGATAAGTTTTTGTTTTATAAAATTAAAAGCAGACTCGCAATCGCTACTGAAGACAAAAGGTGATTCCTTTTCCAAGAGGTGAGTAAGCGGCTTTGTTATTTTAGAAAAATCTTGAATGAAGCGCCTATAAAAGCCCGCGTGGCCTAAGAAACTCCTAATGGATTTTATGTTTGTCGGCTGAGGAAGTTTTTCTATGATTTCTACTTTGGCCTTATCGACCTCTATCCCCTTAATCGAAATCTTATGGCCGAGGACCAAACCTCCTCGAACCATAATGTTACACTTTTCCCAATTTAAAACAAGATGCGTGTCCTCGCATCGCTGGAGGACACGATCAAGATTATGAAGACAATCCGGGAATGAGCATCCGAATACAGAAAAGTCATCCATAAATATTTCAATAATATCTTCTACTAGCTCACCAAAAATTGCTAGCATACATCTTTGGAATGTAGTCGGCGCATTGTAGAGGCCAAATGGCATTCTTCGATAGGCGAAGGTGCCAAAGGGGCAAGTAAAAGTTGTTTTCTCTTGGTCTTCGGGGGAAATGGAGATTTGGAAAAACCCCGATAAACCGTCGAGAAAACAATAAAAAGGATGACCGGAAAGACGCTCAAGAATTTGGTCAAGGAACGGTAGTGGGAAATGGTCTTTGCGGGTGACATCATTAAGTTTGCGATAATCGATGACCACACGCCAACCCGTAACAGTACGAGTTGGGACGAGCTCGTTATGCTCATTCGCCACTACGGTTAGACCGCCCTTCTTGGGCACGACATGAATGGGACTAACCCATGCACTATCAGAAATGGGATAAATAATCCCTGCATCTAATAATTTAATTATCTCAGCTTTCACGACGTCTTTCATGTTTGGGTTAAGACGCCGCTGCGGCTGAATGGTTTTGCGGCAATTATCGTTTAAGAAAATTTTGTGAGTGCAGAAAGAAGGGTTAATCCCCTTTAGGTCAGAAATTTGCCACGCAATTGCGTGGCGATGTTTAAGCAAAACCTCCAATAACTCGGAGGTCTCTGAATCGCTTAAATAAGAAGAAATGATTACCGGGAGTGTATCATTTTTCCCCAAAAAGGCATATTTTAGGGATTCGGGTAATGGTTTGAGCTCTAGGATGGGCGGTTCTTCTAGTGAGGTTTTAGTGCTAATGTATTTTGAACCAATTGGTTCAAAAGGCATGTTCGTAGACGCGTCCTCATCGCAATAAAAATTTTCGAGCGAAAAAATATTTTCGTTTAAAAACTCGGACTCGAAAACCGGAGAAGAACAATCTACATAAAAAGAATCTAAAGAGTAGCAGAAATCGTCGCTCGGCGACGAGTCTTCCATAGAGGAGTTAATAGAAAAAGTAAATTGGTCGTCTTCTACCCGAAGGAGAAGCTGACCATTACTTACATCGATTAACGTACGTGAGGTCGCGAGGAAAGGGCGACCAAGTATTATTGGTACGTTGGCGTCTTCCTCGATGTCCAAGATGACGAAGTCCACCGGGAAGGTGAACTTGTCTACTGGACAAGGACATCCTCAACAACCCCGATGGGGAACCTAACCGAGTGATCCGCTAGTTGGATGCGCATATTGGTAGGAGTAGGAGTACCCAAACCTAAACGCAGGAAGAGCGAGAACGGCATCAAATTAATGCTCGCGCATAAGTCTGCCAAGGCGTATTTTACTAATACATCGCCAAAAAGGCACGGGATGGAGAACCGTCCCGGGTCGTTTTGTTTTGAAGGCAATTTACTAGTAAGAGCCGCCGAGCAGACAGCGTTGAAAGATATATGCGAAATATCCTCGAGTTTGCGTTTATTAGAAAGTAGTTCTTTTAAAAATTTCGCATATTTAGGCATTTGCGAGATAGCCTCGCAAAAAGGAACATTAATATGAATTTGTTTAAGTAATAAAATAAATTTTTCATATTGCGCGTTCACTCGCTCGTTATCTAACTTATGCGGGTAGGGCAACGCCTTGTTTAAAATAGTTTTGTCGTTAAAAATCGGTAAGGGTTGCGTAATCGAAGAAGAGGGAAGAGGGGTCGGAGGTGAAATATGTACCTGAGGATCGATCCGTTTTGGATCGACCACCTCCTTACCGCTACGGAGGGTTATAGCGTTGGCGGTTTCCCTTGGATTGGGCTCCGTGTTCCCTGGCAGTGCCCCCAGGGCGCGTTCCGACATAAGTCGCGCCAGCTGTCCAACCTGGAGTTCTAAATTTTTTAGCGATCCGGTGATGTTCCGGATATTGGACTCGTTGGACGCGACATAACGATTAAAATTTTCCTCCACCGGGGATGGCTTCATAGGAGGGGGAGGAGGAAATGTTGGCGCAAAAGGAGGGGGACGGGGACGCTGCGCGTTGTTCGGGTTGCTCCAAGAGAAATTCGGATGGTTCCTCCAACCCGGATTATAGTGGCTACTATAAGGGTTGTTTTGAAAGGAGGGACGCACCGGATTTCCCATGTAGTCCACGAATTTGTCGACTACGCAGACGTTAGAGGGGGGGAGAAAACAAGGCGGAGTGGAGGAGGCAACAGACATCTCCGCCACCTGCTTAGTTAGCCTTTCCACTTGTAGGGCTAGCTGAGCAGTGGCATCCACTTCAAAAATGCCCGCCTGCTTAGGGCGCGCCCGCGGGACATTCCACTGGTAGGCGTTCACCGCCATTTCCTCGAAAAGGGCCTGGGCGGCCTCAGGGGTCTTATTGTTTAGAGTGCCCCCAGCAGCCGCGTCAATCATTTGACGCGTCTGACTATTCAATCCATTATAAAAAATTTGTACCTGCAACCACATTGGCAGAGCGTGGTGCGGGCACCGGCGGAGAAACTCCTTAAAGCGTTCCCAAGTCTCATAAAGAGACTCGGAGTCGTTTTGGACGAACGAAGATATGTCCGCCCGCAGTCTTGCAGTTTTCGCGGGCGGAAAATACTTCGTAAGGAATTTCTCTGCCAACTCCGCCCAGGACGTGATGGATCCCCGCGGGAGGGAGAGTAACCACGCCTTAGCCTTGGACTTAAGAGAGAAGGGAAAAAGGCGCAAACGAATGGCGTCATCAGTGACGCCATTAATTTTAAAAGTATCGCAAATCTCAAGAAAATTAGACAAGTGGTTATTGGGGTCCTCATCCGGCAGTCCGTCGAACTGCATGATATATTGGATCATTTGAATCACACTTGACTTAATTTCAAAATTATTGTTGGCCACAGCGGGCCGAACAATACTCAACCCCGTATCATCCAAGTTGGGCCGAGCGTAGTAAGACATAGTACGCTCGGCCGGTTGGGCATTATTCGGGTCGGCCATAGAAGAAGAAGAGGGTTCTCCGATAGATTCTGCGGGGTGTAAAAAGGAAATTCGACGGAGAGATCGGATACGCGTAAGAGAGCGGTCGATCTCGGGGTCGAATTCAAGATTTTCAGAACTCGAAGGTTGTCCACGGGTCATACACCCTAAAAAAATCGAAAGGGGGAAGGATTTTTTTCCCTTTTTTTTGTATAAATTTTTTTTTATTTGAAAATAAAGTAAAATTAATAGAGTCCCGGATTCAATATAACAACCGTGCTCCCCGGCAACGGCGCCAAAAACTTGATGGCCGCGGAACAGAGACCGACTGTGGTTGGTTCAAAATGGTCAGATTCCGCGGGCCGGTTAGAAGATCGAGTTTTTTAACGAGACAAGGCAAGTGCACCTATCGCAAGTAGTACTCGGTATTCGGGAAAATACCGAGGTCGTATTATTCTCGGGGACGCGTTGATTATATCTACTCTTCCAGGAACACTATTATCTTACTATCAGTAAGGCGAGATTTTTTTGGTCTAATTAAAATGGAAAGAAAGAGAGCTGAATTTTGCTAAGTTAGTTCGATGACGGGTTAACGCTCGGCATCGAATCAGATTAAGACTAAAATAATTCTTAACAATTATTGAACTTTGTTTTTAATTTAATAAAAGGCACTTGGCCGTGGAGGTTCCAAGAACATGAGCTCACCTTGGTCTAGGGATATCGTTCACCTGGGCTCTAAGGCTATTCGACCGAATGTTAGTCCGACGAATGATTCCCCTTAACGCCCACATTACGCTAAGAACCCCGCTATTGGGTGGGGAACCCAATCCGGCAGAACTACGTTTCTCCTCTTTCGAGGGGGCGTACGCAGTTCTCTTTACCCATGGGGGATCGGTCCATACGTGCGGCCTCTCGGCGTTGCGTATGGATAACGGAAATAGAGCCCACAAATCGATTATGTGGTCTTATGCGTCGTTAACCCGGGGCAAACCATAAGTCATTAAATTAAAATAAAAATAAAGTTCTTTAATTATTTCAAATCATTTTATTTGTCCCAATGCTCTTCGATGCCGAAGGCTAATAGAGATTAGCCACTCATCGGTATGGGGACGGCTTTATATTTTTAGGTGAAACGTGAGTGTTAAATTAAGCACTGAACGATTATAAGAGAAAACATAAAAAATAGGACAATTAGATAAATTGAAGGCTAATTGATGCAGGCACTAACGCACACTTCAAAACCATAAAGAAAATTAAATAAAGCAAGCCCTACTCAAATGAGTAGGCGGAAATAAATGGACACACGCACACACTCTTCTTAATTGAAGAAAGCGATAAATAAAGGGTCAAAATTATCTCCTACACGCACGCACTCTACATAATTGAGAAAGCGATAAAATTACAAGTCCCGGCTCAAATGAGTGGGCGAGGGTAAATTTATCTCATACACGCACGCACTCTACTTGAAAGTAAAACACACACACGCACTCTACTTGAAAGTAAAACACACACATGCACTCTACAAAAAAGTAAACACACACACACACAAAGTTTTCCTACTCAATTGAGTAGAAAGAAAATGAAAGCAGTAAAAAGACAAGTCCCACTCAAACGAGTGGGCGGAAAATGAAAGCAGACCGCCATTTAACTCTTAACGAGTAGGCGAAAATAAATGCATACGCACACACTCTACAGAAATTAAAACAAAGCTGTAAATTCTAACTCGTACACGCACGCACCATGACAAAAAATAAGAAAAGCGAAGTGCTCAGAAAATTAAAACGACTGCATTTCTACCGCTAGAATGCGGTAGAAATGCATAAAAAGTGAAAATAAAAATTAACCGGAGCGAAAAGTTTTGCAAATAAACGCAAAATGAAAGTTGGCGAAAAATTAGAACAACTGCATTTCTACCGCTAGAATGCGGTAGAAATGCATAAAAAGTGAAAATAAAAATTAAAGGGACTAAAAAGTTTTGAAATTAAAAAGCTAAAATGAAGTTGACGAAAAATTATAACAATGATTTTTTCATTCTTAAGTTTTTATAAAAGCTCCTAAAAAGTGAAAATAAAACTAAAAAAGGACGAAAAGATTTACAATCCTAAAGAGCCTAAGTTAAATAAAATCAAAATGAGCACCTTTTTTAGTTGTTTTTATAAACCCTTAAGAATGAAAAAATAAGGAGAAAAGGAAAAGCTAAAACTAAATAAGTGCGGATTATGAAAATAAAACGGACATTACAATGGCTAGAAATGCCAATAAATCCTAAATCTAACTAAGTTATAAAAGCTATAAAAATTAAAACATAAAAAGAAACACAAAAAGATGAACGAAAAATTGCTTAAGTAGGCACATTCAAATGGATTTTTCATACTAAGGAAGAGAGAAAATTTCAAATTTTATTAAAGCAAACACCCTAATACAAACTAAGAGAGAGAGAGAGGGGGGAGAAATTCTCCTTATAAGCATGGAATCCAAATGGGCAGCACCTCCCCTAAGCAAAGTGGTCAAAAAATTGGACAAGAAAAGCTTCCTGGAAGCTCTTATTTATAGGCAAATTTTCGGGTTGGTCACGCCCGTGATTAGGGCGTGACAGGGGGGCGTGTCGATACTGTTCATGAGCTGATCGGGTGACTTGACTGGAAAGTTGACATCGGCTGAAAACGTGGCGGTCACACCCTAGGTCACGGGCGTGACAAGTGTCAGTCACGGGTGTGACTGGGGCGTGTTGGGGAGGTCGATCTGGGCGCGGTCCGGCCGCAAAGTCGCGCGCGTCACGTAGGGCCAGGTGGCGAAGTCACGCCCGTGTCACACCTTGACACGGGCGTGTCTTGGGGCGTGTCGAGCTCGGTTTGATGATCGCCGATCGTCGAGGTGGTACCTGTGGTCGGCGATCGTCGAGGGCGTGACACGGGCGTGTCGGTCATGTGACACGGGCGTGTCAGTCAACATTTTGACTTTTTCTGGAATTTTTCTGAATTTTTCTGAAATAAAAATAAAGCTAAGTTAGAAATAATATTTACAAAAATAAGCAATTTATTGAATAAAACTTAATAAAAAAGACAAAAAATAAACAAAATTAACTTAAATAAAATACGAAAATATAGGTATATTTACAACTCATGAAGATCCTAAAGAAACACATCGGGCATCAGTAAAGTGAATTTTGTAATATCATAAGGGTACACCGAAAATGGGATTATGGTATCCAAAAGAATAAAAATGTGAACTATATGGATATTCTGATGCTGATTATGCTAGATGTAAATTGGATAGGAAAAATACCTCATGAACTTATAAATTCCTAGGTGCTAGACTGATATCTTTGTTTAGTAAAAAGCAAACATCAGTCTCCACTTCTACAGCATAAGCTGAGTATATAGCTGCTGGATGTTGTTGTTCACAGATATTGTGGATGCAAAATCAATTGCTTGATTATGATCTAAAGTTCACTATTACAATAATATTTTTTGACGACTCAAGTGCTATCTAAATTGCCTCTAATCCTATTTTATACAGCAGGACAAAACACATAGAAATAAGTCATCACTTTCTCAAAGATAATGTGAAAAAAAGGAAAAATTTTCCTAGAATATGTGTCTTCTAAAAATCAGAGGGCTGATATTTTCACAAAGCCTCTCGATGAGATCAAGCACAAAAATTTTGTCAATATTTTGGGAATGCTTGATAAAGCTTAATAAATGAGTTTATTAGAAATATAACATGTAATTTTTCTTAAAATTTATTGCTGAGAAAAACCAGTAAAAGACTTAAAACTTAAGTCTGTACTCGACATAACTTTAAATACAAGTTGACGGAATGTCAACTTCTATTCAACGCAACGTCTAAAAGTACCTCAAGAACGTCTTCTATTCAACTCAACTTTTATTTGCCCGGGAGTGCAATTTTTGCTCGGGCACGTTTTTTTCACTCGGGCGCAATTTTTTTCACCAAAACATATTTTTTTAATCGGGCACATTTATTTCTCTCGGGCGTGAATTTTGTGCCCGAGCGGGACTTTTGTCACCCGGGCAAGATATTTTCGCTTTGGAGCAAATTTTTTTGCCTCGACGCGAATTTTTTCACCTCGATGCGAATTAATCGCCCTGGCGCGAATTTATTGCTCGGGCGCATATATATCGTTCGGGCGTGAATTAATCGCCCGATGAGAATTTTTACCCAGGTGCAAATTTTTTGCCTAGGGGAGAATTTTTTTGCTCGGGCACGATTTTTTCTCCAGGGCTAGTTTTTTTCGCACTAACACATTTTTTTCGCCCGAGCCCGATTTTTTTTGCCTGAATGTATTTTTTCTCCTCCGGGCGAAAATATCGCGCCCGGGAGAAAAATTACTTGGGAAAAAAATCGCGCCCGGGCAAAAAATCACACCTGAGCAAAAACACCGTTCTCGGGCGAAAAAATACGCCCGGGTGAAAAAAATGCGCTCGGGTAAAAAATTCGCTCATGGGAAAATTATCCGCTCCCGGAAAAAACAGAGCATACGGGCAAAAAAAGCAAGTCCGATCAAAAAAATCGCGTCGGAGAGTAACATGTGCGCCTAAAAAAAAATGCGTGCCCGGGCGGAAAATGCGCGCTCTGGCAAAAAATGCGCCCCGGGCGGAAAAATGATCGCATAGGCAGAAAAATGTCCACTAGGGAGAAAAATACAGGCTTGGGAAAAATATTCTAATATGCAGTTGAATAGTGTAATTACTAATTTTAATTCTTTTGAAAGAATTCTCGCATTAAGCCGAACAACAGAATTAGATTTGACTTCAATTCCAATTTCTACAGGAATTAGAATTGAAGTTAATTTCAATTCATGTATCTAAAATTTTGCGAAATGAATGGAGCTTTAGGGTCTGTTCTTTATGTCGGAATTGGAGCGTTGGAATTGGAATTCAATTGACAATTCCAATTCCAGCGTTCGATAGTCATAAAAATATCTCAGAATTGGAATTCAATTCAATGCTCATATAAATTGGTTATAAAGAAAACATGCAACCCTCAATTCCGACATCGTGAGATCTTCATTCGCAATTCCCACCTCGATCAGTGCAAACCTGACTCTCTCAAAAAGACCTCGACGACAACTTTATTGTTGAACTGAGGGAGCATTTTTTGTCCAAGAGCGAATATTTGACGGGGCGCGAATTTTTCCGCCCGGGCGCAAATATTTCACTCGGGCGCTCATTTTTCGCCCAGGCCTGCATTTTTGACCGGGCGACATTTTTTGACCTGATGCGCTTTTTTCAGCTAGACACGCATTTTCTACCCGTGCCCGCATTTTTCCCTCGGACAGGCATTTTTTGCTTGGGTGCGCATTTTTTGCCAGACCGCGAATTTTTCCAACTTGGCGCACAATTTTTGCCCGGGCGTGCATTTTTTGCTCGGGCGCACCTTTTTCACCCGGATGCGCATTCTTAGCTAGAGGGCGTATTTTTCTCCCGGACGCGCATTTTTGGCAAGGGAGCCCATTATTCGCCCGAGCGCGCCTTATTCGTCTGAGCACAAATTTTTCACCTAGGAGCGTTTTTTTCACCCGAGCGCAAATTTTTTGCCCAGACGTGTTTTTTTCTACACGGGGGCAAATTATTTGCCCGGGCACATTTTTTATCCCGGACGCCTTTTTTTTCGCTCGGGCGCATTATTTTCGCTCGGGTGCCTTTTTTCGCGCGGGCGCGATTTTTTGCACAGGCGCTTTTTTCACCCTGGCGCAAATTTTTCGTTCTAGAATATTATTTTTGCCTGTGCGTGATTTTTTACCAGGGCCCGATTTTTTTCGCCTGTGCGTGAATTTTTTGCTTGACCTCGATTTTTTCGCCTGACCACAATTTTTTTGCCTGGCTGTTATTTTTTAGTCCGGCCGCATTTTTTTACCCTACTGCGATTTTTTTGCCCGCCCGCAGTTTTTGATCGGGCACTATTTTTATCCCCAGGAACATTTTTTCACCCGGGCGCGAATTTTTCTCCCGGAGCCCGACCACGATTTTTTTGCACGACCACGATTTTTTTGCACGATTGCGATTTTTTCACACGACCGCAATTTTTTCGCATGGCCGCATTTTTTCTCTCAAACCCAGTTTTTTTTACCCGAATGTATTTTTTGGCCTCTAGGCAAAAATATCGTGTTTCGCCGAAAATATCGCTTCCTGGGCGAAAATATTGCGTCTAGGCAAAAATATCGCGTTCGGGCGAGAAATTCTCACCCAAGCGAAAAATTCGCGCTCAGGCAAAAAAATGCGCTCCCGGGCAAAAAATGCACGCCCTGTCGAGAAATTTGCACCCAGACGACAAAAGTGGGTTCGGGAGAAAAATGCGCTCCTTGGCAGAAAAGTGCACGCCCGGTCAAAAAATGCATGCTTGGGCAAAAATTCTAATATGTAGGCTTATAGTGGAATTACTAATTCCAATTCCTACGATATAATTCCTGCATTCAGCCGAACAACAAAATTTGAATTGTCTTTAATTCCAATTCCAGAATTGAAGTCAATTCCAATTCCTGCATCTCAATTCCTGCAAAACGAACGGAGCCTAATAATTTATGAAATTGGTTTTCTTGAATTGGCTTTGGGTTCGATAAAGCCAATTCTGCTGTTCGGTGTCAAAATTGTGTTGGAATTGATTTTCAAATCAAAACTTAGCGTCAGTTCGGATAGCAAGAATTGGAATTCATCCAATTCCTATGAGAATTAGGATTGGTTTGAATTCCAAAGTAGTTGGTCGGCTGCAGAATGGATTTCTAGAATTGGAATTGGAATTGGAATTGGAATTGGTTTAGATTTTTTTTCTTATGGCTGCAGGATTGACAACGAAAATTTGATGTTGGTGTCTTGAGTCACTCGGTACAAAGTTATTGCAACAAAATCATGTGGTGGAGAGAATTATTCTTTTACGATCACTCCGAAAATGTAGAAGTTGGCAAAAAAGGAACACAATACCAGAGAAATAATCTTCAGGTGGTGTAACAACAATTAATTATAGTCGAGAAACGACGACGAGATCAGACAACAATGATGAGATTAGGCGATGGTGACTAGATAAGTCGACGACGGCGTGATCAGGCAGCAGCAACGAGATTGGGGGAATGATCAGGACGCAATAACGAGATCGGGCGGCGACGAAGAGATCGGGTGGCAATGGCGAGATCGGGCGGCGACGGCGAGATCAGGCGATTGCAATGAGACCGGGCAGTGGAAACGAGATTGGGTAGCTGCGGCGAGATTGGGCGGCTGCAGCGAGATCGGGCGGCTGTAGCGAGATCAGGCGACGACGAGATCTGTTGGCAAGATCGGGTAGCGGAGGCTGTAATGCCCCTTAATTTTTGATAATTAGTTGCGATCTTCTTTGGGCGCAATATTAACGTAAGGACGTTACATAAATGCGAAGTCAAAAGTTTAACGTCATTAGTGCGTTTCCATGTCTGTTTGGTATAGACAATTAAATTTTGATCTTGCCAGAGTGTAGAATTTTCTGACTTTAGAGAATTAAAGTATTTATTATTAATTGTGATTGTCATGTTTTGTTTATATCCAGGCTATTTTGGAAGCCTGGTGATTTTTTTCAAAGATTGAAAGAATTTATCATTGCCGTAAACAGTGGAAATAATCGTAACTCGATATCGGCTTGTAAAACATTGATTTCGAATGAAACGTTAAGATCATTTAAATATCTTTTTAGGTATATAAATATACATAAAATTTCTATATAAAAGCCGGGCCAAACTTAGGATTTATGTTTTCTCGTCTGTCTTCTTCCTATTCTGTCAAACCAGAGCACGCAAGGGAGAGAGATTGTCATTTCGGAAGCTTTCTGACAGCCGCTGCGGGAGCTTTTGTGTACAAAATCTTCGTCAGGGTATAGATCTGGAAATCCCTCGCCGAGATCTACGCAAGTGCGGTGAGTTTTTCCGGTTTTGTGGATTTTTGGCGTTGGAGTGAGTAGCCTTAACTTTTATTTTCGTCCAAATCCTTCCATATTTTTTGTTGTCGTGGTTTTCTTTTGTCCAATCAGTGGTGTGGAGTGCTTATGAGGTTGGAAATCGGAAGATTTGAGGAAAGTGGTGGACTATCCCTCTTGCTTAGTCTTCTTTTAGTTCTTCTAATTCTTCTTTTGATTAAATTTCTAAGACATAATTAAATTTATTTTGCTTTCCAGGTATGGGTCATTTCGAGTTCATAAGGTTTCGATTTGGCCTTAGCGAAATTCGGCGAGTGTTTGTGTCAAATTCGTCGAGTGTTCGTGTCAAATTTGTCGAGTGTTCAGGTAGTTATGTAAAATTCCTCGAGTTCGCCAAGTGATTATGTCTAGTTCGTCGAGTGATAATGTCGAATTTGTCGAGTGGTTAAGTCGAATTCATCGAGTAATTATTTAAGTCGAATTCGTCGAGTAATTTAGTCGAATTTGTCAAGTAGTTAAGTCGAATTCATCGAGTAGTTAAGTCAATTTTGTCAAGTAGTTAACTCAAATTCATTGAGTGGTTAAGTTGAATTCGTCAAGTTGTTAAGTCAAATTCATTGAATGGTTAAGTCGAATTTGTCATGTGGTTAAGTCAAATTTATCGAGTAGTTAAGTCAAATTCGTCGAGTATTTTAGTTTAATTCGTCAAGTGGTTAAGTTGAATTCGTCGAGTAGTTAAGTCAAATTCGTCGAGTAGTTAAGTCGAATTCGTCGGGTGGTTATGTCAATTCGCCGAGTGTTCTAGTAATTTCATTGAGTAGTTAAGTCGAATTTGTCGAGTGACCATGCCAAATTCAACGTGTGTTCTCAACGAATTCGTCGTGAAGGGCTATTTTTTACTTAGAATTTTTTGGGTTTTTCTTTTCTTGTGTCGTCGTGGTGATCTGATGCCAAGTCTTGCGCCAATTTTTGTTATGATATTTTTTGGACTATTGAGTTGGGTTGGATTGACGACCACCACTATAGTGCCTGTTTGTGAATCTTTACACTCAGTGGCTTTGTTGTAGACTGTTGGGTAAGGTTGGATGGATGACCACAACCACAATACCTTTTTCTTTGGATGTTTTGGCCTGATGGTTTGTGTTAGAAATAATGTCACTGCCTCAGTACCATTTTATGTTTGGTATTAATAATTCACTCTTCGAGCCGATCGGTCTCTTTTACTATATATATATATATATATAATTATTAATATGAATACTTATTGCACTTGGTGCAACGCTTCCTCTTATATAGCCAATTCATGTTGAGTTAATTTTACTTACTGCTTATTTGATCCTTGATTGTTGTTGTATCACAGCTATTCTCGTGGAGTTGGTAATTTTCTTAAGCTTATTAATCTCTTGAAATCTATTTGTGCTGCATTTTACTTCTTTGTGTTGAGTCATTCTTTTTTTTAATGCATTAGGTTTAGACAAGTAGAGGTTAGAGCTGACCGAGTTCGTTCCTTCCAGGCTTTTGTAGTTGATTTCTTTTCCTCTCATCAGTGAGAGGTAGTCTGTCTTTTTTTTCTTTACTTTTTTATATATATCAGACTTTTACTGTTTGTGTTATGGGTTCGTTTCAGATTGTTGGCGCTCATTGCGTAGTTTCTTTGTGTTAGACTGTTATTAATGTTTCTGATACTACTACTTTCTGTTATTGATGGATTGCTCTCTGAGAAGGTTTTATGTTAGGATGTATGTTAGTTATTTTATATATATAAAAATTTGCACATTTACTCATAGTCATAACATTGTTTCAACCAAATGTCACCCTATTTTGAAGATCTAAATAGTTCTTTTCCTACTTATACTAGATTTACAAACTTGTATATCATTAGCATAATGTTGGGTCTTCATGCTCATGTAGAGTAAAACGAATTAAACTATATATTTCTTTTTCATCTGCATATATATACTTTTCTACTTGTAAACTAGCTAATCCACTGACACGGGTTTTGAAACTTTAAACTTAAAATAAGTTCTTCAACATAAAATATTTATTTATTTATTTATTAAAATATATGATGAACGGAGCCGTCTGAGCGTCTGCAGTTGTCCCCTACATAGCATGGCATCATGACACATATTTTTCCTTACTCTGATAATATTTTTAAATATTGATAAAATGCGGGTTGTGATAGTTGGTATCAGAGGGAGGTTGCTTTGGTTTGTTAGACAGGTTAGTCAAACGATCATTTGTTTTTAGAATCTTATTGCATTGCATACACACACCAATGTGTCATCAGTATGTCTTAGCTGAAGCAAGAACACTACACTCATAAGCATGATAGAAGTATACGGGGCATATTATGTAGTATGAGATGCAAAATATGTGTTTGTATATGGAATATCATAGGCATAGCAACATGTGACTGTTATGTTGAAATGGGAAACTTAACATTATCACATGGATTCTCATTAGATTTTATTTTTATGTTATATGTGATATTATATAGTATGAGATGCATAATATTTCATTAGTGCATCGTTCATGGTATGCATTAAGGTATTTTTAAAATACATAGCACAACATGCACGGCTTAACATAGCATAAGCACATATGCTAAGTTAATATTTATATGATGGCACTCGTACGCACATGATTTAAAATGAATATTTAAGCATTATTATATGCTCGAGAGTCAATGAATGATGGTATACCATCCTAAGTTAAGCATAACATCATTCATAGAAAATTCCATAGCAAGGTAGTAGTAAGAGCAAGTGTCTACACATTTCTGTTCTAATCTAAGTTAAGTAATTCTAGCATTAAGCTAAGTTTTGATGTGATGTTCGTTAATATTTGTGGAAAATGGCTCGTAAGCATCATACGCTGAGGTCAGCTCCCTAGTCTGAGGGTGAGTTTTTGTGTGCGCATATTGAGTCAATGATCGAAGAGTCGCGTTAGAGCAATGTGACATTGTCGAGGCAGAGAATTACGATGCAAGCACAAATGCAGGCATTGTTGATTGCCACCTTAGGGCGGTAACCTAGGATGTAGGGCCTTACACTGGGTCAGGTTGTACCTATCCCTCTTACTCCCCTAGTGCCTCCTATCTTGTTACCACCTGAGATAAACTTCATCTTGCATTTCCAACACTTAGGACCCCTGACCTATGATGGAAGAGCTGATTTTGTTGCGTTAGATGACTGGATCAAAGATATTGAGGAGATGTTTTTCTATTCAGGAATTTCTACGGACCAAAGGTTATGGTCAATGAATATCAGCTGATGGGCCTTGCTAAAGGCTTGTGTATCAGGGGAAAAGAAGGTCTCACAGATGGGTACTCATGGTAAGATTTAACGGGATGTTGTTGAAGAAGTTCCTGCCATTTGTTGAGCAAGACAAGTTGATAAACAATTTTATACATTTGAAGTTGAGTAAACTCATAGTTGGTGAGTACGAGCTAGAGTTTAGCAAGTTGGCAGGTTTGCTACAGAGTTGGTAGTAACTGACGATGACAGAGTTAAGCATTTTTGGATGGTCTTCGAAGCGCCATCCAATAGTTAGCCAGCGCTTATCAATCTGAGAGTTATATAGAAGTAGTGGAAGCTACCTTAAAGGTTAAGGATATTGACAATGCTAAGAATCGTAGCATGTTGTTGAGGAAGGAAAAAAGAAAGTGTGAGGATAGTGGAAGCCCTTGGGCATCTAGACCTGCTCCAAATGAAGGGGCAAAGAGGCGTTTACCTTTTGTGGTTATCATAGACACCCTTTCGAAAAGTTTTTCAAGGGGTTGGGTTCTCAGAAGTAGCATCAAGTGCTTACCCTTCAGAGCGTACCCAAGGGAGATCTAACTCTTGCTTCATGTAAGAGGAAGGGCATAATATTGCCAACTATTGGTCAAAGGATAAGTCTTGCTTCTAGTGTGGGCAAAAGAGCATATGAAATCTAGGTGCCCGCAGTCCCAAACCATGATGCAGTTGATTCCACTTCATGTTTTGCCACCGTTGCAGCTGCAACAACTTGATATGGGAAAAGGTAAACTGAATGTGGTGACAAAGGAAGAAGGTCAGTCTTCCACCCAGGTTATCTCAGGTTTGATTCTGCTCTAGTTGTTAACTTGTAATTGTTGATTCAATTTCTATTATATCAGTTATGTGTATGATTTTATAGGCGAGTTTAAGGTAAGGAATCATTGGGAGCTCGTTCTTTTTGATTCGGGTGCCACTCGCTCTTTTGTTGCTAGGGATTTTGTATACAGACATCGTTTGGCCATCGATCAATTTGGCGACCTACTTCATGTAAAGTTTCCTTCTAGTGCTCCGATGGTGTCAAATCCGGGTATCCATAATTTCCCTATTCTTTTTGGTGGATTCCTAACGTATGTTGATCTGATGGTGCTAGATTTGGAAGACTTTGATATGATATTAGGTATGGATTGGCTGTTTAGATATGATGTTGTCATTCAATGCAATGTCAAAAGTTTAGATTTCAAGATGGAAAATGGCCAACCCATGAGCATGTTTGGCTTTTCGGGTCTGGTCTCCCCAATCATATCTATGGTACATGCTTAGAAATTTAATAGTTTGGTTATATTTCTTATCTTGTTTCTATTTTGGAAGTTGCTCGTGAATTGTCGCGTGTTTTCCTATTGAAGTTAGAGACCGGGCAGTCTGGCGGTCTGTCTTGGCGGGTTAGAGACCGCGCGGTCTGGTGGTTTCCCTTCAGCGGTTTGATTGCTGTGCTGTTGCTGTCTGGTTGCCGAGCTCTCCAGCGGTCTCCCCTTGCGGTCTCTCTCTCTCTCTCTGGTGGTAGCCGTGCGGTTAGCCCTTCTGTCTAACGTGCGGCTTGTGCGGTTTGTTCTGTATAGTCCGCTTAGTCCTGTAATTTTTTAGTCCCACATCTCTTATTTGTATTCTCTCATCTCTCCTCCATTCTATATAAGGGAGGGCATACCATTGTAATAGATACCTTTTCTGATAATAAAGTTTCAGTTATACTACTTCCGGTTTGTTTTAGTTCGTTTCTAACATTTCCGATGTTTTCCCTCTTAGTCTTCCTAGTCTCCCACTTGAGAGAGATGTAGAGTTTGCTATAGACCTTTAGTCTGGTACTCATCCTATTGCGAGGGCACCTTACCTTATGACTCCGCGTGAGTTGGAAGAGTTGTGTACATAGTTTGATGAATTGTTGCAATATGGCTTTATTAGGCCTAGTTGTTTTCCCTGGGGTGCTCCAGTTCTTTTTATGAAGAAAAGGGATGGTTCGATAAGATTATGCATAAATTATGGTGAGCTGAATAAGGTAACTATCAAGAACAGATATCTAATGCCTCGTATTGATGATTTGTTTGTCAAATTATGGGGTACTTCTATCTTCTCAAAGATTGACCTTTGTTCAGGCTACCATCAGTTGAGGATCCGTGAATCGAACATTCCGTGAATTGCTTTTTGTTACCGATATGGGCATTTTGAGTTCTTGATAATGTCTTTTGGATTAACGAATGCACCCACTGATTTTATAGATATGATGAATAGAGTATTCAAGGATTTTGTAGAACATTTTGTGGTCATTTTCATTGATGATGTTCTAGTGTATTTTGTTAGGTCCATTGCCCACAAAGTCCTAGATTTGAAGAAGTCAATCTTATTAATGACATACACAAAGTTGTATTTGATGTGTGCTTAAGTTCATGCATGCAGGTTAGTCCTTGAAAAATTGATAGGACAAGTATTTCAAGTGATGTGACATGTGTGGTCACAAAGTAAAGGATAAGTGTCGAGACAATTCAGGAGAAGTGTCGAGACAATTCAGGAGAAGTGTCGAGATAATTCAGACAAAAGTGTTGAGACAATTCAGGAGAAGTGTTGAGACAATTCAGACAGAAGTGTCGAGACAATTCAGACAGTAGTGTCGAGACAATACAACTGTCTCGATATAATGAAGAACTAAGTGCAGACTTAGAGATGTCGACACTCAGCAGACTGTAGTGTCGAGACAACTCAACTATCTCGATACAGTGAAGATCTGAAAAGCAGCTAACTCCACAGGAGTTGAGTGAAGTTCAATCACTCAACGCCAGATAAGAAAAAATGTTGAGTATAGCTTGGCTGTCTATGCCAAACTTTTGGATAGATAGAAATGTGGTTAAGTCCACAAGCGTTGAGTGTAGCTTACTCACTCAATGCCATACAACAAAAAACTATGAGACAGGCTAAGACAGGCAAAGCCTAAGATGAAATAGACTTAAATGCAACTAAGTCCACAGGCGTTGAGTGAAGCTTACTCACTCAATGCCATACAACATAAATCGTTGAGTATAGCTCAGTCAGTCAAAGATACAAAAAATCTTTATAAATATTTGACTAAGTTCGCAGGCATTGAGGGAAGCTTACTCACTTAACACCATGTGATAAAAAGCGTTGACTGAACCTCAGTTAGTAAAAGACTGTGATTTCACTGAAATTTTGCTAAGTACAAATGCATTGAGTGATGAAGGTTCACTTAATGCCTAGTAAGATAAAGTTTGGTTAGGGCAGAAAGCATTGAGTGATGAATACACACTCAACGCTTCCCAAGCAGGAAAATCAGCTAAGTCCAAATGCATTGAGTGAAGGTTGCTCACTCAACGCCAAGTGACTCGAATCATTTCTAAGAGATATGGCGTTGAGTGAAGCTTACTCACTCAACGCCAAGAGGTAGAAATGTTTTTCTAAGTGTTTTGGCATTACGTGAAGCTTACTCACTCAACGCCTAATGACTTGAATATTTTCTTAGTGTTTTGGCGTTGAGTGAAGGTTGCTCACTCAGCGCCTAATGGCAGAGAAATTTTTCTAAGTATTTTTGCATTGAGTGAAGCTTACTCACTCAATGCCTATTCAAAGATGTTTGATTTTGGCTAAGTCCGCAGATGCTGACATCAGCAAAAGTCAACAAAGTCAACATGGTTCAAATTACTCGCGGGAAAGCTACAGAAAGCTACAAAATACGACAACAAGTGCTAGAGAGAAACTGTACGTCTTCTTCTGTTAAAGAAAGTTGCAGAAGTCAACTGCAGGTGGTCCCCACTGCTTCTTAGAACCATTAATCAGCGGAAGATAAAAGGGACAGCTTTAGCATGAAGAAAACAACTTCTAGGGTTTTACTCAACAAAAAGGAAAAGTGGCTGGACTTCATCTCTTTAGCCATTACTGCTGAGAAAAAGCTTGAAGTATTCCAGCAAGAACCAAAACGTTCAGTGAGTTATTGCATCTTCATCTGCTATAGCAACATCAGAATGACTTCTGATAAAGAAAGAAAGAAGAGCTGTCATTCTTCTGAGGGCTCAGCTAGCTTATTGAAGAACTCAAGACCTAGTTATTCTTCTTCTTCTTCAACAAGATTAGAATTTACATTCTGAGTTTCTTCCAGCAGAGGCAGAAATTTCTCCCTGCTGCTGTGAAGTAAGATAGAGCTAAGATAACTCAGCCCTAGTTGTTGACACAGAAAAATTTCTCTTTGTCAAATTAATCAAACCACTGTTCTTCCTATAGGATCCTTTTGGATCTGAGTTGTAGGGACATTGGCCTGAGGTAGGGAAAATTTGTCTGAGCTATAAGAAAGTTTTACTCTCTGAGTATATAATCTTGTTTGGATATGAGGTAGGATTCTGTAGAAAATCTGAGAGCAGGGCTTTGGCCTGAATTGTAGGATTCAATTGTGAATCTGAGGTAGGTGAGTCATTCTTACTGAGTTGTAGGGCACTTGTACTTGAGCTATAGGATCCTTTGGATCTGAGGCAGGGCTTAACAGCCTGAGATAGGAGAGCCATTCTCTCTGATGTAGGATCCTTAGTGGATCTGAGGTAGGGCTGCCCTCCCATCCTGAGGTTTAGGGCCTTTGGCCTGAGGTAGGTGATCTGCTGGTCACTGAGTTATAGGGCATTTATGTCTAAGTCTTAAGTCTTGGAGGAAACTGAGAGAACCACAGGGATCTGAGGTGTAAGCTCTTTGAGCTGAGTTTTGGAGAAGTGCCTTATCTAACTAAAAGTTAGAAAGGTGGGAGGAGAGTGGATATACCCATAATCTGGTGTGTGATTTTTTGTGTTATTTTCTTTGTGTAGGTTCTTGAAAGCTAATCATCTGTCAACACACTAAGTACTAAAGCAAGAAATTAAAAGATAGTCACAAGATTTAAATAAACTTATTTACCCCCCCCCCCTCTAGGTTGCAGGCTACCTTGAAAACAAAAACTTTCAGGTGGTATTAGAGGGAGGTTACTCAAAATGTATTTAAGAATCTGAGTGACCTCCAAGGGTAGCTACCCATCCGAACTTATAGGTTCTAGAGAGAACCATAAGGATCTTGGTTCCATGAAACTCCCCATCTACAAAAAGTATTTTGGAATCTGGAAAGAGAGGGTAAGACTGTTCATGGAAGCCTCTAATCCTAGAATCTTTATAACTGTCAAAGAGGGATTATTCATCCCTATGAAGTTCTCAGCTCTGGATCCTATTGTGCAAACTCCTGAGACTTATTCAGAAATAACCAAGGATGAGGTCTTGTTGGCTGTATTGGATAAGAGAGGCCAAACATCATAGTCAGTGCTATTGATGATTCTACCTTTCAGAACTTGTTCTACTTCCAAACCTCAAAGAGATGTGGGACACCCTAGTGGTCTACATGGAGGGTACTGAATAGGTAAGAGATGATAGAAAGTCTATGCTCAATCAGGAGTATGAGGCTTTCAGGTAATCCATAAAAGAGAACATAACTACTCGCTATGAAAGAATTTTCAGGATCATTAATGAACTGAGGACCTAGTCTTCAGTCATTATGAAATAAATGAGAAGTTCCTCAGATCTCTCACTAGAGACTGGGATACTAAGATTTCTGCCATAATAGAGGTGGCCAAGCTTGCTGAAACACCTCCCCAAACATTGTTTAGAAAGCTGCTCTCCTATGAGTTGTAGCTAGCTGCCAAGAAAGAGGAGGAGGCCACCAGTAAATCCTATTCCAAGGAGAATTCCTTGCCATTCAAGGCAGACAGTATTAGGAAGAGCAAGGATAGGATTCCCTCTCCTCCAAAAAGACCAGCTGATTCAGATAGCACAGAGTCAGATGCATCAGATAGCAACACGTCAGATGAGGACTTTACTTCCTTCTCTAAAAACTTTCAAAAGTTGATGAAGAAGAAGCATTGAAAGAACAAACCTTCTACCTCTTCTCATCATAGGAGGAATCATTCCAAGGTTGATAGGTATGATTCTAAATCCCATAAACATAATTCTTCCAAGGTTGATAGGCTTGTGATAGCTGACTGCCCAGTGAAGAGGAAGGAAGCTGCTGAGAAGAAATAACACCAGTATAAGGGCAAGAAGGGGAAGTCCTTTGTTCCCAAGGAAGAGAAGAGTTAGGCAAACGCATCCTCATCTGAGCCTGAAAAAGAAGAAGCCTATATTGGGCTAGTTGCAAAGATAGTTATCAAGACCCCTGATGAGTTGTAAATATTCGTATTTTTCAGTTCTTTATTTTGGTCATTTTTGTTTATTTTCGTTGTTTCTAGTTATTTTTCTTCAATAAAATATTCTTTTTTTGTATATTCCCTTCTAACTTAGCTTTACTTTGTTTTCCTGAAATTTTACAGAAAAAAGTGAAAAATTCAAAGTACATGCCTGTGTAACTTCGATCACGCCCGTAACCTGGGCGTGTCACTTTGACTCCTGTGGAAAACTGCTACCCGCCGAGAATCCATCAAAAAAAATAGTTAACACGCTCGTGTCATTTGGCACAAGCTTGTGTCAATCCTGTTCAGAATTGATTGCTGCCTCCTCCTGCTTCCACGTTTCCATTGCTTCTCCAGCAAGCCAGACATGACACTCAACGCTTCCAGCTAGGAATGGACTGAATGCCTCCAGCATACACGACAATCAATGCCTCAAACATACACGACACTCAAAGCCTCCTACACGCCTGTGTCATTTCAACACGCTTGTGACCGCCATATGGAACTTTTAGAAGAGCCCCGAAGTCAACCCGCCACCAACTATTTGTCTTCTCCATCACGCCAGCCCGACACGCCCCCCTGTCACGCCCGTGAAAAGGGCATGTAATCTCAATTTTTTTTTTCTATAAATAGAACTTTTCTGTATGAGCCAAGGGTTCACCTTTTTTGGACCATTTTGCTGTTAGTGGGCTGCTTAAGTGCTCTTCCTTGCTATGTAAGTAGAAATTTCTGCCCCTCTCTTTGTTGTTTGTTTTAGCTTTTTGTAACCCCCTTTTTTCTTAATAAAATTGTTAGATTTTCTCTCCTTGTGTTGTATTGGATTTCACTTGAATTCTCACTTATCTTCCCCTTCTATCCCCTATTTATCTATGTTTTCTCTTTAAAATGGGTGTGTGTGTGTGTGTGTATGAGAGTAATTTTATGTTTTTTTTATGTTTTCAAGTTATCATTTTGCTTAGTTTAGTTTTAGGTTTTCTCAAATTTGTTAGTTGTTATGTTAGCTTTTCTTATCTTGTCCCTTAGCTTTGTCTAGGTTAAGTTTTTTTAGGTGCTTTATACTCATTTTTATGGTTTTATAAAAAAGTTTTAAAAGTGGTTCTTATTTTTTTTTTACTTAGTTTTTTTAGTTTGTAAAACTTTTTGTGCCTTTAAACTTTTTTCCCACTTTTTAAGCATTTTTATGGACTTATAAGAATGAATATAAAGTTGTTTTAATTTTTATAAAACTTTGATTTTTTGCTTTTATTTGAAAACCCTTTTTCTCTTTTTATTTTTATTTTTTCTCTTTATTCTTTTTTAACAAGTTCTAGGAGTAGAAAAGTAGTTATTTTAATTTTCCAAGTACTTTATTTTTATTTTTATGTAGAGTGTGTGCGTGTATGAGATAGATTTTATCGCTTTCATTTTCCGCATACTCGGTTGAGTAGTACTTGCTCTTTATTGCTTTCATTTTCCGCCTACTCATTTTAGTAGGACTCACATTTTACTGCCTTTTTTACTGCTTTCATTTCCCGCCTAGTCGTTTGAGTAGTACTTGCAATTTACCGCTTTCATTTCCTACCTACTCGTTTGAGTAGGACATGAATTTTCAATTATGCAATTTTTCATAAGTCGTCCCCATCCCGATGAGTGGCTAATCGCTTTTAGCCCTCGGTATCGAAGAGCATTGGGACAGATAAAATCTTTTTAAATAATTAAAGGTCTTCTTTTTCTCTTTAATTAAAGAACTTAAGGTTGGTATACAACGCGTAGAACCACAAATCTATCTGTGGTCTCTATTTTCGTTATCCATATGCTAGCTAGCCAAAGGTCGTGCGTATTGAATGATCACCCTTGGGTAAAGAGAGTTGCGCATTAAACCTTGAGAGAGGAGGCGCGGAATTCTACCGGATTGGGTCCCCTCAATAGCCGGGTTCTTAGCGTAATGTGGGCATTAAAAGGAATCTTTCGTCAAACGAGGGCTCGGTCGAATAGTCTTAATGTTCATGTGAGCGATAGCCCTAGAGATAGGTGAGCTCATTTTTGTAGAACATCCACGGTCATGTTGCCTTTAATTAATTTGAAATTTTAGATCTCTAGTTATATAAAGTTATTTTAGTCCTAACATAATTCGATGCCGAGCGTTATTCCTTCATCGATCTTTTTTAGTCTCTTTTTTTCATTTTTTTATAGCCACCTTAGATAGTTAATCTGACATCTTATTTTCGGTAAAATAATAGTCCCTCCTAGAAGTGTAGAAAAAACCAACACGACCCGAGAAATATACGCCCTTAATATCCCCCCCCCCGAATATCCTGTACTACTCGCGATAGGTGCACTTACCTTCTTTCGTTAAAACTCGATTTTAACTCCCTCTGCGAAATTTGACCCCCACATTACTAATTAAATAAAGGTCGGGCGTCACGGAGGCCATCAACCCCTGTATCTCATTCAGATAGTGATTCCGAGGTGGATGATGAAGATGAAGAAGATGCTTATAGCTGTTATGGGTTGATGGCAATGACTTATGAGGAGACCAGCCAGGATCAACCTGGTCAAAGCAAGATAAAATCCCTATCAAGCTCTTCCTCTGAGTCTGGATATGAGACTAGTCCCTGTATTGAAGCCTCTTCACCCAGTGGCGAAGATGATTCAGAATGAAAAGGAGATGTCAATCAATTGATTGATAGGTATAGTGAACTTCTGAATGCCTTTAAGAGTTGTAAGAAGTTGACTAAAAAGGAAGTTGTGGAGATTGCCTCTCTTCAGCTAGCTGCTGCCCAGCTGACTGAAGCAGCAACTCTGTTGTGTCAGAAAGCAAGGGAAGTTAGCCAACTGAGAAACATCACTATCATTCAGATTGGCACCATCAAGTTCATGGATAGTCTCATAAGGGATCTTGAAGAGATGCTAGGGAGGGAGAAAAGAATAGTGTCTATCTATTCTAAGCCATGTACTATGTTACACTTAATAGACTCCTCCTCTCAGAAGGGAAGGGGTATTCCAAGGAAGCACAACAGTTTCTTCTTACAAAGGGAAGGGCAAAGCTCCAACTCAGCCTATTGCTTCGAAGCCTCTCATTTCTTTTAGGAAAGTTTAGTTGCCTTCAAACAGGTATGACCAAGAAAGCATATTTGGTCACTTGATGAATGACAGATCCACTAGTGTGAACAAAAATGTTCACAGCCAGGGTGGAAGGTATAACAAAGTGAGTGCCTTTAAAGCTGCTCATGAAGAAATTCAAATGGCCCATCATGGACCATTTGTCTTTGGTTCTTCAGCCCCCACTTTCAAGACTGTGGCTACAGCAAAGGTTCAGAACCATTCAGCAAAGAATCTGACCAAGGGTCAGTCCTCCAGCAGGTATGGTTTGGATGTGTTTGATACTATCAAAAGCATGCTTTCTGAAAAGAAACTTGTAGCTGCGGGCACTTAGAGCAGGCAAAACAAGCCAACTAGAAGACTTACCTTCAGTCAGATACTTGCTGAAAGGGATCGGAAGAAGGCTGCTGCTCCTCTTCCTACTATTCATCCAGTAGTTAACCAAACTGCTAGGCCTACACATAAAAGAAGATACAACATTCATGAATGTTGGTGTTGTGGCAAAGTGGGCCACTTAGCTGTAGACTGCTGGCACAATCCAAGGGTGCCAAGAGTAGCTGTGAAAGAGAGGGATATATCTACTTTACACTAGAGGGGTGAATAGTGTATTTAAAAACTTTAATTTATTTTTATAGCAGATTTAAAGTAAGTAATATATATATACAAAGAAAGAAAAAAATCAGAACACATAAATAAGAAGAATAACAATCACAGACGGCACAAGGAATTTTACAGTGGTTCCCCAATAAATCTGGGTACATCCACTCTTCTACCACCCTGGTAGGAATCCACTACAGGTTTTTGCTCAGGTGCCCTGCCACCACACGTTTTTGCTCAGGTGCCTTGTCACCGCAAGATCTATTTTTCTAAGTGAGATCTAGCAACCCTTTGAGCTTTTGATCAGTTGCCAAAAAACCAAATAAAGTCTTTTGATCAGGAGACTTAGAAACCAAAAGATAAATTTTTGAAGGGAGTTTAAAACCCTGTACACAGTTTATGAAAATAAACAAAAAGTGATGATGTCTTCTCTGTCAAGATTCTCTGAGAAGACTAGTGGATGTTGAAGCAGAAAGCTCCCCCTGATTTGAGTAGAGTTTATGATCAGGAGAGGGAGTCTTTTCTTCAGGGTGTAGGTCTTCTTGTATCTGAGAGATGAAGACTTTGCACAAGCAGGGAGTGAAGATCTAATTCTGTAAGCTTATGAAATCTGTAAGAGTATGTGTTGATCTGCAAGTCTCTAAGTCAGTATATCTAAGCCTACTACTTTGAGGCAGTAATCTTCTGTACATATATATAGAATACTGAGAGGAATTCAAACTTTTGAATTAATCGATTCTGAAATGTCTGAGGAATTCCCTAGAATGGTTACTACCTTGGAAATTTATTAGCTTTAAATTCTTTGATAAATCAATATTTAATGATGCCTCTAAACGGCTATATTTGTTAGAATATATGGCATTAAATATCAGAGTCATAACTGTCTGTAATTAAGCCTTTAAATTATTCTGCCTTCATAATATATAACAACCTTAAATTAAGCCTAAAACTATTCTGCCTTTTGTAAATAAAACATCCTAAAACGTTACAAAGAATTTGTCGAACTCAACAAGCATTTCATCGACCTGAGCATTGAGTTCGTTGAACTGAATCTTCTTACTTGTCGACCAGAGCTCAGAGTTCGTCGAGCTGAGCTTGACTTTCATCGAGCTGAGCTTGACTTTCGTCTAGCAAAGTTTCTTAGTAGAGATCAGAGTTCGTCGTCCAGAGCTCAACGTTTGTCGAGCTAAACTCGAAGTTAAGACTCTAATTCGTCGAACTGAGATCGTCGTTCATTGAACGCAGCTCTGCTTTCATCGAACTGAATTCAGCTGGAATTCTTTTGAGGCTGGAAATAAACCTATGACCCTAGACTATGCAAAATGGGTAAAACTAAACATCCTAATAATAATCCTAGCCCAAATAAGTAATAGGGTTCCAACAAGCTGTTAGTTCACAAGTCAGAAATGTTGTTGGTGGATAAGTTCCTTATAAGACTAACATGCAACTAGGACCCAATAGAAATTAGGGTCCTAAGGTAAAGTAAATTGTGTGATGCAGGTTAGTTCAAGTGGTCATACCCCTCCCTTATGGTACTTGGATAGTGGTTATTACAGAAACATGATTTGGACAAGGAGTAACTTGAAGGAGTATAATCCAGTAAAAGATGGACCGAAAGTCATTTTTGGTGGTTCAGATAAAGGGGTAACTAGAGGCTTTGGTAAGATTACCAATGGCATAGTCACCATCACAAAAGTGGCTTATGTTGAAAGGTTGCAACACAACCTCATATGCATAAGCCAAATCTCTAACCTTGGTTATGTTATTGTCTTCCAGTAGGATGAGTGCCTGATTAAGAGGTCAAGTGACCATGAGGTCATTTTAACATGTACTAGGAGTGGAGATGTTTATTGCTTATACTTTTTGTGTCTAGATTCAGACTCTCCTATTTATCTAGTGTCAAATGAGAAAGTCTCATATTGTGTCCAATGGCATAAGATGCTAGCTTATTTGAATTATAAGACTATTGGCAAGATCATTAGTCAAGAGCTAGTTATGAATGGTCCTAATGTGAAGTGCACCAAGGAGGATATTTGCTCATCATGCCAAAAGGGCAAGAAAACAAAGCCTCCTTCAAGGGCATTGGGACCAAAAATTCTGTTAGGTGCTTGTACCTTTTACATATGGACTTGTTTGGTCCTATGCCAATTTGTAGTCTTTGTAGGAAAGTATACACCCTTATGGTGGTTGATGACTACTCCAGGTTTGCTTGGGTGTTCTTTTTCAAGAAAAAGAATAAAACCCTTGACATCTTCATCAAGTTTGTTTAGCAAATTCAGAATGAGTTTATGAGTTCAGTGGTAAAAATCAAAAGTGACCATGGAACTAAATTATAGTCTGAAAGCATTACAATGTTCTGTGAAGAGCAAGGGATTCATCAAGAATTCTCTTCTCAAAGAGCTCCCCAGATAAATGGGATTATTGAGAGGAAAAATAGGACTCTTATAGAGGCTGGAAGAACTTAGTTGAGTGATACATATCTCACAGAATATTTCTAGGTTGACGTAGTAAATACTGCATGTCATGTCCTCAATAGAGCCTCTATCACCAAGAGCCACAAGAAGACTCCCTATGAGATCTTGAAAGGAAAAAAAAACTAAACCTGGGTTATCTCAGAATATTTGGTAGTAAGTGTTATGTGCTTCACAATGGGAAGTCCTATGTGACTAAGTTTTCTACCAAGTACTTTGATGGGATTTTTGTTGGGTACAGTAATCATAGCAAATCCTATAGGATCTACAACTTGAAAAGACAAGTGGTAAAAGAATCTGTTCATATAGTCTTTGATGAGTCTACTATGATTAACAGAGAGCTGCCAAGCTCCTTTTTAGTGTTGCAGGTACAGAATATATGATGGATCAGCTAACCATCAAGGAAGTAGCTCGAGTTTATCCAAGATAAAGTGGATATTCTAGTAGGAGAACTGCCAGACATAAATGAGATGGATGAAGATCAGCAAGAAGCTTCACCCATAGCTGAAGCTGAAGCTAAATTCCTTCCAACAATCAAGCATCTGTGGGATCATCCAAGAAGCCAAATAATTAGTGATGCCAGTCAAGGAGTAGTGACCAAGAGCAGAAGCATCAACACAACACACTACTCAAGCTTCCTATCACAGGTTGAGCCAAAGAAATTTGAAGAGGCCAATATAGATCAGTTCTGGATTGTATCAATGCAAGAAGAACTGAACTAGTTCAAGAGATGTAAGGTCTTGAAGCTAGTTCCCAGACCACAAGGACATAATTTCATTGGATTCAAGTGGATTTATAGGAATAAGCTTGATGAAAATGGCATTATAATCAAGAATAAGGCAAGGCTGGTAGCTAAGGGGTACAGGCAAGAGAAAGGTATTGATTTTGAACAAACCTTTGCCCCTGTAGAAAGATTGGAGACTATCAGATTGTTCCTTTCATTTGCTACACATAAGGGATTCAAGGTCTACTAGATGGATGTGAAGTTAACCTTCCTGAATGGTAACTTAAAAGTGGAAGTCTATGTTGTGTTGCCTCAGGTTTTGTAATTCCTAACTCACCCGATTCAATTTACAGACTTTAGAAAGCTCTATATAGGCTACATCAGGCCCCTAGAGAATGATATGAGACTTTGTCTAGCTTCCACATTAAGAACAAATTCTCAAGGGGGAAGATAGAGAAGACCCTATTCCTAAGAGAATCTAAGGGTAAGATCATCCTAGTCAAGATATATAAATAGATAACATTATCTTTGGATCAATTGATGACAGCCTTTGTAGAATGTTTGCCAAACTTATGCAAGGAAAGTTTGAGATGAGCAGTATGGGTGAACTTAAGTTCTTCTTGGGTGTCTAAGCTTGACAGACTAATGATTGCTTGTCTATATCCATGTCTAAGTTCACCAGGGAGTTAATCAAGAAGTTTGGTATGGTGAATTTCCCCACCATGAACACTCCTATGGGGTCAAGTATGCCTATAGGCAAAGATGAGGCAGGGAAACCTGTTGATGAAACTTTGTATAGTGGGATAATTGGCTTTCTTTTATATCGAACTGCAAGTAGGCCAGACATCATGTATGCTACATGTGTTTGTGCTAGGTATCAGACTTGCCCTAAAGAATCTCACTACTCTACTGTAAAGAGGATTTTGAGGTATCTTAAGGGCACTCCATGTAAGGCCCTTTTTTTCTTTTTACCCTCCGGTTCTTATGCCCAGAATCGTCGTTTTACAGTGACACCGACGCTCGGGAAGGTCGCCGCTAAAAAACTATGATCCTATCGGCCTTAATAATCACCAAAGAAAGAGAAATATACTGATAGTTCAGATAAATCAAAGTCCACATACCACATATAATATATTAAAAAGATATCACAACAAAGTCCACATGATAAAGAACTATTGAAGCCAAATGGATAAGTAGAAAAATAAACGGGCTTAAGGCCGGTACATCAAATTCTCACTACAACACTCTCGCAGAAGCTAAGGAAAGCTAACACTCACAGAGCCGGAGGCAAGTGTTAACCCCAGAATCCGCAACATCTCCAGCTAGGCACCTTACCCTTCCCTCGCTGAACTTTAGTACTCAGTCCGCTCAGCTCGCCAGTAGGCACGGTCCGTCACCTAGGCGGACTCCAGAAACCCGTCCGCTCAGATCGCCCTCAGTTCACAGCCCTGCTAGATCGGCAAATCAGGTTCAGACCGGCAGGTTCCGAGTCAGGCCGCCCAGGCCGCTCAGGTCGCGGCTAGTCTAAAGGTCACGCGCTCAATGCGACCAAGGGGGTCTCCAGCTCGCTGGCCCAGTCCGCCTGTCCCGCGTGGGCTGCTTGTTCCTTCTCCCTTTTTGTTTCCCGTCACCGCTGCCCGGCTCTTTTTGTACCCCGGGCAGCCGGTTATTTTAGCCCTGCCCGCTTGGGCAGGCCCCCAGCCTATAAATAGGGGGAAGTGGTGCGCTCAAAGCACGCTGACTCAAGCCCAGGAGCCCACTTGTTAAAGGCTGCGGACTTGAATCTCTTGCTTTGCGACCTCCGACTTGCTTTCCCCATTGCTTTCTTTTTCTTTTCTTGTAACCGCGTCTTAATAATAAAAAGTAAGCCCGTCGCAGGAGTGGTATTTAGGCCGCGACGGGTGAAGTCTGGTGTTGCCGTGCTCTACGGCTCCGTTGCCTTTCCGTTCCTTTTCTAGTCCGCCAAGTAGATTGCTGCTCGCAGTTTGTTTTTCCCTTCTTTTCCCCAAGTGCTCGAACGGTTAGCTGGTGGTGCCCGAGTCCGTCGCTTTTCGAGCATCAACAGCTAGTGCTCCCGTACTATACTGCCCCACCTCCAAGTGTATCGTATTCCGCTGGTGCTGCATTTCCTGCTACTGATCTTTATCCCCCATCCGGAGTCCCGGAAATGTTTGGTCTACCGTCCGTTAGTCAAAATACTAAGCCTAATTTCCCCCACCCTCCCCTAGTGGCTCCTGGGTACCGTGCGGGAGGAATGATAGGAAAGTTATGATGGTGGAGAGTAGGAACAAGTAGATGACGACAGACCTATTCTAGCAGGTATATTGTAAATCTATAGAGCTGTAAAAGGAGAAGCAAGCTAGCAGTTCTAAAATACGGGAGCAGAAGTATAGGTAAGTAGAGTAGAGCAGTAAGTGAATTAAAGGTAAACTAAGAAATAAGTAACCTTAAATTATATGAATGCTCATACAAACTTTTAAGTTAAGATGTCTTTTTCAAGGCTCCCATCGTATAAAAAGTAACATACCAATTTATACGATGTGGTGTCAAGTTGTATGCAAGTATGAGTGTAGTGTTATGTTATGCCATGATTCTTACAAGTGCAACACAAGCACACAACTCTATGTGCACAGACCTTTAGTTCCCCTTATCAGGAAGCTGGCATCACTCCTAGGAGCCTCCGTAGTGGCCAACGGAGACAGTGGGTCAGGCCACCCCACTCCTAGATGGGTATTCACACTACTAGGCCTAGCTCTTACGTACGCCTCTAAAGGACACACCAGAGTCACCACATACTATGCTGACCCACCGCCAGTCTTTTCCTTGGCTAAGTGTAAACCACACCCGCAAAGTCATCGTATCGACGTCGGTGTAAACGATAGTCAAATACCGAATACCCACCACTTTATGCGCATGCAACCATGAATCTTCCGAGCCATCGACTCCACGGACTAACCTGTCTGATATAACTACCTCCCAAGCCTTCGGCTCGTTGGGAAAAAACCTGCCCCTTTTTACAACCATCGTGCCTACCGCTCGGACAACCTAAACAAGCTAACCTCCCGAGTCACCGGGGTGAGTGAGAGTGAAGTCGTAGTATATCTAATTGCTCTTTAACATTTTAATCTTATGATTTAAGGTTAACCTTGGACTGCCCAGGGATTCCCTTTGAAGGGCTCTTTGGGACACTAGGAACTATGATGGTAGCTGAAGCCCATCGTTCCCTTTCGCAAGGAGCTTACTATTATTTATATCTACCCATATACCAATCCCATTTAATGTTATACTAACTCTAACTCTAGTGTATTTTGACTCTCTCTCTCCACAGGAAAGACGATCTTTCGTCGATCCCGAGCACCACTTAACACTAGTCAGACCAACACCCTCCCCATCATGACTCCTAATGACGAACTCAATTTCACCTTACCAATTCTGTATATCATTAACCCACCTCCCTATGTCCTTTCAACATGTTTACACAATTTTGCAAAATTACTATGTGCCGACCAACCTAAGCTATATAATGAGTAGGAATGGTGACCCATTCAAGTATTTATCCAAATGACCTAAGATTATTACTAGGGGTCTATCATAACATATTTAGACTAAATTCAGAAGATAATATTTTTCCTAACTTATTTGGGATTTATTTATTTTCTGCAAAATAAGTCCACCTAGGCTTTTAAACACCAAGTACACTTTTCTGACTAGGTATGGCCTTAAAAAAATTATGTTAGATTAATAACATCAATATAATAGTAAATACCATAAATCCTAATTTTTGAAGATGAATTTGACCATCAATTAATTATTGAATAAACAACCACAATATTAGGATAAATAGGGGAAAAATACAATCAAACATCTAAAATTTATCATAAAATTACTGGATTAAAAATATAATCATAAAAGTCCATTGAACAAGAATTATTATTTTTCAACATCATTTGGTCCCGTAAATAAATTATTTAATGATATTCAATCTAGGGCACTATGTGAGTGATCCTACTTGATGATTCTTCCTAAAATTACATAAAAATTCACAGAACATTAGAATGCCCTAAAAAGTGCTCTGACAAAGTTTCATAATTTTCCAGTTAGTAAAAGCCCATAATTAAATTTCTTGCAATTAGGGAAAACATTGGGGTTGTGAATGAAGTACCAAATATATCAATCCAAAATTCATACAACAATTTTCAGAGATCAATAAAAACTATATAAGATCACTTCCTAAGTTTCTTTAACATCCAAGATCATATAGTCATGCAATAAATTTGTAAGTAGAAGTACCCTAATTGGTCCTAAATTTTTTCAGAGAGGATAATTGCTCCTAAAAATTCTAGTAACATTTCCTAGGTCTTATTTCCACCCTATGAACTCAGCCACAAAGTTTCAAGACATTCCAAGGGCATATGGTCCCATGTCCTTCAATTGGCTCAATATCCAACCTTAGGGTTCCACTTGGTTTCTAGGGAATCTCAATCCCCAAACCACCCAAAATCTCTTGTGGGGGTGTTTTATGTGACAATAAATCAGTGACCAAAGTCTCACCAAGTTTGGATGAATATTGGCCACTCAACCCACCAAGCACACACTTGCCCTAATTTTACCCTTAACGGACCAAACTTTGGTCACACCAATACTATTCCAATCAACCCCAAATGTGCTGAGATTTTTATTAGGGACATTCGATGTCCCTAAGGACCATCCACCAAACTTTTGAAGGTATTTGAGGTCATTAGACCTCTAAATTAATTCTTACCTATTTTATTAAGTTTTTAGAAAAACTTTAGGAAACTATTTTCCAAAAATTCCAATTTTTGGATATGTTATAGATATAGGTATGAGTGACGCCCAATCCAAATTTCAAGTCATTTGAACAAGTGTTTTAGTGGGGAAACTCAATTTAATCTCTGGCAAGTCCTATGTATAGGCTCCACCATTTTGAGTATTGTGGTCAGACCACTGGCCCAAATTGGTTGAAACTAATTTTAAAATGCACTAGACTTCAAGGGCTTTAACTTTTATGTAGGCTACTTTCCCTATAAAGGGATCTAAGTATTTTTAATACTTAATTCTAACTACTGCCAGTAATGTAACAAAATTGAGGTATTAATGAAATAATAAAATCATTAGCGTACGAATCTTGGCACAGAAACGGACAGAATCCCATTGTCTTCTTCCTATAGCCAATGGCCAGGATTGGCCCATCCTAGGCTGTCTTTGCCCGCGATTTCCCGGCCACCAGCACCTCTTCCCGGCCGGCCACCACCACCACCACCTTCGTTGAGATGGTGGATGGCGATTCGAGGTGGTTGGTCGGTCAGAGGTGGCCGGAACAGTGAGTTGTAAAAGGAAATAAAAGTTTGAAAATCAAGCTCACGGCCTACCCGATCCAGGGAAAATTGACCCCAGACCATGCGGACAATGGATAATGATCTATCCACTGATAAAGAGGAGAAGGATGGGACCTTTCGGGAGGCATGAAGTCTTGTTGATCGACGGGACGCCATTGACAGTGGTGGTGTAGTTGGGTTCTCTATAATAGTACAGCCAAAGGCCTCGAATTCTTTAGTGAAATAGTGGAAACGGCTGTTGGGGGTCTAAGGATGCTTTTCCGAGAGCCAATAGGGGGAGGGGAAGGGCCAAGCACCTTTATGCCTTACTCACTTGGTCTTTTGATCTTCTTAGGGGCTTGTCATGACCTAGTCATGACAAAACCACTTGTTTACCCGGGAGACCGCTACTCAGTTTCTCCCTTATGATGAGTCAAGGGCCCGTTTCTTGACCGCATGACCGCGAGACCATGGCAATTAGGAAGTCGTTTTTCCGTTTGAGAGTCGTCGGTCTTTTTATTGAAGACCGCGTAGCCACGCGGTTAAAATCTTGCCTTATTTCTTCTCTAGCTGTCCATCCTGTAATCGCTGCCCGCTCTCCTGTCCCCCGGGCAGCCGGTGATTCTAGCGCCTGCCCGCTCGGGCAAGAACTCGAGCCTATAAATAGGCATAAACAATACTCTCTAGGCATCGCGAATTGAATCCTCAAGCTCTCCATCTGTGGCAGCGGTCTCGAATCTTTTTCCGAGCGGGTTACTGTCCGATCGGGTGCTCCTTGGTAACCGTTGTACTCGCTTCATCTATGACAACCAAAAAGCCCGTTGCAGGAGTTGTTTTAACCGCGACGAGCGAACTCTGATGTCGCCGCTATTAGCGGCACCCCTTTTATCTCCTTTTCATTAAACTGTTAGTAACCGACAACTCGCAGTTCCTCTTTTACAATTTTCTCTCTCTCGCAGGTTCTCCAGCGACCAAGAGACGTTCTCAACACGAACATTGAACACGCAACCTTCAGATTTGAGTTGTCCGTGAATCTGAGCGGTTTCGATATGTTGGACAGGCGATCCCCTCACTACTCTCACTCTCGTCATTCTAATCGTGAGGGGTCCTCCGAAGAATCCCTTTGGAGGGCGCTCGAATAATCTCGCCAGGAAATGGAGTGAGATTGGTTGGAAATCGGCGAACGCCTTGATGCAATCGGCCAAGCTCTAGCAGCTCTTAACCAACGGTTCGCGATGCCACGAGCCGCAGCACCCGTGGAACTCGCAATCTTTCCGACCCCCGTGACCAATCAGCCCGCCTTCAAGCCATGTCAGACCACCGCGCAACCGCAGCCACATGAAGACGAGCTAAATCCTTTCATGGGCTACTTCCAAGATACCGCTCGGGCAGGTCCGGCTAAGCGGTTAGATTTCGAAGAAGACCGCCAGCCTGGCATACCAGCTGTTTTCCCAAATCCTAACCGCACCTCATCTTCAACCCCGACCGAGATGGAGGATTCGTCTCCATTTGTCGCGCGGATAAGGCTAGAGCCCGCACTGAACAATTTCAGGGAACCTCGCTTACCTTTTTATACTGGCGCAACCGATCCAGTCATGCAACTGCAAGCATTTGAAGATGTTGTAGCCCTTAGATGCCCGACGGATGCGCTAAAGTGTAAGTTGCTTGTGACGACTTTCGATGGGCAGGCTCGAGAGTTGTTTCACGAGTTTCGTCCTCGCTCAATTAACTCTTTCGCTGGGCTCTGCCAAGAGATTTTGTTGAGGTTTTCAACCTCCAAAATAAGGAAAAGTGGTCCCGCAAATCTTTTCAAAATTACATAGAAGGTGGGCAAGAGAGTGGCGCGATTTGTAGATCGTTTTCAAAGGGAAATTCTGTAAGTAGAAAATGTAGACCTAGATTATTATAAGGTCACCCTGATCAACAGCCTCCAGGAAGGCCCATAAAAGTTCAAAGCCACGATAAAGGCTCTGGCAACTTATAAGGCCCTAATCGCTCTCGCAAACAAATTCATTGAAGGAGAAAGTGCTAACCCAACCTATATTTCTACTCTGACCTCTATGGCAGGTTGTGGCGGCTCAGGGAGTTCTTTCACAGCGCGCCATGTTCCAAAACCTTCCCGTCATGATCATCAGTCCTCACCCCAAATGGGTAGAAACTTTCGTCATAAGAGGCCATTCCTCAACCATCAGTAGTTCCGAGAGTGAATGCTGCCATTGGACACTGCTCCTGTTGCGGTAGTCTTACAATTCCACCCTAATAGTCAGCACGGAGAGCCTCAAGTTGTGAACATGACTTGGGAGGAAGTCGCTGAAGTCCTGCAAAGAAAAGATTTCAGAAAGGCAAAACCCCGGGGAGAGGTGAGACCGCCCAGCTCTATGAATTTCCGCGAATTTCAAAAGGAAGAGGGGCACCCTAAAGAGCACTGTCGAGCCCTTCGCTTTTTGGTAAGAAGGCTGGTTTTAGAGGGAAAAATGTCAGGCCTTTTCTGTAAAGAGGCTCCCATCAAATCAAACACCTCAAAGGGCAAAGAGGTGGCTGAGGTGCTCCAGGAATGTGAGGACGTCGCTGACGTTGGCAGCCTAGGTAATATCAGTTACCCGAATGATTGTGTTGATGTTCATGATGAAGGAACCCTCGGGCTACTTTTCTTCATCCACGGAGGGGGAGGCCTCGAATCAAGCTGAAAATCCACCATCTCAAAGTTGTGTAAGCAGGAGGTGGCTATGACTTCTTCCTCGGCTCCGACTAGAGAACTCGTCACTTTTGGTCCAGATGACCTCTCATCCATCGCCAACTCATTCAAAGATGCGGTTGTTATCCAAGCTGTCATCGAAAACTTCACAGTAGACAAGATTCTGATAGATACGGGAAGCTCGGTGAATCTCTTGTTCAAGAAGACGTTCGAGGCTTTAAAAACCGGGAAACCATTGTCTTCCACCGAGGGGCCACTCTAAGGCTTCTCGGGAGAGATGAAGGAAGCAGAAGGAAACATTTCGCTACTAGTAACCCTGGGGGGGAATCACCAAGATGATCTGGTTCGTTGTAATCGATGCGGCAAGAAGCTATCATGCGATTTTTGGAAGGCCTCTGCTAAACGAGTATCGGGCAATTGTGTCGACTTACCATCTGGCTATCAACTTCTCTGCTCAAGGAAAACAGTATCGGATCAGGAGTAACCACCGAGCGGCCCAAAAATGTTATGTAAAAATAGTTAATGTGATCGAGCAGGCAACCCCTCCGGTGGTTAGGGCGGTTGAGCTTGGAGAACCCAAAGAGAATGCGAAGGATGGACTCCATCTGGAGGCTGCTTAACCTATCGAAAAAGAGCCCATCGCTGACGGAGAGGAGAAAAAGCTCTCCATTAATGCGGAGTTATCGGAAGAGGAGAAAATCGAATTAATCTCTTGTCTCCTAAAGAATCTCGACATCTTTGCATGGTATCCTGAAGATATGCTCGGAGTGGATCCAGACGTAGCATGCCACCATCTAAATATCGACCCGAAGTATAAGCCTATACAACAAAAGAAGAGAGACGTCGCAACAAAACTCGACAGTCCACTCCGGGAAGAGGTCACCAAGCTGGTAAAGGCTAAATTTGTTCAAGAAATACAATATCCCGCCTGGATATCGAATGTTGTAATGGTGCCGAAATCGGGGGGGGGGATGGAGAATGTGCGTAGATTTCACAAAACTCAATAAAGCGTGCCCCAAAGATTTTTTTCCCTTGCCTCGAATATATGCTTTAGTAGATTCTGCGGTTGGTTATTCTGTTATGAGTTTTTTTAGATGCGTTCTCTGGTTATCACCAGATTAAGATGCACAAACCCGACATACCACACATGTCTTTTATCACAAATGAAGGGTGTTTTTGTTATCTGGTAATGACATTTGGGCTTAAAAATGCAGGAGCTACCTATTAGCGCTTGATGGATTCTGTTTTCAAAAATCAAAAGGGAAGGAACCAAGAAGCCTATGCTGACGATCTTCTTATAAAAAGTAAATCCTTTTCGACGCATTTAGAAGATCTCGCAGAAACCTTCGCAACCCTACGGGAGTTTAGGATGAGGCTAAACCCGTTGAAGTGTGTTTTTGGTGCCAGCCAAGGGAAGTTCCTTGGTCATCTCCTAACCCTTTAAGGGTTGGCTCCAAATCCTGATAAGGTAAAAGCTATCCTGGGTATGGCACCTCCTCGCTCCCCAAAGGACGTCCAACAACTAGGAGGAAGGCTAGCAGGTCTTAGTCGCTTCATCTTCAGGGTAGGAGATAAGAGCGCTCCCTTCTTTAAGCTTCTTCGGGGCGCTTCAAAGTTTGAATGGACTAATGAATGCGATGAGGCTTTCAAACAACTATAAAGACAGTTAACAACGACTCCATTGTTACAAAGTCCTCGCCCGGGAGAATCGTTATACAGATATCTGGGAGTGGGACCCGAGGCGGTTAGCTCAATTTTTATCAGGGAGGAAAAGAAAAAGCAATTCCCGATATATTATGTTAGCCATATCCTAAAGAGTGCTTAATTAAGATACCCTATCCTTGAAAAGCTAGCTTTAGCCTTAGTCATTTTTGCACGTCGACTCCGTCCATATTTCCAGGCATATTCAATCCAAGTTGTGGTGGATCAACCCCTAAAAGGAATTTTGGAAAGGCCAGAACATTTGGGAAGACTCGTTAAATGGGCGATCGAGCTAAGTGAGTTCGAAATCGCATACGTACCACGAATAGCAATAAAAGCTCAGGTTTTGGCAGATTTTATGGTAGAACCGCGAAACAAAGTTTTGCTCACAAAGAAAATTCTTCGTCTGCTTGGATCATTTATGTCGATGGAGCCTCTGGAAAGAATTCGTCAGGAGCAGGGATAGTCCTGATCAATCCAAACAGAGTCAAAATAAAGCATGCGGTGTAATTCTTTTTCCCGGTAACTAACAATCAGGCCGAATATGAAGCACTTCTTGCAGGGTTACGATTCGCAAAAGAGCTCAGCATCGATCACACCCACGTCAAAACAGATTCCTTAGTAATGGTGTCGCAAGTGCTCGGGAACTTCGAAACTCGAGAACCAATTCTCAAACAATATCTTGTGCTGGTGAAAGCAGAAATCGGGAGATTCAAAAGATTTGTTTTTGAACACATCCCAAGGATCGGAAATGAGGAAGCCGATGCCTTATCGAAATTCGGCATTACTACGGGGTAAGTAGCATCTAAGCATTTTCAGCCATCGGTCGAAGAAGAGGAGGCAATGCAAATCGACCAGCGTTACTCCTGGATAGATCCATTCATTCTAAACTTATCAAAAGGAGAATATCACCCTGCTATTAAAGATCGAAGAAGATTCAAAGTTAAGTCAGCATATTTCAACCTGATCTACGGGATACTTTATAGAAGAACTCTCATCTCATCCATGGCAAGATGCGTTTAGGAAGATGAAGTCCCCACCGTATGTAAGACCCACATTTTTTTTTCTTTTTCGATACCGGGGTCTTAGGCCCAGAACCGCCACCTTGCGGTGATACCTTCGCACACAGGAAGGTTGTCACTACAAGATGCTGATTCTGCCGGCCAAAATCGATCACAACTGTAGCAATAGAATAAAAGCAAGTCCACAGAAAATCACATGTATAGAAAATAAGCTCCACGAAGGGAGTGTCCACAGATAGTACATATAATAAAAATCTCCGGCTTATGCCCGGTACATCAAGTCCTCACTACAAATCACTCATCGCGGAAGCTAACTAATATAACTACTAGTGTTCGGGACTCACAGTCCCTGTCGTCTGCACTCCAGTACTAGACTGTCCGATCTCCAAGCGTGCCGACCTCCGGGGTTGTTCCTCCATGCTAGGCTTCGTGGTCCCCTAAATGATGTGGTTCGAAAACTGTTTGTCTAAAAGACTAAGTCCTATCGTCCTCCGCCCCTTCCCCCATGCCTCCTAAGCACCGAGCGCGGAGAAGGAAAGGAAATGACATGAAGGTGGAGAATGTCAAATAGCAGATGACAGCGGAACTAGACTAGCAGTGCTAAGTATGATAATAATGATACAAAATTTGAATAAGTAAGCTTAACTTATGCGAATACCCATAAGCTGAAGGATCTTTTGCAAGGCTCCTATCGTATAAAAAGTCCCATACCGATTTATACGATAGGGTGTCGGTTTTACTAGCAGGCTTATAATACTGAAAGAGAACCTTGACTTATAAGCACGCTCGTACGAACTTATAGGCCAAGGGGTCGTTTTGCAAGGCCTAATGTATAGAGCGTCTCATACTGCTTATACATTAGGTGTCAGGTTATATGCAATGGTTATGTTATGAAATATAATTATGCTATGACGTGAACATGCAAGTGCAACACACCCACTCGACTCTGTATACACAGACCTTTAGTTCCCCCTTTCGGAGTCGTTACCTCCCAGGATACCTCCGTAGTGGCAGACAGAAGCGGTGGGTTGGGCCTCGCCCACCTCTAAACCAGTAAAGCACTACCAGTAAGACCTATCGTACGCCTCAACGCTTTGTGCACAAAGCAGACTCCTGCGTACTTTTGCCGGCTGGCGCACCGTACTTCTGTTGGCGAAGTGCTAACCACACTTGCCGAGTCAGCGTATTGGCGTCGGTGCATCGACCCTCCAATACCGAAGACCCACCACCTTATACCTTCTATGCACATGCAATAGTTATGAGTCCAAACAACAACCGAACCAAATCTCCCCGGACTATCCCGTCCGTCATAAATCAACAACCGAGCCGAAGCTCCCCGGACTATCCCATCCATCATAATCAACAACTGAGCCGAAGCTCCCCGGACTATCCCGTCCGTCATAATCAACAACCGAGCCGAAGCTCCCCGAACTATCCCGTCCGTCATAATCAACAATTAAGCCAATACTCCTCGGGCCACCATACCCATCACCATAACCACTGGGCTTATTGCCCGAGTAACCCAAACTATCTCCAGGGACATTGGGGTGTGAGAGTGTGAAATCCTAAGTTTACTATTTACTCTTGTGGCGATTTTATACCTACGACTTAGGTTTTACCCAGGACTGCCCAAGGTATTCCCTGTGAAGGGCTCTCGAGGGAACTATGAGCTATGATGGGCTGAGTCCCAAAGCTCCCTTTCGCAAGGCACTTATTCTTGTTGGTTGGTAACTAATCCCATATCTATTACCCATTTCTTTTTCATATTACGGTAGACTAAACCTAAGGTGATTTTGACCTTTCACTGTACGGGGGAAGACGATCTTTCATCGACCCCAAGCACTACTCAATACTACCGACTCATATCTCACTACTTAACCTAAACTTCTAGGATGACACTTCCACATCTACAAAATCCAGCAAGCTAACTCCAACTATGCCAAATCATTTCCTTTCAACAATTTACTAAATGCAGACCACAAGGTTAAATGTCATGTATAATGGGGAGTACATCAAATAATATTCCAATACTCCTATAATAATTAATGGAGGTCCATTATGACCATTAAGCCCTAAATCCAGAGACCCAAAATTTTCCTTATTTATTTAATAATTTATTTAATTATTCTAGTGACTAAAATTTCCAATAATGAACAGGAAGTACCATTTTCAGGCAAGATATCATTCCACTAATTTTATAGGATATTTAAAATAAGGATTTAACTCATCTTCCAAAATATCTCAATTTTTCAGTAAGGTTTTATCCCAAAATTCCTATTTCATTTTAACCCTTGAAAATTCATTTAAAGAAATATAAAAGACTATATTGCTTCCAAAAATTCAAAGAAAATTCCAGTATGATTCTCATGGCATATAAATGGTTTGGGCCAAATTTCATAATTTATTTATTAGTAAATATCTTAATTAAATTATTGAATAATTTCCTCATTTAACAAGCTTGTGGAGTAAGTACCTCAAATATGTATCCAAAATTTTTCATAAAATTTATATATGCATATAATGATTCAAAACTTCCTCTACCAAACTTTCATGACCTTCCAAGGGTCAGAGGGACCATATTGTTCAATTTATTAAATTGAGGCATCCCTTGTGTTACAAATGAAGTACTATAAATATTGTCCTAAAATTCCCAATTAAATTACCAGAGGCTTATAATATCCTTATGACTAATCTACCAAAATTTCACCTTAGTTTGAAGAGTTTAGCTAGCCCATTTCAACCCTACAATATTTGTGCCCTAAACTAGGGTTAGGGTTTTGTGGGTCCCAAACTTTCCAAAACACCCTAAGATTTTAACCAGAGGGTTATAGTTACCCTAATATCCTCCGTACAAAATTTCATAGTCATACAAGGTGTTTTGTCCACATGCCCTTCACAAGGTACAAAAGCCCTTCCTTAGGGTTTGACCTAGGATCTTGGGGAAATTCAATTCCAAACCTCCCCATATTTCATTGGAAGGTGCACAAGTTAATGACAAGTCAGTTTTCAAAATTTGGACCTCTGTTGAGGCGAATTGGACACTCTAAGCAAAAATTACATTTTGGACCAAAATGACCTTCTTAGGGCAAAACTAGGATTTGCATGATTTCCATTCAAATAACCCCCAAACTTAATGAAATTTTAACCAGAGGTCTATATTGACCTCATATAACTCCCACCAAAATTTGGATGAATTTGGACTTCATTTGACCCATAAATTAATTTACCCTAGATAAAGTAAATTATTTACAAAACTATAGAAACATTATCTCCAAAAATTCCCATTTTTGGGCAAGTTCTAGATATAAGTTAGTATGACTCCCTGCCAAAATTTCAACTCATTTGGGCTAAGTATGAAGTGTGGGCACTTAGTTTAATGACTGCCTATTCATTTGTATAGACCCCACTAATATGAGTTCCCTGGTCAAACCAGTCACCCAAATTGGTTCAAACAAATTTTGTTTGAAAGTAGACCCATAGGGCTATATTTCATGTGTTGACCATTTTCAATGAAAAGGGCTCTAGGTATTTTTAATAATTAAATACATTAAATACCTAATCTGTGACAGAAAATGAAATAAATCAAATACATATCCTATAATATTTTATCATCATCAGCACGAATCTTGCCGCAAGATGGACGGAATCCCGTCATCTTCTTCCTCTGGCAGACGGCCAAGATTGCTTCTACCTGGGCCGATTTCCAGCGGCTGCCGTCGGCGCTCCGGCCACCTCCCCGGCCGACCACCGCCGCCTACACCTTCGGGGTGGTCGGGGCTACCTCCAGGGGGCGGCATGGCCGCTGGGGAGCACTGCTCCTGCGATCCCGACAAGCAGAAAAACCATGGAAAAACCATGAATTTGAAATTTCGATTGGGCTCAATTGAGCTCCAACCTTGGTTCTAATGATCCCTGCGATCTACCCATGCAAGAAGGAGTGGAGGAGGACCTGTGGTGACGGCTGTAACCGTGCTGATCGTCGGATTGGCATGGTGGTGGCTGGTGGTGGTCGGCTTGTTCAAAAATGCAGGAAATTGCTTGGCTCCTTCAGGTAAAGTATGGGAAATGCTCCTTGAACCTCAATGAAGCTTTTAAAGAGGGAAAGGAGGGGAGTTAGGTGGCTGAATGCCTTGTGCCATTTTTGGCCATGGTCAACAATGGCGGCTTGGTTGGTAGGGGGTGGAGCTTGCTCTAACCAGTCAAAAATGGTTGTTGCACTCCCCCTTGTTCTTCTGAATTGAATGGGGAGTTTGGGGAGGGGGAGGAGGAGCACAAAGTCCTCCTTCCTTCTTCTTCCTTCTCTTTCTCTCTCCTCCATGGGTGGCTTTCTCTCTCCTAGTCACCAAGCCTGAAATTTGGCTCCTCCCTATCCTATGGCAGCACACAAGTCCATTTGGTCACTTAAGTCAAGGTTAGCCCAATTGCAATGGGCTTGAGCTTGAGTTAGCCCATTTGGGCTAACTTGACCCAAAGTTGGACTAGGGCCCACCTAGGTCAAATTGGTCCTTGAGGTTTCTTCAATGGGTCCTTGGTGACCCATTAGCCTCCCCTAGAGTCAAGGTGGGGTTGGATTGGCGCTTGGAGGTCACTTGACCCTTAACTAGGGAACTTTGACCATTTTAGGTCAAGGGTTGACTTTGGTCAACCTAGCCTTTATGATTGGTCCCAATGGGTCCTTGGTGACCTATTGGCCTCTCACTAGGGCTATGAGGGTATGGGTGGAGTCCACTTGGCTAAGGGACTGCAATTGACCCTTGTGTAGGTCAATTTGACCCAATTAGGGTTAGAGTTGACTTTGGTCAACTTAGCTCCCTTGCCTACCCTCTGTTAACCCCAGAATCCACAACATATCCAGCTAGACGCCTCGTTCCTCCTTGGCCGGATTCCAGATATCAGTCCGCCAAGGTCGCCCTTGGTTCTCATCTCAGCTGGATCGTCGACCTCCCATCGACGAGTCAAGATCAGATCGGCGAGCTCTGAGTCAGGTCGCCCAGGTCGCTCAGATCACCAAGCACGCTCAGGTCGCAACTAGTCTGCCAGAATCGCGCTCGATACGACCGAGGATTCCAGCTCGCTGGCCCAGTCCGCCGGTCCCGCGCGGACTGCTTCTTCTTTCCTTTTTGTTTCCCGTCACCGCTGCCCGGCTCCTTTGTACCCCGGGCAGCCGGTTATTTTAGCCCTGCCCGTTTGGGCATGCCCCCAGCCTATAAATAGGGGGAAGTGGTGCACTCAAAGCACGCTGACTCGAGCCCAGGAGCCCACTTGTTAAAGGCTGCGGACTCGAATCTCTGGCTTTGCGGTCTCTAGCTTGCTTTCTGCATTGCTTTCCTTTTCCCTTCGTGTAATCCCTTCTTTGGAATCAAAAGCAAGCCCGTCACAGGAGAGGCATTCAGGCCACGACGGGCGAAGTCTGGTGTTGTCGTGCTCCACGGCTCTTGCTTTTCTGTCCGCCAAGTAGACTGCTGCTCGCAGTTTGTTTTTCTTTTCTTCCCGAGTGCTCGAACAGTTAGCTGGTTGTGCCCGTTTTCCCCGTCGCTTTTTGCGCATCAACAGTTAACACGTGACCTTCAGATTCGAGCAGTTTTTGAAACCGCGGATAGAAATGTCGGACCGCCGAGCTCGCCGCTCTGATCGCTCCAACTCGCCTGATGATTCGTTGTGGGAAGCGTTGGAGCAGTCCCACTGGGAAGCTGAAGTATCTCGAAGGGAGACTGACCAGCGGCTCGATACGATCAGCCAGGCCCTGTTGGCACTAACTCAGCGACTTGCTCCTCAGGTCACAGAAAAAGTTGCTGAGACTCCTGTCCGCCAGACTCCGGTCCGCCAGACTCCAGCTCGTCACCCCCCTCTTCAGCAGTCGCCTGCAACCGCACCTCCGCCTCTCCACCAAGCCCAGTCCGCAGCTCCCCTGCGACCTCAGATTGGAGAGTTCGCCCCCCTGAGGGATTTCTTCAGGGAGGCAGCCCGAGGAACTCCGGCTCGCCGACTAGATTATGCTGATCGGCAGTCCGCAGAGCCCGCAGAGCTTCATCCTCCAGTCCGCCCTTCTCCTGATTCAGAAACTCCCTCTCCCTTCGTCGATCGAATCCTGTGGGAGTCAGCGCCGAGCAATTTCAGAGAGCCTCGTCTCCCTTTTTATTCAGGGGAGACTGATCCGGTCTCCCACCTGCAGGCATTCGAAGGGGCAGTTACATTGAGGAGCCTCTCCGATGCCTTGAAATGTAAGCTTCTGGTGACCACTCTGGATGGTCAAGCAAGAGAATGGTTTTACGAGCTGCCTTCAGGCACGATTTCTTCCTTCGCTGAGCTTCGCAGCGAGCTGCTCCTGAGGTTTGCAACCTCTAAGAAGAGAAAGGATGGGCCGGCAGCCCTTTTTGACATCAAGCAGAGGGACAACGAATCAGTGGCAAGATTCGTTGATCGGTTCCAAAAAGAAATCCAAGGGGTAAGGAATGTGAACCCCGATTATTACAAAGTTGCCCTGATCCACGGCCTCCGGGAGGGCCCGTTGAAATTCAAAGTGACAACAAAGGCACCATCAACTTATCAGGAGCTCATAGCAATGGCTAATCGCTTTATTGAGGGGGAAAATGCCAACCCGACCTATATCTCATCCCTGACAGCCAAAGCTGGAGGAAGGGATGCCTCCAACTTCTCCAGCAATCAATATCACAGCAAGCCTCCTCGGCCTGATTTCCAACCTCCATCTTAGAGGGGACGTAACCTCCGCCATAAGAAGCCCTTCCTCGGCCATCAACAGTTTCATGGTCAGAGACTGCAGTTGGCTGCCACTCCCGTCGTTCCCCTTCAAGCGCTCCCCATTCTTCAGAGTGCCCTGCCAGCTTCAAATCCTCATGAGAGCAGCCCTATGGAAGAGCTTGCAGATCTGGGCCTCGACTTTGAAGAGGTCATCCAAATAATCCAGAAGAAGGCTGAAGAAAAGAGGCAAGGGCCTCAGAGAGACTGGAAGCCCAGGGACAACTCTCAGTTCTGTAATTTTCATAAGAAGAAGGGTCATCTGACTAAAGATTGCAAGGCTCTTCAGAAGCTAGTTGAGAGGTTGCTCGCCGAGGGTAAACTCGAGGACCTGGGCAGGAAGAGTGATTCTTCAAAGCCTTCCACCTCCAAGGGCAAGGAGGTGGCTGAAGTTCAGCAAGAGTGTATAGAGATAAGGGATGAGGGCCATCTGGGGCTCGTTGATATACCAAGTGAATGTATTGATGTTGTCGACGAGGGGGCCCTGGGAAGACTCTTTTTCATCCATGGCGGAGCAGGGACTGAGTCTACTCGGAAGTCTTCTCTGTCAAGGCTTTCCTGAACTGAGATTGCTTCTACTTCTTCTTCGGCCCCACCTTCTGAAATCGTCACCTTTGGCCCTGCAGACCTTCCTATGACCGCTAATCCCTTCGATGATGCCATCGTAGTTCAAGCAGCCATCGGAGATTTCACGGTCGATAGAATTCTCATCGACACTGGCAGTTCCGTGAATCTCCTCTTCAAGTCAACTTTTGAAGCCCTGAGGACAGGAAAGTCTCTGCTTCCCACCGAGGGGCCACTTTATGGCTTCTCGGGCGAAAGAAAGGAAGTTGAAGGAAATGTCACACTCCCGGTGGTACTCGGAGGGGTGGTCAAAGAGATCCAGTTCATAGTGGTGGATGCTCCAAGCAGCTATCATGCTATCTTTGGAAGACCGTTGTTGAACAAGTACCGAACCATCATTTCAACGTACCATTTGGCCATCAAGTTCTGCAAAGATGGCCGTCAATGCAGGGTCAGGAGCGACCCAAGGCAGGCTCGAGAGTGTTACCTCCGAACAGTCAGCATGACTGAGGTTTCCCCCCCCCCAGCTTTTCCAGCAGCAGCAGAAGCCACTCCTCCGTCAGAAGCTGTTGTGGATAGAGAAGGTGCTCACCTGGAACCTGCCCAGGTGTTGCAAGAAGTCCCCATTGCAGAAGGGGAAGAAAGAAAGCTCTCCATCAACTCCGAGTTGCCAGAAGATCAGAAGGCGGAGTTGATATCTTGCCTGTTGAAGAATCTGGATGTCTTCGCTTGGTCAGCGGAGGACATGCCAGGGGTGGATCCAGACATGGCTTGCCATCATCTCAACGTTGATCCAGCTGCCAAGCCCGTCCAGCAGAAGAAGAGGGATGTAGCTGTCAAGTTAGCAGAGCCCATCCGAGAGGAGGTTGCCAAACTCCTTCAAAGCGCGCTTCATTCAAGAGATTCAGTATCCCGAGTGGGTCTCAAATGTTGTAATGGTTAAGAAACCTGGGGGGAAGTGGCGTATGTGTGTAGATTTCACCCGTTTGAATAAAGCATGCCCGAAAGATTTCTACCCCTTGCCTCGGATAGATTTATTAGTTGATTCTGCGGTAGGGTATCCGTTTATGAGCTTTCTAGATGCGTTCTCTGGTTATCACCAAATAAGAATGCACAAACCTGACATCCCTCGCACATCGTTCATCACTAATGATGGTTGCTATTGTTATCTTGTAATGCCCTTTGGGCTTAAAAATGCTGGCGCGACTTATCAACGTATGATGGACCATGTGTTTAAAGAGAAAAAAAGTAGAAACCTCGAAGTGTATGTAGATGACCTTTTGATTAAGAGTAGGTCTCTTCCACAACACTTGATAGATCTAGCAGAAACCTTTTCCACTCTACGAAGACACAAAATAAAGCTTAACCCGTTAAAATGCATCTTCGGGGCGAGTAAGGGGAAGTTTCTCGGCCATCTCCTTACTCCTGGAGGGCCTTGCTCCCAATCCTGACAAGGTCAAAGCCATCCTTGATATGGCTCCTCCCCGTTCTCCAAAAGAGGTTCAGCAGTTGGGGGGGAGGTTGGCAGGACTCGAGAGATTCATCTCTCGAGTTGGGGATAAGAGTGCGCCATTCTTTAAGACTCTGCGGGGAGCGTCCAAGTTCCAAATAGACAGAAGAATGCTCTTTGGCTTTTGAGCAGTTGAAAAAACAGCTAACCTCAACACCTTTACTCCAGAGCCCCCGAGCAGGGGAGATGTTGTTCCTATACCTGGGAGTTGGTCCCGAGGCAGTTAGTTCCGTCCTGGTCCGAGAAGAGAGCAGGAGGCAGTTCCCCGTTTACTATGTCAGTCACATTCTGAAAGATGCAGAGGCAAGGTATCCCATCCTTGAGAAGCTAGCTTTGGCATTGGTTATGTCTGCCCGCAGACTCCGTCCATATTTCCAGGCTCATTCAATTCAGGTGGTTACTGATCAACCTTTGAAGAATGTGCTAGAGAAACCAGAACATTCAGACAGGCTAGCTAAGTGGGCAATTGAGCTGAGCGAGTTTGAAATTTCCTATGTGCCCAGGAGAGCTATCAAGGCACAGGTACTTGCAGATTTTCTGATTGACACAACAGAATCTAGCTCGAATCAGGCAGCAAGAACTTTTTTAGCTTGGACCATCTACGTGGATGGAGCTTCTGGAAGAAACTCTTCGGGGGCAGGGGTGGTTCTAATAAACCCAAATGGCGTCAAGCTTGAGCAGGCCATCAAATTCTATTTTCCAGTGACTAACAATCAGGCAGAGTATGAAGCTTTATTGGCCGGCTTGAGGCTTGCAAGAGAGCTTGGAATTGATCATGTCCATATTAAGACAGATTCACTGGTAATGGCTTCACAAGTTCTTGGTAACTACGAGACCAGGGAGCCGGTGTTGAAAAGGTATCTTGCGCTGGTAAAAGTTGAGGTCGGCAGGTTCAAAAGCTTTACTATTGAGCATATTCCGAGGGCAGAAAATGAGGAGGCTGACGTTCTTGCCAAATATGGGCTCTCGTCAGGAGGGACCATCTCTGAACTTTTTCACCCAGCAGTGGAGGAGGAGGGGTTAATGCAAATCGATCAGTGTTCCTCTTGGATGGATCCATTCGTTCTCTACCTATCGACTGGGAACCTGCATCAGTCGGTAGAAGATAAGAAGAAATTCAGGTTGAAAGCAGCACATTATTACTTAATATCCAATATCCTCTATAGAAAAACCTTCTTGTCTACAATGGCAAGATGTGTCTCAGAAAGTGAAATTCCTACTGTCCTTCGAGAAGTGCATTCTGGCGAATGCGGGAGTCACTCGGGAGCAAGAACATTGGAAAAAAGGATCCTGCGGCAAGGTTACTTCTGGCCCACAATGAAGAAAGATTCGGAGACCTATGTGAGAAGATGTGTTCAATGCCAGAAATTCGCTCCTCTTCAGCATCAAGCAGCTCAATCTCTCAGATCGATTGCAACCCCTTGGCCCTTTGCTGTTTGGGGAATGGATCTCATTGGTCCTTTTCCCATGGCTAGTGGGCAGCGGCGTTTCGTTATAGGATCGACTACTTCAGTAAGTGGATTGAGGCTAAAGCACTGGCAAAGACAACAACCCAGGTCGTGAAGAATTTTATTTGGGGGGAGATAGTCTGCCGGCATGGAATCCCTATGGCAATAATCACTGATAATGGACCACAGTTCAATAATGCAGAGATGATAGACTTTTGCAGACATATCGGAACAGAGCTGCGCTTTGTATCAGTTCATCATCCCAGAAGCAATGGTCAAGTAGAAGCAGCTAATAAGCAAATCCTCAACCTGCTTAAGAAGAAAGTTCAAAATCTCAAGGGCAGTTGGGTTGATCAACTTCCCTCAGTTCTCTAGACCCTGAGAACAACGCCCTCATCTGCAACAGGGGAAACCCCGTTCAAACTTTCTCACGGGTCCGAAGCATTAATTCCTGTTGAGTTCGATGTTCTGTCACCTAGAGTGCTGCTTGCTAGGCAAAGTACGGAGGATTGGCTTGAGCTGAACAACGAGGAGATGAGGTTCAGTTTGGAATATGTTGAAGAGGTCATAGACAAGGCTGCCATCAGACAGGAAGAAGTTAAAAGGAGAATGGCTCGTTACTTCGATAAGAATGTAAGGATCAAACACTTTCAAGTGGGAGATTTCTTAAAAAGGTCGACGCTGCTGCAAGAGCCAGCTCAGTTGGGAAGCTTAATCCTAGTTGGGCGGGACCTTTCATTATCAAGGAAGCACTTGAGAATGGAGCCTACCGGTTACAAACATTTGAAGGAGAAGATATGCCGCACACGTGGAGTGGAGATGACCTAAAACGGTTCTATTCCTGAACTTCTTTTCTTTCCTTCTTATGTAAACTCTTTAAGAGGTTCATTATTAATGAAAGCTCCTTGCTAACGCTTCATCAAGTGTCTTTGTGTTTCAAGTGTTGACAGTTAATGTGTTGAGCAAAGACAACGCTAAACGGTTCTATTTCTGAACTCTCTCTTCTATGTTATACGAATCTCTCAAAATTGGTATTTTTCTAAATACTCATACTAACACTTCTTCAAGTTCCTCTTTCTCTCTTACCTCCTCGAGCAACTCCCGACAGTTGCTTAATGCCAAGAGATATCACCGAGTTCAGCAAAAACCTCCCCTAGAACCGTTGGTGTCAGCGTAACACCACGAAGACCACGTGTTGCGGGGAGATTTCGCACCGTGTAGTGGGAGCCTACCAACTCTAGTGCGGCAGGATACTGGGTTTCGGATCTCGGCTAGTACCTAACCCCACTTCTGCATTATGGAGGAGTAGAGTGGTGGTCAGCTCTACCACGCCACTTAAGGGATATTGTTACAACCCAGATGATCGCGCAGGGAAAGCAATACCGCTCCGGCCACACCTACCCCCAGATCATCTTAAGGTTATAACCCTCGAACACTCCTTGGTACCCTCAAGCAGTGCCTGCAGGAGACCCACAGTCTTGTCGATCTCAAAGGAAAGAAATGCCGCTCCGGCCGCACCTGCCCGAGAGATCGACTTAGACTGTACTCCAGGCAAGAGGGCAGTGGATTGGGTTGTTGAGTCTGCAGATCTTGAGGTCCTGTGAGGGAAGCAATGCCACTCCGGCCGCACCTACCCGCTTGGCCTCTAGACTGCAGCTTTTTTCTTCACAGGGGTCTTTAATTATTGTTGATACAGTGCGGACTCCATATATCCAATCCGCCCAGTCCGCCGGTCCTTGGGTTGATTCTGTAGTTCATAATCCTGTGAGGAAAGCAATACCTCTCCGGCCGCACCTACCCGCTTGGTTATGAATTACGGGTCATTTCTGATATTATTGTTGATACAGTGCGGACTCCATATATCCAATCCGCCCAGTCCGCCGGTCCTTGGGTTTATTCTGTAGTTCATAATCCTGTGAGGAAAGCAATGCCGCTCCGGCCGCACCTACCCGCTTGGTTATGAATTACGGGTCATTTCTGATATTATTGTTGATACAGTGCGGACTCCATATATCCAATCCGCCCAGTCCGCCGGTCCTTGGGTTGATTCTATAGTTCATAATCCTGTGAGGAAAGCAATGCCGCTCCGGCCGCACCTACCCGCTTGGTTATGGATTACGGGTCATTTCTGATATTATTAATGCAGTGCGGACTCCATTTATCTTATCTGCGTAATCCGCAGGATTCATTCAACTTATATAATTTAATGATTACTTAGAAAAGATTCACTGCAAATATCTGCGGGCGGGGACCCTAGTCCGCCCAGTTCACTTATTCACGTTGTTTGAGTTAGCAGAGTATGGTTTTTTCATCTTGGTTCTCGCAAAAACTGAAAAGTTCTGCAAGATGCGGACTGCAAACCGAACTCGCCCAAGTCTGCATCATTCGTTCTCTTCGCTAAGAAGGCATTCCGTTCATATTGCAGCGAGATGTGGTTAGGCAATTTCAGCCAGAGTTTTTAACAGGCAATAAAGCTATAACGAAGATTGATATAAGAAGTGCGACCTCTAAAGTATAAACAAGAAATAAGCAGAGCATCTCAGAAGTCAAAAAATATCCTTTTTTCTATTCATCCAGAATTACATACATATCCTGGCGGACTCGCGCAGAGTCCCCCCCCCCCTTTTTACATTGAAAACAAAAAATTACAGTTTGTCCTTCTATTCGATCCTCTGTTTCTTGTCTGTAGGCTCTTCCGGGCTTAACCCGTCTACATCCACCACGGGCGAATAGCCGCCCGACTCACCGCTGCTGCTGCCGCTTGAACGAGAAGCGGCCAAGGGTTCTGTCCGCATACTGCTCTCATCAGAGCCGGAGTTGGAGGATTGGTCAGACTGGCCTCCTTGCTGCTGACTGGAGGCCGCGTCTTCAGGAGATTCCTTATCAGCGGATTCCTCCTCGTCGTCCTCAGAAACCGCTTTTCCCTTAGCCGCTCGCTCGAATTCGGCAACCTTGTCCTTTAGCTCCGAGAAAAGCTCCAAGAAGGGAATGGAGTCCACCCCTGCTTTTGCATACCCTCCGCTGATGACGCGTTCAATGGCCACCTCCACGCTTTCCCTAACAAAAGGAAACATAGCCTTCTGAAAAGCGGGATTCGTTATCTCATATGCGGTCTGGAGAAGAAACCAAAAATGTCAGTCCGCGAAAGACAAGCGAGATAAACGGCGACTAACTGACACTTACAGCCTTGTCCTCTTTATACTGGTTGATCTTTGCGCCAAGTCGCTTATTTCTTTCTTTCAGCGAGCTGCTTTCTTTCCTATGCCGCGCATCTTCCTTAAGCAGCTCGCGCGTGAGCCTGCCCATATAGTGGTTAGTGACGGCGCAGTTTGCACTGGCTTGTGCGGCGAGAAGTGGAAGGTCGTCAGGAGCCACACTCTGCAGTTCGCGAAGGTTTTGCTTCCCGTACAGGGCAGAGAGGGCGACATGGGCATGGCGAGATGGGCGAGGGCTCCTCCAGGAGGGAAGAGCCGTTGACAGACGAACATATTTTTTCTTCTCATGCCAATAGATCATAGGGTTACCCCTTAGATCCTTCTGCTTCTCGCCAAAGCTCGCGATATTAAAGCTATCATCAGAAAAATAACTCGCGGCGGGATCTCCGTCTTCTTTCCTTTTTCTCGCAATTTCTTTTCTTCTCTCTCCTTGTGTAGGAGTCTGTCCAGCCGGCGCGAAAGGAAGATTTGCGGGTACCGTCAAGGTTGCTGCAAGAGGAAAAATTAGCAACTTCCAGGTCGCGGCAGATACAAATGAAAGTCGCGAAACTTACTCTCCAGACGATTTACGGCGTCCAGTCCGGGCAGCAGTGGGATATAGTAATCAATGTCAAGCCTCGCTCCCTCAAGGAACTTGACGATGGCGGTCTCGGTGTCATTCAGCCGCACGCTTTTGAAGTCGGCGTCTGGGCGCAGCTGCGGGTTGGTGTGAATGAATCCAAGGTCGCCTTCAAAGATAAGATACCTAGAAGTCCAGTTGTGGATCTTATTCGACAAACCCACAACTTTCATCCCCCTGCAGAAGAAGTAGATGACACCTTTGTACTCGCTGTCTCCTTGCGGGGTTATAGAGCGAACAGAGAAGATCTTCCTGAAGATCTTCAAGGAGAACTCGACCTTCTCAGCTCGCAGGTAAGCAAGGTAGCTATAGATGGCGACCATGCTGTTCGGCGCGAGCTGGCCTGGAACCACCCCATAGTGCTCGAAGATCTCTGCGATCTCCCAAAGCAGGGGGAACTTGAACCCGCAATCAAAATGGTCAATTGGCACCGCAAGCTGGGTGGCTGTGGAGAAGTTCAATCGCTCCTGATGCTCCGGAAGCCGCGCAAGTACTGGAGAGCCCGCCATGTGCTTCTCCAAAAATGCTTCCAAGTCAACTGCGGTTAGCCTGCTTCGTTTGTGCTCGGCAGCATGGAAGGCGGCTGCGGCATCAGTGCGCGCGGATACCATGTTTTCAGACCGCAGGGCTTCGGCTCTAACTGTTTCGTATACAAAGAGAAGATTAAGACCCTATTTATAGAAACCCGTCTGACATGACAGCAGTTAATCCGCCCAGACCGATTTCTCAGTCCGCGCAGTTCGCTTCTTCCCTGTTTTTCCTGCAAATTCAGACAATTCTAAAGGCTTTGCGGATTCAAAGACAGTCCGCGCAGTTCGCTTCTTCCCTGTTTTTCCTGCAAATTCAGACAATTCTAAAGGCTTTGCGGATTCAAAGGCAGTCCGCGCAATTCGCTTCTCTCCAGTAAACAAAATAAGTGAGCATAAAACCAGCCCGCACAATTTACGTTCAGCAATGAGGTTATCCAGAGTTTAAAAAAAATAATAATAACATCATACAACAAACGGAAGTAGCATCACAGCACAAATACAGTTATACAAGATGTTCAAACATCGAATCATACAACAATTTTTCGGCTTCAGCGCCTTCTGCGGTCTCGCGGGGCAGGCAGCTCCTCCATCCCAACATGAGCCGCCTGGTCGCTCCCTCGCAGGATCTCACAATAAAGTTGAGAAACTAGGTGGTGCATATTGTTAAAAGTGCAGTGCATATGAGCGACATCCCTGGCTACCCGCGGGAACAGAATTAAGGGAACACCTGCCGGGGTCGGATCTGCGACCACCGCGGCCTGCCCGCTCGTCGCCGGGGCTGACCCCTCTCCAGCAACAGGTTGAGAAGACGGTTGCGGCCTTATCCCAGCAGCTTCGCTCATTTGTCTTTTCCCTTCCCTCGCCAAGACCAAGTACTTGTTTCTGTAGTGGCTGGCATCTCCGCTTAGTCGGTTCTTCTCTTTCTTCACTCCTTCGAGCGCAGATGAAAGGCTGGCGACCTCGTTTTCTAAGATCTTTTCTCGCTCTTTACTTTTCTTTAATTCGGCCCGAATTTCGCATAACTCCTCCTCATACTTTCTCGCTAATAACGTGTACGTTTCCTTAGCAGGTCGCTCCTCCTGTACGATTTCAGCATCAGTCCGCGTCGCAGTTTCCATTGATATATCTGGTGGCGTGGGCACGATCTCACCGGCCTCGACGGAATCAGGTGTTGACTTCTGAACTGCAACAAAGAATAAAATTCGCTTCAGTATCCAAGTCGCAATAGGCCCAGAAAGGTAAAAAAAATATATATAAAATAAAAAGTTCAATTCACTTTTGGTAATCCTTGCGGCGATCTGGCGACTATCAAGGATAGGTCGCCTCACGCGCTCCAGATCATAAGCGTCTAGGCGATGCCTCTATTCTCGGCGGACTACCGCTCTCGTCTCGGCCAGCGATCTGCTTGAGGCGACTATGTCACCGGTTTCTGTAATGGTCTTGACCGGCCGTGATTTACGGGGAGGAGATTTATATAACCATGAGCTCTGGAATCGCTTGGGTGCCGGCTACAACATACCTGACCCCATTAGCTCGGCAGCGATCCGAAGATCCTCAGCCCGCTTATCCGCGGCAAGCTTCTCCGAGACCGCTTCGACCTTTGCCTTCATTACGGCAAGCTGCTCCTTAGACTTTTCCCTCTCTACAACTGAAGGATCGGCGAGTTTCTCTCCTCTAACCTCGGCATCGGGCTGCAGCACTTCCAGCAGAGAGCGATTCATGCTCGCGAGCTGCTCGTCATCTATTGAGTCAAGGATCTCAGTAGTTGATAGGCTAAGCGTCGAAGGGGGATCACCTTCTGTGGACAGAGGGGCAGGGGTGACGAGATCGCTATCTTGAACCTCCTTTTCTCTCGGCTTATGCTGCAAGCTCGTAGCACCAGTCCGCTTGGAGACATTCTTCTCCTTCCTAACCTTCAGCCTCTTCTCTATTCGCTCCACAACAGTACTCTTGTCTCTTTTTCTCTTTTTTTCAGGCGCCTCATCCAAGTCAATGACGACCTGCTGCTGTTCGCGGACTGATGTCGGTACGACAACCAGAACCGGGGAAGGCACTGGCTCCTTAACTTGCTCAATGGAATCTTTAGCTGCGACTTCGGCGGACTCTTTAACTCGTTCCTCAGCAGCCTCTTCTGCCCTTTCCTCTACCTGTTCGTCAGCAGGAAGCTTCTCCTCGATCATCTGCTGCTGGATTTTCGGCGACGATACTTCTTTGCCCGTATCTATCCGCAGCGTATAGTCCCAGAAGCAGAGCGGTGTACCTCCATACTGGAAGAGCTCGCATGATTCTTGTCGGAAACAGATGACGGATTCAATTTCTCATTTGGTGGGTTTGGAGGAACAACAGTCGCGACTTTCTCAGGCTCTATGTCGCGGGCTGGGTCTGATTTCTCTTGACCTGAGCTCTCTCCTCGGTTGCGGGGTGGGTTATCTTGACGGCGGCTGGTCTTTTTAGGGCGGGAGCTGGCCCTGGGCTTCTCAGTCGAAGTAGCAAGGTTTCCAAAGAAATCCCCTAATCTCGCCATGCCGGACTGGAAAGTGGAGACCGCAAGAGGTGAGTAACGACCCGTCGCGCAGCCAATTCTGACAGAGGACAGGGTTTCCACCGGTATTTATAGCGCAAACAGCATTAATGATAGTTGCGGACTCGGCGGTTAAGGAAACATTTTCGGAATTTTCCAAAACTCAAAAATGTGCGGGGATTATGTTAACCCCAGAATCCACAACATATCCAGCTAGACGCCTCATTCCTCCTTGGCCGGATTCCAGATATCAGTCCGCCAAGGTCGCCCTTGGTTCTCATCTCAGCTGGATCGTCGACCTCCCATCAACGAGTCAAGATCAGATCGGCGAGCTCTGAGTCAGGTTGCCCAGGTCGCTCAGATCGCCAAGCTCGCTCAGGTCGCAACTAGTCTGCCAGGATCGCGCTCGATGCGACCGAGGATTCCAGCTCGCTGGCCCAGTCCGCCGGTCCCGCGCGGACTGCTTCTTCTTTCCTTTTTGTTTCCCGTCACCGCTGCCCGGCTCCTTTGTACCCGGGTAGCCGGTTATTTTAGCCCTGCCCGTTTGGGCAGGCCCCCAGCCTATAAATAGGGGGAAGTGGTGCACTCAAAGCACGCTGACTCGAGCCCAGGAGCCCACTTGTTAAAGGCTGCGGACTCGAATCTCTGGCTTTGCGGTCTCTAGCTTGCTTTCTGCATTGCTTTCCTTTTCCCTTCGTGTAATCCCTTCTTTGGAATCAAAAGCAAGCCCGTCGCAGGAGAGGCATTCAGGCCGCGACGGGCGAAGTCTGGTGTTGCCGTGCTCCACGGCTCTTGCTTTTCTGTCCGCCAAGTAGACTGCTGCTCGCAGTTTGTTTTTCTTTTCTTCCCCGAGTGCTCGAACAGTTAGCTGGTGGTGCCCGTTTTCCCCGTCGCTTTTCGCGCATCAACACCCTCCATGGGTCCTTAGTGACCCACTGACCCCTCACTAGGGTTATGGAGGTATAGGGGTGGTCCATTTGGCTAAGAGACTGCAATTGACCCTTGTGTAGGTCAATTTGACCCAATTAGGGTTAGAGTTGACTTTGGTCAACTTAGCTCCCTTGACTACCCTCCATGGGTCCTTAGTGACCCACTGACCCCTTACTAGGGGTATAAAGGTATGGGTGGGTCTTGGAGTCTTGGTGAAGCTTCATGATCACCTTAAACCAAGGTTTTGGAGTTTATTATTTCAGGACCATAGTGCCTCTATCCACACCACCAGGTCCACTTGACTCTTTCTTGGGCTTCCTAGGGTTTTGTCATGACAAAACCACTCTTAGGGGTCTAGTTGGAAATGAGATGTTACAAATCCCAATAAACAAAACAAAGATTTTGTCCCCGAAATCAAGGTTAAGCCCACAGGGACTCCTATCAGGGAGAAGGAAACTTGTAACATCCCATGAGAATCGAAAGATTTAGATCACGACCATGTTCTCTATGTGAGGTTTAAAGGTGATAGTCAAATCTAAGACCAATTCGCTCAATTGGCAAAGTCTAGACCCCAATAAACAAAAGTTTTGCCCATATTCTTGAAATTTCAGTCCTACTAGTTTAAAATAGGAAGGTAAATTGAACATTCTGAGAGGTTGTGAGGTATACCTGACTGAAGAGTTCCGGGTATCTTTGTCGCATCAAGTCCTGGGGCTCCCATGTGTGCTCCTCTCTTCCGTGATTTCTCCACAGGACCTTGACTAATGGAACCTTTTTGTGGCGTAAGACTCGTACTCCCTTGTCGTCAATCCGGACCGGTTCTAGGTGAACTGACGGATCAGATGCTATCGGCCCATCTTTGGTTGTAACTTGCTGCTCTGGGCGTAGTAGAGCTCTCCTAAGAGAGGATATATGCAATACGTCGTGCAGACTTGCCAGCTCCGGTGGCAGCTCCAGCCTGTATGCCAAGGGACCGATCCGCTCCTGGATCCTATAAGGCCCCATGTATCTTGGACTGAGCTTCTTCCTCTGTCCGCGTACCTGAGTAACTCCATGCATTGGTCGGATATTCAAGAACACCTGATCTCCTACCTGGAATTCCACCTGACGATGCCGAGCGTCGTAATACTTAGCCTGCCGGCTCTGTGCTTCTAGCATCCTATCCCGTATCAATCCCACCTGAGCCTCGGTGTCCTCAACAAATTCCAAATCCAATGCCTTAGGGTCCTCGTCCTGTATCCATGACAACGGAGTCCTGCACCTCCGTCCATACAACGCCTCATAAGGAGCCATCCTTATACTGGACTGGAAGCTGTTATTATACGAGAACTCGATCAGTGGCAACAACTTCTCCCAAGGTTCACCGCGATCCAATATGTAGAGTCGTAGCAAATACTCTAGAGTCCGATTGGTGCGTTCCGCTTGTCCATCCGTCTGGGGATGAAAAGCCGTACTGAATGTTAGTCGAGTGCCCAAGTAAGTCTGCACTGACCTCCACTCCCTGGATGTAAATCGTCCATCCCAGTCTGACACAATCGACTTGGGGACGCCATGATAGCGAACGAACTACTCCACAAACTTTTGGACTAGCACACTTACCGAGTCATCCTTCCTGATTGGAATAAACCTGGCTACCGTTGTCAGCCGGTCGATGATCACCCAGATCGAATCATTCCCTGTCCTCGATCGAGGAAGTCCGTGTATAAAGTCCATGGCGATATCATCAAACTTCCACTCTGGTACTGGGAGTGGCTGCAATAATCCTGCGGGGTTTCTGCACTCCGCTTTCACCAACTGGCATGCCTCACAATGGGTCACGAAGTAGGTGATATCCTTCTTCATGTCGAGCCAGAACATAGTCTTCTTCAGATCTGCAATCATCTTTGTAATCCCCGGGTGTACCGAATATCGACTGCAATGAGCCTCCATCATGATGTCCTCCCAGACCTGGCCTCCCTCTGGTATGTAGACCCGTCCTCTAAAGCATACTAAGTCATCCCTCAGTATGTAATCTCCCGCAGTGCCTGCTTCTAAGGCCCGGAATATCGGCTCTAGCTGGGTATCCTGCCTCTTTCCATCCTTGACCCTTTCTCGAATTTCACCAGTGGAGATTAATGACGAAAGGTATTCTCGGTATAACTCAGGGTGATCTTCGGACACCAGGGATATTTGCATCTTATCTAACATCTGAACTAACTCCAAAGCCATCAAATGTGTTCCTACTCCGGCGTTTGCGGTCTTTTGGCTCAGTGCATCTGCTACCACATTCGCCTTTCCCCGGTGGTAGTGCATCTCATACTGGTAGTCTGCCAAAAATTCCACCCATCGTCTCTGTCTGATGTTCAGCTCTTTTTGCGTGTCCACATACCTCAAATTTTTATGGTCGGAGTATATGTCGCAGTGGACACCGTACAGATAGTGACGCCAGACTTTTAGTGAAAAGATGACAGCTCTAATCTCTAAGTCATGGACTGGGTAGTTTTGCTCGTGCTTCTTCATCTGCCGAGAAGCATAAGCTATCACATGGCCATTCTGCATAAGCACTGCACCCATGCCCTGGTAGGAGGCATCGGTGTAGACCTGGAATCCTTCTTTCCCTGAAGGGAGAGCAAGTATAGGAGCCGAAGTGAGTCGCCCCTTTAGCTCTTGAAAAGCCGCCTCACACTGTGGGGTCCAGATAAACGGCACCTCCTTCCTTGTCAGAGATGTGAGTGGAAGGGCGATACGAGAGAATCCCTCTACGAACTTCCGGTAGTAACCGGCGAGTCCTAGGAAACTTCGTACATCTGTGGCCGTCTTCAACTGTGGCCAGTCCCGGACTGCTTGGATCTTGGCCGGGTCCACTGCCAACCCAGCACCACTGATGATATGGCCTAGGAAGGCCACCTCCTTCAACCAAAACTGACATTTGCTGATCTTCGCATAGAGCTTGTGCTCCCGGAGTCTCTCCAGAGTCAGCGTCAGATGCCGAGTGTGCTCCTCTTCCGTCGTAGAGTAGATCAGGATGTCGTCTATGAATACTATGACGAACACATCCAAGTAAGCCTCAAAAACCCGGTTCATGAGGCTCATGAATGCCGACAGAGCATTTGTGAGCCCGAAGGGCATCACGGTAAACTCATATATCCCATATCTGCTACTGAAAGCAGTCTTTGGAATGTCCTCCTCCTGGATCCGTATTTGTTAGTAACCCGACCTTAAATCCAGCTTCGAGAAATAATGGGCTCCCTCCAGCTGGTCGAATAATTCGTCTATCCGTGGGAGCGGATAGGTATTCCGGACGGTCAGCCTGTTTAGTGCTCGATAATCGATACACATGCGAAGTGTCCCATCCTTCTTCTTTACAAATAAGACCGGGGCTCCCCATGGCGAGGAACTCGGTCTAACAAATATGGCTTCCACCAGTTCCTGGAGTTGGCTTCGAAATTTTGTCAGCTCTTTTGGGGCCATTCGGTAAGGGGCTCTAGCTGCCGGCTTAGCCCCCGGCCCAGCTGTATCCAGAAATCCTGCTCCCGGTGCGGGGGTAGCCCAGGCAGTTTTCTGGGAATACGTCGGCAAAATCTCGCACCACCGGAATACCCGAGGTGGAGACCTTGGCCTCAGTCATTTCAAATATTACTTCATACACTTCTTCCCCCTGTAAGTGAGCCTTGACGTCCTGTACAGATGACAGCATGAGAGGGGGAATAGATCTAGTACCTTCAATGACGAGGTAGGAATCTCCATGTCTCACGGTAACTCTCTTGGACGTGCAGTCAATTTGAGCATGATTCCAGTTCAACCACGTCATTCCTAGGATCAAATCAAAGATTGGCATCTTTATGATCGTCGCTGGAGCATCAAATATCCTTCCGCCGATCTCCGCCTCCATATTGCAGTGGGCAGAGGTGAACTACTCTGATCCGTCGGGTAATCGTATCCTCATCATCAGACCCGTGAATCGTTCCACGACTTCCAACCCTTCTACGAAGGCTTCCGATACAAACGAGTGTGAAGCACCCGTATCAAATAGCGTATAAGCGGGTTTGCCGCTGATGAAAACTATTCCTGGGGGTGGGAAAAGTTAAATATCTTAGAATCTAGCTATGATTTCCTTTCCTAGATTATCACTTATATATAAACTTAAATGTCATGAGGAAATAAGTTTACAATTTTTTGACGTACCAGTGATTACTTGCTCCGGGTTCCGGGGTTGAGCCAAATCCAGTGCATAAATTTGCTCCCTCTGCTGCCTGCGATCTGCACCTTGGACACCACGTCCTCAACCACGTCCTCGTCCTCCAAACTGTTGGGCATGCGGGGCATCCTGGGGTGCTGGTAAAGGTGCTCCCCCATGGGGCAGTTTATCCGAATGTGTCCTATCTGATGGCAGTTGTAGCCCTCCGGTGGGGGAAATGCCATACCCCCGGGTCTCGGTACCTCCCTCATCTAAAGAGGCTGAGGGGCCAATATCACCTGCTCCCTCGGCTCCTGCCTCACTTCCTGTCGAGGCTGGTCCTCTATCCTTCTCCCACCTGGTATAGTACCTTGCCGCTGATCATTTCTGGCTCTCCGGCCCTGATCCTCCGCTTGCCGCTTCTGGCCCCGAGTGGTGTGCCAATCAGCCTCAATCCTCTTTGTCATCTCCAAAATCCGGGAGATAGGCCCGTCGGATACAAACAACAAAGCCTCCCTCAAGTCCTCCCGCAGGCCCTTATAGAATCTCTTGATGTATCCCGCTTCGTCCAGCTGGTAAGAATCTGCATATCGAGCCAAATGGTCGAACTCCCGATGGTACTCTACCACTGTCCGGGTGCCCTGCTTCAGCTGTAAGAACCGCTCCTCCAACTCATCCCTGGCCGACTGTGGAACAAAATGCTCCAGCAGCGCGGTCCTGAACTCTTCCAAGGTAACTTCCGCAACCTCCCTATCAGCAAACATTGTGTCCAGCAGCGTCTTCCACCACCTCTTGGCATGGGACTCCAGGTAGGAGACAACCAAGGCCACCCTCTCCTCCCAGGGACACCGTATCCCAGTCAGCATTTCGTACATAATATCTAGCTATTCTTCTGTCCGTACAACGGATTCTTTCCCCAATTAAGATGGAGGGGAGAGTCCTCGAAAGATGCTCAGCCAATTGGCCCCCGGGTTTGGCTGCGGAGCCGGAACCTGCTGAGCCCTGAAAGCATCTAGAATGGCTGTCAGCGTTGACCCATCTCCGAGTGTAGGAATGGAGTGGGGACCAGGGGAGGTTGTGCAACAGTCAGAGTCTGCTGAACTCCGCCTTGTGGTGTTGGCTGTGCTGGGGGCTGCGTAATAGAAGCCAAATATAAGAAGTCTCACAGATTTAACTAAAAGTGGACAATTTTCATGTGATTTCCCATATGGGCCCACCACTGCTTCCGCTGCTTAGTTTGTCCCCAAACTAAACTCGAGCGGGGGTGTCCCAGGGTTAGTGGACTGATACTTTTCTGATCGAGGTTTCCTCTGATACAGCGAAGTGGGCCCATAACCCACAGGTCGGAGGATCGAAACCTCCCTCTGATACCCTTTGTAAGACCCCCATTTTTTTTCTTTTTCGACACCGGGGTCTTAGGCCCAAAACCGCCACCTTGCGGTGATACCTTCGCACTCGGGAAGGTTGTCACTACAAGATGCCGATTCTGCCGGCCAAAATCGATCACAACTGTAGCAATAGAATAAAAGAAAGTCCTGAGAAAATCACATGTATAGAAAATATGCTCCACGAAGGGAGTGTCCACAGATAGTACATATAATAAAAATCTCGGGCTTATGCCCAGTACATCAAATCCTCACTACAAATCACTCATCGCGGAAGCAAACTAATACAACTACTAGTGTTCGGGACTCACAGTCCCTGCTGTCTAGACTCCAGTACTAGACTGTCCGATCTCCAAGCGTGCCGACCTCCGGGGCTGCTCCTCCATGCTGGGCTCCGTGGTACCCTAAATGATGTGGTTCGAAAACCGTTAGTCTAAAAGAGTAAGTCCTATCATCCTCCGCCCCTTCCCTCATGGCTCCTAAGCACCGAGCGGGGAGAAGGAAAGGAAAGAACATGAAGGTGGAGAATGTCAAATAGCAGATGGCAGCGAAACTAGACTAGCAGTGCTAAGTATGATAATAATGATACAAAATTTGAATAAGTAACCTTAACTTATGCGAATACCCATAAGCTGAAGGATCTTTTGCAAGGCTCCTATCGTATAAAAAGTCTCATATCGATTTATACGATAGGGTGTCGGTTTTACTAGTAGGCTTATAATACTGAAAGAGAACCTTGACTTATAAGCACGCTCGTAGGAACTTATAGGCCAAGGGGTCGTTTTGCAAGGCCTAATGTATAGAGCGTCCCATACCGCTTATACATTAGGTGTCAGGTTATATGCAATGGTTATGCTATGAAATACAATTATGCTATGACGTGAACATGCAAGTGCAACACACCCACTCGACTCTGTGTACACAGACCTTTAGTTCCCCCTTTCGGAGCCGTTACCTCCCAGGATACCTCCATAGTGGCAGACGGAAGCGGTGGGTTGGGCCTCGCCCACCTCTAAACCAATAAAGCACTACCGGTCAGACCTATCGTACGCCTCAACGCTTGGTGCACAAATCGGACTCCTGCGTACTCTGGCCGGCTGGCGCACCGGACTTCATTTGGCGAAGTGCTAACCACACTTGCCGAGTCAGCGTATTGGCGTCGGTGCATCGACCCTCCAATACTGAAGACCCACCACCTTATACCTTCTATGCACATGCAATAGTTATGAGTCCAAACAACAACCGAACCAAATCTCCCCGGACTATCCCGTCCGTCATAAATCAACAACCGAGACGAAGCTCCCCGGACTATCCCGTCCGTCATAATCAACAAATAAGCCGAAGCTCCCCGGACTATCCCGTCCGTCATAATCAACAACCGAGCCGAAGCTCCCCGAACTATCCCGTCTGTCATAATCAACAACCGAGCCGAAGCTCCCCGAACTATCCCGTCCGTCATAATCAACAACCGAGCCAAAGCTCCCCGGGCCACCATGCCCATCACCATAACCACTGGGCTTATTGCCCGAGTAACCCAAACTATCTCCCGGGACATTGGGGTGTGAGAGTGTGAAATCCTAAGTTTACTATTTACTCTTGTGGCGATTTTATACCTACGACTTAGGTTTTATTCAGGACTGCCCAAGGTATTCCCTGTGAAGGGCTCTCGAGGGCACTAGGAGCTATGATGGGCTGAGTCCCAAAGCTCCCTTTCGCAAGGCACTTATTCTTGTTGGTTGGTAACTAATGCCATATCCATTACACATTTCTTTTTCATATTACGGTAGACTAAACCTAAAGGTGATTTTGACCTTTCACTCTACGGGGGAAGACGATCTTTCGTTGACCCCAAGCATTACTCAATACTACCGACTCATATCTCACTACATAACCTAAACTTCTAGGATGACTCTTCCACATCTACAAAATCCAGCAAGATGGCTAACTCCAACTATGCCAAATCATTTCCTTTCAACAATTTACTAAATGCAGACCACAAGGTTAAATGCCATGTATAATGGAGAGTACATCAAATAATATTCCAATACTCCTATAATAATTAATGGAGGTCCATTATGACCTTTAAGCCCTAAATCCAGAGACCCAAAATTTTCCTTATTTATTTAATAATTTATTTAATTATTCTAGTGACTAAAATTTCCAATAATGAACAGGAAGTACCATTTTCAGGCAAGATATCATTCCACTAATTTTATAGCATATTTAAAATAAGGATTTAAATCATCTTTCAAAATATCTCAATTTTTCAGTAAGGTTTTATCCCAAAATTCCTATTTCATTTTAACCCTTGAAAATTCATTTAAAGAAATATAAAAGACTATATTGCTTCCGAAAATTCAGAGAAAATTCCAGTATGATTCTAATGGCATATAAATGGTTTGGGCCAAATTTCATAATTTATTTATTAGTAAATAATCTTAATTAAATTATTGAATAATTTCCTCATTTAACAAGCTTGTGAAGTAAGTACCTCACATATGTATCCAAAAATTTTCATAAAATTAATATAGGCATATAATGACTCAAAACTTCCTATGCCAAACTTTCACGACCTCCCAATGGTCAGAGGGACCATATTGTTCAATTTATTAAATTGAGGCATCCCTTCTGTTACAAATGATATAACTATTGTCCCAAAATTCACAATTAAATTACCAGAGGCTCATAATATCCTTATGACCAATTTACCAAAATTTCACCTTAGTTTGAGGAGTTTAGGTAGCCCATTTCAACCCTAAAATATTTGTGCTCTAAACTAGGGTTAGGGTTTTGTGGGTCCCAAACTTTCCAAAACACCCTAAGATTTTAACCAGAGGGTTATAGTTAGCCTAATACCATCTTACAAAATTTCATAGTCATACAAGGTGTTTTGGCCACATGCCCTTCACAAGGTACAAAAGGCCTTCCTTAGGGTTTGACCTAGGATCTTGAGGAAAATCATTTCCAAAACTCCTCATATTTCATTGGAAGGTGCACAAGTTCATGACAAGTCAGTGTTCAAAATTTGGACCTCTGTTGAGGTGAATTGGACAATCTAAGCAAAAATTACATTTTGGACCAAAATGCCCTTCTTAGGGCAAAACTAGGGTTTGCATGATTTCCATTCAAATCACATCCAAACTTAATGAAATTTTAACCAGAGGTCTATATTGACCTCATATAACTCACACCAAAATTTGGATGAATTTGGACTTCATTTGACACATAAAATAATTTACCCTAGATAAATTAAATTATTTACAAAACTATAGAAAACTTATCTCCAAAAATTCCCATTTTTGGGCAGGTTCTAGATATTAGTTAGTATAACTCCCTGCCAAAATTTCAACTCATTTGGGCTAAGTATGAAGTGTGGGCACTTAGTTTAATGACTGCCTATTCATTTGTATAGACCCCACCAAAATGAGTCCCCTGGTCAAACCAGTCACCCAAATTAGTTCAAACCAATTTTGTTTGAAAGTAGACCCATAGGGATATATTTCATGTGTTGACCATTTTCTCTGAAAAGGGCTCTAGGTATTTGTAATAATTAAATACATTAAATACCTAATCAGTGATAGAAAATGAAATAAATCAAATATCAGCACGAATCTTGGCGCAAGATGGACGGAATCCCGTCATCTTCTTCCTCTGGCAGACGGCCAGGATTGCTTCTGCCTGGGACGATTTCCAGCGGCTGCCGCCGGCGCTCCGGCCACCTCCCCGGCCAGCCACTGCCGCCTACACCTTCGGGGTGGTTGGGGCTACCTCCAGGCGGCGGCACGGCCGCCGGGGAGCACTGCTCCGGCGATCCCGACAAGCGGAAAAACCATGGAAAAACAATGAATTTGAAATTTCTATTGGGCTCAATTGAGCTCCAACCTTGGTTATAATGATCCCTACGATCTACCCATGCAAGAAGGAGTGGAGTAGGACCTGTGGTGGTGGCTGTAGCCGTGCTGATTGCCGGATTGGCATGGTGGTGGCCGGTGGTGGTCGGCTTGTTCAAAAATACAGGAAATTACTTGGCTCCTTCAGGTAAACTGTGGGAAATGCTCCTTGAACCTCAGTGAAGCTTTTAAAGAGGGAGAGGAGGGGAGTTAGGTGGCTGAATGCCTTGTGCCATTTTTGGCTATGGTCAACAATGGCGGCTTGGTTGGTAGGTGGGTGGAGCTTGCTCTAACCAGTCAAAAATGGCTGCTGCACTCCCCCTTATTCTTCTGAATTGAATGGGGAGGTTGGGGAGGGGGGAGGAGGAGCACAAAGTCCTCCTTCCTTCTTCTTCCTTCTCTTTCTCTCTCTTCCATGGGTGGCTTACTCTCTCCTAGTCACCAAGCCTAAAATTTGGCTCCTCCCTATCCTATGGCAGCCCACAAGTCCATTTGGTCACTTAAGTCAAGGGTAGCCCAATTGTAATGGGCTTGAGCTTGAGTTAGCCCATTTGGTCTAACTTGACCCAAAGTTGGACTAGGGCCCACCTAGGTCAAATTGGTCCTTGAGGTTTCTTCAATGGGTCCTTGGTGACCCATTAGCCTCCCCTAGGGTCAAGGTGGGGTTGGATTGGCCCTTGGAGGTCGCTTGACCCTTAACTAGAGCACTTTGACCATTTTAGGTCAAGGGTTGACTTTGGTCAACCTAGCCTTTATGATTGGTCCCAATGGGTCCTTGGTGACCTATTGGCCTCTCATTAGGGCTATGAGGGTATGGGTGGGGTCCACTTGGCTAAGGGACTGTAATTGACCCTTGTGTTGGTCAATTTGACCAAATTAGGGTTAGAGTTGACTTTGGTCAACTTAGCTCCCTTGACTACCCTCCATGGGTCCTTAGTGACCCACTGACCCCTCACTAGGGTTATGGAGGTATAGGGGTGGTCCATTTGGCTAAGAGACTACAATTGACCCTTATGTAGGTCAATCAATTTGACCCAATTAGGGTTAGAGTTGACTTTGGTCAACTTAGCTCCCTTGACTACCCTCCATGGGTCCTTAGTGACCCACTGACCCCTTACTAGAGTTATAAAGGTATGGGTGGGGTCTTGGAGTCTTGGTGAAGCTTCATGATCACCTTAAACCAAGGTTTTGGAGTTTACTATTTGCAGACCATAGTGTCTCTATCCACACCACCAGGTCCACTTGACTCTTTCTTGGGCTTCCTAGGGTTTTGTCATGACAAAACCACTCTTAGGGGTCTAGTTGGAAATGGGATGTTACACCGTACTCCAAGACATCCATTCGGGAGAATGTGGTAGCCATTCTGTAGCCAGAACCCTAGAACACCAGATCTTACGTCAAGGGTATTTTTGGATGACAATTAGGAAAGATGCAGAGCTGTATGCCAAGAAATGCGTTCAATGCCAAAAATTTGCTCCACTTCAACTCCAGCCCGCTCGACGACTTTGCTCGATCACGGCACCATGGCCGTTTGCAATTTGGGGGATGAATCTCATTGGGCCATTTCCAATGGCAAGTAGTCAGCGGCGCTTCATCTTGGTTATGATTGACTACTTCACTAAGTGGATTAAGGCCAAGGCTTAGCAAGAACTACGACTCAAATAGTCAAAAAAAAAATTTGGGGTGATATAATTTGTAGGCACGGAGTTCCCATGTCGATAATCACAAATAATGGACCTCAGTTCAATAACGCGGAAATGATTGATTTTTGCAAGAAAGCGGGAACCGACCTTCGATTTTCCTCAGTGCATCATCCTCGGAGCAATGGCCACTAAACGAATCTTGAACTTGCTCAAGAAAATAGTTCAAAGTTTAAAAAATAGTTGGGCTGATCAACTCCCCTCAGTATTATGGGCCCTAAAGACTACACCTTCCAGCTCAACAGGAGAGACTCCCTTCAAGCTCTCACATGAATCAGAGGCCCTCATCCCAATAGAATTCGAAGTACCATAGCCCATGGTCTTACTGGCTAGGAAAAACTGGGAAAACTGGCTTGAAATTAATGATGAAAAAAATGAGATACCGCTTGGATCAAATCGAGGAACTTCGAGATGAGGCTACCATAAGGAAAGAGGAAGTGAAAAGTAGGATGACGCGATATTTCGATCAGAAAGTAAGGGTCAAGCAATTTCAGGTAGGAGACCTAGTTTTGAAGATAGTTGATGCTGCAGCAAGAAATAGCCCAGTCGGAAAATTGAATCCCAATTGGATCGGGCCTTTTATCATAAAGGAAGTTCTGAAAAGGGGAGCTTACAAGCTGCAAACGTATGAAGGGGAGGACATCACTCATACCTGGAGCGGAGATGATTTGAAGCGGTTTTATTCTTAGGACAAATCGCGGGGTATTTATTCTCAAGACTCGAAGCTAGGAAATGTTAAGCCTGGGGTAACACTGCCGAGTCCAGCTCGATCCCCCACGAGAGTCTTTATCATTAGCGTAACAGCACCAAGACCACGTGTAGCGAGGAGTTTTTGCACCGTGTAGTGGGAGCTTGCAGATTCTTGATAATACGTTTTATAGCCTAAACTATTATCGTATTTTCTATTTTATATTGTACAAATCATGTCTATTATTAGTTTATTTTTTATCATTTTTATGTAAATATTATTGCCACTGACTTTTTCTTGTCTTTTTGCAGGTTTCCAGAAAATTGGCCAAAATGACCTGGCACGCCCCCTTGTCACGCCCTCCCTGGACGTGACCTAGGGCGTGTCACCCGATCCCGAGGACTCCTGCTGGAAGGGACAAAAAGCGAACAAAACCGCTGTCACGCCCCCTGACACGCCCTCCCTGGGCGTGTCACCAGGCATGACCATGGGCATGTCGCCCTCTGCCGCAAAGTCTGCCGCCGCATTAAATGCCGTTTCTCTACAGCACGCAAACAGTACTGTCACGCCCCATGTCACGCCCGTGACATGGGCGTGACTCCCTCCTTTTTCGGTCACTGACGGATTTCCGACCAATGATTTGGACATGACGTGCCTGTCACGCCCCCCTACACGGGCGTGACCTAGGGCGTGTCGTAGGGCGTGACCAACCCGTGAAAAAAAAGCTATAAATTGAGGCCCCCCTCTTCATTTCAGGAAGCTTTGGTTGAGAGGGGGAGGTGCTGCCCTTTGGTTCTTGATCTTTTTATGCTTTTCTCTCTCTCTCTCTCTCTCTCTCTCTCTCTCTCTCTCTCTTCTCTCTTCCTTTGTAATTTTTGCTTAACCATGGTTTAATATTTAGTTGCCTTAGCTTTCCTTGTAATCTTTAGTCTTGTTTTAGTTGCTTAATGTAGGGCTAGAATAGGTTCTAAATTTCATGCACTTGTAATTTCAATTTCAATTAGTGTAACTCTCCTTTTCATTAATATAATAGTGTTGTTTTTTTTTCTCTACTTATTTATTTGTGTTTTTATGCTCTACTACTCATTCCCCCTCCTCCACTCCATTATGATTAACTAATCCTCCTTGTACTCGATCTTGATGATCTGAGGTTAGAGCGAATAAGTTATGATGTTTTAATTAATCTTTTCTTTTTAGGTTAGGGCCTTGAATTACTCTTGATTAATCATGGGTTGGAGGTATATTATCGATATATACTCTCCACCTTTGCTTTCATTCTGGGCTAGCCGAGAGGCCGATAGAATGAAGTGAGCATTCAAGAGTAAAGGGAGTTGTACGCACCCCTCGAGAGAGGCAGACGTCCAAATCTCCCGGATTGGAGTAAAATCAAATAGTGGGGTTCACCGCGTAAAGCGAGTTTTAGGCCTCCGATTTAGACGAGAGTCGGTCGGACCTTCCTAAACTCAGTTGGGCACGACTTCGAGAGAAGCGTGTTCTAGCTTTTGGAACCTCCACGGTCAAGGACCTTTATCCTATTAAGTTTAGATTTTTATCGCATTTTCTTAATCGTCTTTAGCCGAGGTGATTCTTGATCGAGTGCATTTCCATTTCATATTTTCAACCCTTCGTAGTAATCGATTTTCTTATGCTCTTTAATTAATTGTTATAGCTCTCTTTCTAGCTTTAGCTTTACTTCTTTCCTTGCACTTAGATTCTCTAAAACCCTAGTTTTTCCATTGATAAGATAATAGCGTTCGTGTGAGTAAGCATAGCAAACAGTTCCCGGATTTCAATACGACACTTGTGTCCCCTAGCTACAATTCAATAGGTATACTTGCCTCATCGGGTTGCTAGTTTGGTTGTGTTTATTTTCTTCGAACCCTAGCGCGCAACAAGTTTTTGGCGCCGTTGCCGGGGAACCAACTTCCGTTGATATATTGAAAACACGAACCTATTAATTTTATCTCTTCTCTTTCTCATCCTCTTTATTTAAAGTTTTAAAAAAATCAAAAAAAATTATCACCGCTCTTAATAGTAACCAACTTCACAATTTTTCTACGCCACCTAATTCTCTCGAAAAGGGCAAAGGGCTTTAAGCGCCACTATCTTGTCTAGTACCTTGTGAACCCTTCACGGGGTAGTTCTTAGGAAGTTCAGGAGTTAATCTATAAAAAAATCTATTTCAAAAAGAAAAAAAAATTCTAATCTTTTTTCTAGTTTATCCTTTTTCTCTTTCTCTTCTTCTTTTCTGTTCTTTTAGTGCATGACCCGTGGGAGTCCGTCGGTTATTTTGAACTTGGACCACGAAATTGAGCGTACTCTTCGGAGAAGATCGCGATTTCAAGGTCCTACTATCCAAGTGCCGGTTGAGGACTCTGAGTCATTTGCTACTTTAAGAATGGAAGAACCCAACGTAGATGAGGCCGTGCAAAGGACTATGTCCTATTATGCACGACCGAACCTCGAGGGAATAGAATCTAGTATAGTCCGCCTTGCTATAGCAAATAATAACTTCGAACTAAAGCTTAGCATAATTCAAATGGTGCAGCAATATGTGCAATTTGACGGACTTCAAGATGAAGATCCAAACGCACATATAGCTAGTTTTCTTGAAATTTGCGACACCTTCAAGATAAATGGTGTCATAAATGATGCAATCAGGCTAAGACACTTCCCCTTCTCTTTAAGAACGAAAGCTAAGCAGTGGCTTAACACTCTACCTAAAAATAGCATAACCACTTGGAATGAATTAACTGAAAAATTTTTGGCGAAGTATTTTCCGCCAGCTAAAACTGCAAAACTTAGGAACGACATCTCTGCCTTCGTACAAATAGACTCTGAAACCCTATATGAAACCTGGGAGAGATTTAAAGAATTATTAAGACGATGCCCACATCACGCGCTGCCTGTATGGTTACAAGTGCAGACGTTTTATAATGGGCTAAATCAAAGCACAAAGCAAATGATAGACGCAGCTTCTGGCGGTACTTTAAATCATAAGATCCCGGAAGCAGCTCTTGAGCTTTTTGAGGACATGGCCATGAACACTTATCAGTGGAATGTGCCTAGGTCCCGCCCGAACAAGCCTGTAGGTAACTTTGAAGTGGACAACGTCTCCCAGCTCGCTCTGCAAGTAGAAATCCTAAGCAAAAAAATCACGGAGATGACTGCTGCCTCCGCCCCTCAGGTATGGGAATCTACAACCCCTACTCCAGAACATTTAGATTATGTTAATAATATACCTAGAACTGCTTTTAATAATTTTTCTGCTGCGAATTTTCATCCGCCTTGTTTTAATTTTCCGAATAGTTATAACCCTGTTTTAAGAAATCATCCGAACTTTTCATGGAGTAATCCATCGAATGCGATGCGCCCACCACCGCAAAATGATTTTTCTGTACCACCACCACCACCACCTCTTCAAAATTATCCAAAACCTCCAAGCTTGGAGGAATTACTTTCTAAATATATCACCACAAATGACGCTACTATAAGAACTTTAACCGGAAGCGTAAAAAGTCTAGAAAATCAGGTAGGACAGCTCGCGAAAATAATTTCTGAGCGACCCGCAGGGTCTCTTCCTTCCAATACCGAACCCAACCCGAGAGAGCAAGAGAAAGCTATAACTCTTCGGAGTGGGAAGCAAGTCTCCGGTATTGCAAGTGAAGTGCCCGAGGCAAGCTCCGCTCCCGCCTCTAAAAATCAATGCTCCGCTCCTGTTTTAAAAATTCCACCCTCTGCTGAAGAAGTAATCACCCCCGCTTTAGAAAATAATCTCACTCCACCACCCATCTTCAAAAATAATTCAACTCCTCCATACCCCTCTGAACTTAATAGACAACGTCAAGATGATCAGTACTGTCGCTTCTTAGAGATCTTCAAGCAAATCCACATTAATCTTCCCTTCCACGAGGCTATTTCGCAGATGCCGAAATACGCCAAGTATCTTATGGACCTCCTCACCAATAAGAAGAAGTTAGAGAATCTTTCGCACGTCACGCTAAACGCTGAGTGCTCTGCTGTTTTAACAAATGGTTTGCCGAAGAAAATCAGTGACCCGGGTAGTTTCTCTATCCCGTGTGTCTTCGGTGATCTTTTTGTTAAACACGCATTAGCCGACTTAGGCGTGAGTATAAACCTGATGCCCTTTTCGTTGTTTAAAAAATTAGGGATTGGTAGCCTTAACCCCATGTGTATGAGTATCCAGCTAGCCGATAGATCCGTCAAGTACCCGTTAGGAATAGTGGAGGACGTTCTAGTAAAAGTCGACAAGTTCATCTTCCCGGAGGACTTTGTCATTTTGGACATCGAAGAAGACGTCGAGGTTCCCCTGATCCTTGGCCGACCCTTCCTTGTCACCTCTAGAGCCATCATTGATGTAAGCAATGGTAAGCTCTTCCTTCGAGTAGGCGACGACGAAGTCACATTTTCTATCACCCATTCGATGAAGAACACCCTAGCAAATGATGACTCATGTTTTTTCGTAGACGCCGTGAGTGATGAATCTTCCTGCTGCCTCTCCGACTTTGAAAAAGAACTTTCTGATTTTTGTTTTTCTTCTTCTCTTCCCACTGAATCGCTGCAGGGAAGTGATGAATCTTCTGATTGTCTTTCTGAGTTTGAAAAAGAATTTTCTGATTTTTGTTCTTCCTCTTTTCTTCCCACTGAATCGCTTTAAGAAGCCGTCTTGGCTGCTAGCCCCACCCCTTATTACGTTCCTTATAAAAAAGTTTATGAAGATATTATTTTTGAAAAAGAAAGAATCTCTAAATCCTCTTATGAAGAACCCCCTTACACTAGAACTTAAAGAACTTCCTGAACACCTTAAGTATGCTTTCTTAGAAAAAGATTCCAAGTTACCAGTTATCGTTTCGGCCTACCTCACGGATACGCAAAACGATAAACTTCTTCTAGTTCTACGTAAGCATCGCTGGGCTATTGCTTGGCAAATTTTTGATATCAAGGGCATAAGCCCATCTTTATGTACCCATAAAATTTTAATGGAAGATAATTCGCGTAACTCTATTCAACCTCAGCGCCGTATAAACCCGAATATGAAAGAAGTAGTTAAGGGCGAGGTTATGAAATTATTAGACGCAGGAATTATCTACCCTATTTCGGACAGTAAGTGGGTTAGCCCCATTCAGGTAGTGCCAAAGAAGGGAGGGATAACCGTAGTTAGTAATGAGAATAATGAAATAATCCTGACACGGACGGTGACGGGTTGGTGTATGTGCAAAGAAACTAACCTTGCCCTAAATTGGGAAAAATGCCATTTTATGGTGAGGGAAGGGTTAGTTTTGGGTCATAAAATTTCTGCTAAAGGTATTGAGGTAGACGTTGCCAAGATAGAAGTTATTGAGAAGTTGCCGCCGCCTACAAACATAAAAGCTATAAGAAGTTTCCTAGGCCATGCTGGTTTTTATCGTCGTTTTATAAAGGACTTCTCCAAGATAAATAAGCCCCTCACCCATCTCTTAGAAAAAGACTCCCATTCATTTTTAATGAATCTTATATTTCTCCCTTTGAATCAATTAAAGAAAAGTTAATTAACGCACCGATTATGATAGCTCCGGTGTGGGACCTTCCTTTCGAGATTATGTGCGATGCGAGTAGTTTTGCGGTGGGAGTCGTATTAGGTCAATGCATATCTAAAAACTTCCACCCCATCTATTACGCTAGTAAAACCCTTACATCTGCACAAGAAAATTACACCACAACCGAGAAGGAGCTCTTAGCTGTAGTATTCGCATTTGATAAATTCCGCCCTTACATTACACTTTCAAAAATCATTGTTTTTACGGACCACTCGGCCCTCAAGTACCTTCTTGCCAAAACGGATGCCAAGCCTCGCTTGATTCGCTGGGTCTTACTCCTCCAGGAGTTTGACTTAGAGATCCGTGATAAGCGAGGAGCCGAGAACTTGGCCGCCGACCATCTATCCAGATTAGATAACCCCTTTATAGAAAAATTAAATGAAAAATCTTTTAATGATTATTTTCCTGATGAGAAGCTGCTTTTAGTTAACACATCTACTTCTCCTTGGTTCGCGCACATCGCCAACTATCTAGTGGCCCGGGTGCTCCCAAAAGAGTTCTCCTCTCAGCAAAAGAAGAAATTCTTTTCTGAGCTGAAGAACTACTTTTGGGAAGACCCGCATCTTTTCAGAATTTTTGCGGATCAAGTGATAAGGAGATGTGTTTCTTATGATGAAGGAATTGATATTCTAAAACATCTGCATGAAGGTCTGACAGGTGGGCACTATCAAGCTGCTCGCACCGCTCACAAGGTGCTTTGCGCGGTTTTTTACTGGCCTAGCCTGTTTAAAGACGCGCAAGCCTTTGTGAGCAGGTGTGATAGTTTCCAACGGTCGGGCAACATTTCTAATAAAAATGAAATGCCGCAAAATTATTTCTTAGAGTGCGAAATTTTCGACCTCTGGGGAATTGATTTTGTTGGCCCCCTTCCTTCTATCTTCGGAAACAAATATATTTTAGTTGCTGTTGATTATGTTTCACGATGGGCTGAGGCCCAAGCTCTTCCTACGAACGACTCCCGAGTTGTAGTCACGTTTCTAAAAAGATTATTTTCTAGATTCGATACGCCACGCGCGATCGTTAGCGATAGGGGTTCCCATTTCTGTAACGCACAATTTTCAGAAATCCTTACCAAATACGGCGTTACGCATAAGCTTTCCACTGCCTACCACCCCCAAACTAACAGACAAGTCGAAGTAGTTAATAGAGAAATAAAAAGAATATTAGAAAAGACTGTTTTAACTTCTAGGAAAGACTGGTCAGCCAAACTTGACGATGCTCTATGGGCCTACCGAACAGCGTACAAAACCGCCCTCGGATATACTCCGTATCGACTGGTCTATGGAAAATCATGCCATCTGCCCGTAGAGTTAGAACACCGCGCCTTTTGGGCCTTAAAATTTCTAAACTTCGATCCCCACTCAGTCGGTGACCTTCGAAAATTTCAACTAAATGAACTCGATGAGTGGCGTTCTTATGCTTATGAAAATAATAAACTTTATAAAGAGCGGACGAAGCGTTTACATGATAAACACTTAAGGCACCCTAAAAACTTTAAGACGGGCGACCAATTCCTTTTATATAATCCTCGTTTACGTTTATTTCCGGGCAAATTAAAATCTCGCTGGTCTGGCCCGTTTTCGGTTTTAGAAGTATTTCCTTATGGAACTGTTTTAATTTCTCACCCTGATAAGGGTAATTTCAAAGTGAATTGTCAGCGTCTTAAACTGTATTTCTCTGGTGATGATGATGTCAGTCCAAACATTATTAAGTTTCTGCTTCACGAACATTAACTTTGAACTCTTAATTTTTGTTACAAACAATTTTATTTCTGGACAACAATATTTTTGGACAATATTATTTTTTTGATGCGTCGAGCTCAACGACACTTTAAACAAAGGGCGCTCTTGGGAGGCAACCCAAGTTATCTTTTTCTGTTTTCTTTATTTTATAATTTTTGCCTCAGACGGCTCCGACAAGCTGAAGCTTCTGCGATCGCCTGCTCCAACGTTGCTTAATCCATCACGAAGTCCAAAGAAGACATTCGGGGGAGCGGCTTCACTCAACTTTCGCAGCAAATAAATTCGGGGAAGTACCTTTCTTTCAATTCTGTCTTTCAATTCTATCTTTCAATTCTGTACTTTATTTTTCTCTCCTTCTCCAATCCCCTTCTTTAGCCACTGAGTACAATGTCTATTTTAAGCATGGGGGAGGACTTCCTCCTTCATTTTTGCTTAGTGTACAAATTTTTCTCTTTGTATATATTTTAAATATTTCCAAAAAAAAAATGAATATCTTAAAATTCCAAAAAAAATTAGGGCTATATTTCATGTGTTGACCATTTTCAATGAAAAGGGCTCTAGGTATTTTTAATAATTAAATACATTAAATACCTAATCTGTGACAGAAAATGAAATAAATCAAATACATATCCTATAATATTTTATCATCATCAGCACGAATCTTGGCGCAAGATGGACGGAATCCCGTCATCTTCTTCCTCTGGCAGACGGCCAAGATTGCTTCTACCTGGGCCGATTTCCAGCGGCTGCCGTCGGCGCTCCGGCCACCTCCCCGGCCGACCACCGCCGCCTACACCTTCGGGGTGGTCGGGGCTACCTCCAGGGGGCGGCATGGCCGCTGGGGAGCACTGCTCCTGCGATCCCGACAAGCGGAAAAACCATGGAAAAACCATGAATTTGAAATTTCGATTGGGCTCAATTGAGCTCCAACCTTGGTTCTAATGATCCCTACGATCTACCCATGCAAGAAGGAGTGGAGGAGGACCTGTGGTGACGGATGTAACCGTGCTGATCATCGGATTGGCATGGTGGTGGCCGGTGGTGGTCGGCTTGTTCAAAAATGCAGGAAATTGCTTGGCTCCTTCAGGTAAAGTATGGGAAATGCTCCTTGAACCTCAATGAAGCTTTTAAAGAGGGAAAGGAGGGGAGTTAGGTGGCTGAATGCCTTGTGCCATTTTTGCCCATGGTCAACAATGGCGGCTTGGTTGGTAGGGGGTGGAGCTTGCTCTAACCAGTCAAAAATGGTTGCTGCACTCCCCCTTGTTCTTCTGAATTGAATGGGGAGTTTGGGGAGGGGGGAGGAGGAGCACAAAGTCCTCCTTCCTTCTTCTTCCTTCTCTTTCTCTCTCCTCCATGGGTGGCTTTCTCTCTCCTAGTCACCAAGCCTGAAATTTGGCTCCTCCCTATCCTATGGCAGCACACAAGTCCATTTGGTCACTTAAGTCAAGGTTAGCCCAATTGCAATGGGCTTGAGCTTGAGTTAGCCCATTTTGGCTAACTTGACCCAAAGTTGGACTAGGGCCCACCTAGGTCAAATTGGTCCTTGAGGTTTCTTCAATGGGTCCTTGGTGACCCATTAGCCTCCCCTAGAGTCAAGGTGGGGTTGGATTGGCGCTTGGAGGTCACTTGACCCTTAACTAGGGAACTTTGACCATTTTAGGTCAAGGGTTGACTTTGGTCAACCTAGCCTTTATGATTGGTCCTAATGGGTCCTTGGTGACCTATTGGCCTCTCACTAGGGCTATGAGGGTATGGGTGGAGTCCACTTGGCTAAGGGACTGCAATTGACCCTTGTGTAGGTCAATTTGACCCAATTAGGGTTAGAGTTGACTTTGGTCAACTTAGCTCCCTTGCCTACCCTCTGTTAACCCCAGAATCCACAACATATCCAGCTAGACGCCTCGTTCCTCCTTGGCCGGATTCCAGATATCAGTCCGCCAAGGTCGCCCTTGGTTCTCATCTCAGCTGGATCGTCGACCTCCCATCGACGAGTCAAGATCAGATCGACGAGCTCTGAGTCAGGTCGCCCAGGTCGCTCAGATCACCAAGCTCGCTCAGGTCGCAACTAGTCTGCCAGAATCGCGCTCGATACGACCGAGGATTCCAGCTTGCTGGCCCAGTCCGCCGGTCCCGCGCGGACTGCTTCTTCTTTCCTTTTTGTTTCCTGTCACCGCTGCCCGGCTCCTTTGTACCCCGGGCAGCCGGTTATTTTAGCCCTGCCCGTTTGGGCATGCCCCCAGCCTATAAATAGGGGGAAGTGGTGCACTCAAAGCACGCTGACTCGAGCCCAGGAGCCCACTTGTTAAAGGCTGCGGACTCGAATCTCTGGCTTTGCGGTCTCTAGCTTGCTTTCTGCATTGCTTTCCTTTTCCCTTCGTGTAATCCCTTCTTTGGAATCAAAAGCAAGCCCGTCGCAGGAGAGGCATTCAGGCCGCGACGGGCGAAGTCTGGTGTTGTCGTGCTCCACGGCTCTTGCTTTTCTGTCCGCCAAGTAGACTGCTGCTCGCAGTTTGTTTTTCTTTTCTTCCCCGAGTGCTCGAACAGTTAGCTGGTTGTGCCCGTTTTCCCCGTCGCTTTTTGCGCATCAACAGTTAACACGTGACCTTCAGATTCGAGCAGTTTTTGAAACCGCGGATAGAAATGTCGGACCGCCGAGCTCGCCGCTCTGATCGCTCCAACTCGCCTGATGATTCGTTGTGGGAAGCGTTGGAGCAGTCCCACTGGGAAGCTGAAGTATCTCGAAGGGAGACTGACCAGCGGCTCGATACGATCAGCCAGGCCCTGTTAGCACTAACTCAGCGACTTGCTCCTCAGGTCACAGAAAGATTTGCTGAGACTCCTGTCCGCCAGACTCCGGTCCGCCAGACTCCAGCTCGTCACCCCCCTCTTCAGCAGTCGCCTGCAACCGCACCTCCGCCTCTCCACCAAGCCCAGTCCACAGCTCCCCTGCGACCTCAGATTGGAGAGTTCGCCCCCCTGAGGGATTTCTTCAGGGAGGCAGCCCGAGGAACTCCGGCTCGCCGACTAGATTATGCTGATCGGCAGTCCGCAGAGCCCGCAGAGCTTCATCCTCCAGTCCGCCCTTCTCCTGATTCAGAAACTCCCTCTCCCTTCGTCGATCGAATCCGGTGGGAGTCAGCGCCGAGCAATTTCAGAGAGCCTCGTCTCCCTTTTTATTCAGGGGAGACTGATCCGATCTCCCACCTACAGGCATTCGAAGGGGCAGTTGCATTGAGGAGCCTCTCCGATGCCTTGAAATGTAAGCTTCTGGTGACCACTCTGGATGGTCAAGCAAGAGAATGGTTTTACGAGCTGCCTTCGGGCACGATTTCTTCCTTCGCTGAGCTTCGCAGCGAGCTGCTCCTGAGGTTTGCAACCTCTAAGAAGAGAAAGGATGGGCCGGCAGCCCTTTTTGACATCAAGCAGAGGGACAACGAATCAGTGGCAAGATTCGTTGATCGGTTCCAAAAAGAAATCCAAGGGGTAACGGAATGTGAACCCCGATTATTACAAAGTTGCCCTGATCCACGGCCTCCGGGAGGGCCCGTTGAAATTCAAAGTGACAACAAAGTCACCATCAACTTATCAGGAGCTCATAGCAATGGCTAATCGCTTTATTGAGGGGGAAAATGCCAACCCGACCTATATCTCATCCCTGACAGCCAAAGCTGGAGGAAGGGATGCCTCCAACTTCTCCAGCAATCAATATCACAGCAAGCCTCCTCGGCCTGATTTCCAACCTCCGTCTCAGAGGGGACGTAACCTCCGCCATAAGAAGCCCTTCCTCGGCCATCAACAGTTTCATGGTCAGAGACTGCAGTTGGCCGCCACTCCCGTCGTTCCCCTTCAAGCGCTCCCCATTCTTCAGAGTGCCCTGCCAGCTTCAAATCCTCATGAGAGCAGCCCTATGGAAGAGCTTGCAGATCTGGGCCTCGACTTTGAAGAGGTCGTCCAAATAATCCAGAAGAAGGCTGAAGAAAAGAGGCAAGGGCCTCAGAGAGACTGGAAGCCCAGGGACAACTCTCAGTTCTGTAATTTTCATAAGAAGAAGGGTCATCTGACTAAAGATTGCAAGGCTCTTCAGAAGCTAGTTGAGAGGTTGCTCGCCGGGGGTAAACTCGAGGACCTGGGCAGGAAGAGTGATTCTTCAAAGCCTTCCACCTCCAAGGGCAAGGAGGTGGCTGAAGTTCAGCAAGAGTGTATAGAGATAAGGGATGAGGGCCATCTGGGGCTCGTTGATATACCAAGTGAATGTATTGACGTTGTCGACGAGGGGGCCCTGGGAAGACTCTTTTTCATCCATGGCGGAGCAGGGACTGAGTCTACTCGGAAGTCTTCTCTGTCAAGGCTTTCCTGAACTGAGATTGCTTCTACTTCTTCTTCGGCCCCACCTTCTGAAATCGTCACCTTTGGCCCTGCAGACCTTCCTATGACCGCTAATCCCTTCGATGATGCCATCGTAGTTCAAGCAGCCATCGGAGATTTCACGGTCGATAGAATTCTCATCGACACTGGCAGTTCCGTGAATCTCCTCTTCAAGTCAACTTTTGAAGCCCTGAGGACAGGAAAGTCTCTGCTTCCCACCGAGGGGCCACTTTATGGCTTCTCGGGCGAAAGAAAGGAAGTTGAAGGAAATGTCACACTCCCGGTGGTACTCGGAGGGGTGGTCAAAGAGATCCAGTTCATAGTGGTGGATGCTCCAAGCAGCTATCATGCTATCTTTGGAAGACCGTTGTTGAACAAGTACCGAACCATCATTTCAACGTACCATTTGGCCATCAAGTTCTGCAAAGATGGCCGTCAATGCAGGGTCAGGAGCGACCCAAGGCAGGCTCGAGAGTGTTACCTCCGAACAGTCAGCATGACTGAGGTTTCCCCCCCAGCTTTTCCAGCAGCAGCAGAAGCCACTCCTCCGTCAGAAGCTGCTGTGGATAGAGAAGGTGCTCACCTGGAACCTGCCCAGGTGTTGCAAGAAGTCCCCATTGCAGAAGGGGAAGAAAGAAAGCTCTCCATCAACTCCGAGTTGCCAGAAGATCAGAAGGCGGAGTTGATATCTTGCCTGTTGAAGAATCTGGATGTCTTCGCTTGGTCAGCGGAGGACATGCCAGGGGTGGATCCAGACATGGCTTGCCATCATCTCAACGTTGATCCAGCTGCCAAGCCCGTCCAGCAGAAGAAGAGGGATGTAGCTGTCAAGTTAGCAGAGCCCATCCGAGAGGAGGTTGCCAAACTCCTCAAAGCGCGCTTCATTCAAGAGATTCAGTATCCCGAGTGGGTCTCAAATGTTGTAATGGTTAAGAAACCTGGGGGGAAGTGGCGTATGTGTATAGATTTCACCCGTTTGAATAAAGCATGCCCGAAAGATTTCTACCCCTTGCCTTGGATAGATTTATTAGTTGATTCTGCGGTAGGGTATCCGTTTATGAGCTTTCTAGATGCGTTCTCTGGTTATCACCAAATAAGAATGCACAAACCTGACATCCCTCGCACATCGTTCATCACTAATGATGGTTGCTATTGTTATCTTGTAATGCCCTTTGGGCTTAAAAATGCTGGCGCGACTTATCAACGTATGATGGACCATGTGTTTAAAGAGAAAAAAAAGTAGAAACCTCGAAGTGTATGTAGATGACCTTTTGATTAAGAGTAGGTCTCTTCCACAACACTTGATAGATCTAGCAGAAACCTTTTCCACTCTACGAAGACACAAAATAAAGCTTAACCCGTTAAAATGCATCTTCGGGGCGAGTAAGGGGAAGTTTCTCGGCCATCTCCTTACTCCTGAGGGCCTTGCTCCCAATCCTGACAAGGTCAAAGCCATCCTTGTGATATGGCTCCTCCCCGTTCTCCAAAAGAGGTTCAGCAGTTGGGGGGGAGGTTGGCAGGACTCGAGAGATTCATCTCTCGAGTTGGGGATAAGAGTGCGCCATTCTTTAAGACTCTGCGGGGAGCGTCCAAGTTCCAATAGACAGAAGAATGCTCTTTGGCTTTTGAGCAGTTGAAAAAACAGCTAACCTCAACACCTTTACTCCAGAGCCCCCGAGCAGGGGAGATGTTGTTCCTATACCTGGGAGTTGGTCCCGAGGCAGTTAGTTCCGTCCTGGTCCGAGAAGAGAGCAGGAGGCAGTTCCCCGTTTACTATGTCAGTCACATTCTGAAAGATGCAGAGGCAAGGTATCCCATCCTTGAGAAGCTAGATTTGGCATTGGTTATGTCTGCCCGCAGACTCCGTCCATATTTCCAGGCTCATTCAATTCAGGTGGTTACTGATCAACCTTTGAAGAATGTGCTAGAGAAACCAGAACATTCAGACAGGCTAGCTAAGTGGGCAATTGAGCTGAGCGAGTTTGAAATTTCCTATGTGCCCAGGAGAGCTATCAAGGCACAGGTACTTGCAGATTTTCTGATTGACACAACAGAATCTAGCTCGAATCAGGCAGCAAGAACTTTTTTAGCTTGGACCATCTACGTGGATGGAGCTTCTGGAAGAAACTCTTCGGGGGCAGGGGTGGTTCTAATAAACCCAAATGGCGTCAAGCTTGAGCAGGCCATCAAATTCTATTTTCCAGTGACTAACAATCAGGCAGAGTATGAAGCTTTATTGGCCGGCTTGAGGCTTGCAAGAGAGCTTGGAATTGATCATGTCCATTTTAAGACAGATTCACTGGTAATGGCTTCACAAGTTCTTGGTAACTACGAGACCAGGGAGCCGGTGTTGAAAAGGTATCTTGCGCTGGTAAAAGTTGAGGTCGGCAGGTTCAAAAGCTTTACTATTGAGCATATTCCGAGGGCAGAAAATGAGGAGGCTGACGTTCTTGCCAAATATGGGCTCTCGTCAGGAGGGACCATCTCTGAACTTTTTCACCCAGCAGTGGAGGAGGAGGGGTTAATGCAAATCGATCAGTGTTCCTCTTGGATGGATCCATTCGTTCTCTACCTATCGACTGGGAACCTGCATCAGTCGGTAGAAGATAAGAAGAAATTCAGGTTGAAAGCAGCAGATTATTACTTAATATCCAATATCCTCTATAGAAAAACCTTCTTGTCTACAATGGCAAGATGTGTCTCAGAAAGTGAAATTCCTACTGTCCTTCGAGAAGTGCATTCTAGGCGAATGCGGGAGTCACTCGGGAGCAAGAACATTGGAAAAAAGGATCCTGCGGCAAGGTTACTTCTGGCCCACAATGAAGAAAGATTCGGAGACCTATGTGAGAAGATGTGTTCAATGCCAGAAATTCGCTCCTCTTCAGCATCAAGCAGCTCAATCTCTCAGATCGATTGCAACCCCTTGGCCCTTTGCTGTTTGGGGAATGGATCTCATTGGTCCTTTTCCCATGGCTAGTGGGCAGCGGCGTTTCATTATAGGATCGACTACTTCAGTAAGTGGATTGAGGCTAAAGCACTGGCAAAGACAACAACCCAGGTCATGAAGAATTTTATTTGGGGGGAGATAGTCTGCCGGCATGGAATCCCTATGGCAATAATCACTGATAATGGACCACAGTTCAATAATGCAGAGATGATAGACTTTTGCAGACATATCGGAACAGAGCTGCGCTTTGCATCAGTTCATCATCCCAGAAGCAATGGTCAAGTAGAAGCAGCTAATAAGCAAATCCTCAACCTGCTTAAGAAGAAAGTTCAAAATCTCAAGGGCAGTTGGGTTGATCAACTTCCCTCAGTTCTCTAGACCCTGAGAACAACGCCCTCATCTGCAACAGGGGAAACCCCGTTCAAACTTTCTCACGGGTCCGAAGCATTAATTCCTGTTGAGTTCGATGTTCTGTCACCTAGAGTGCTGCTTGCTAGGCAAAGTACGGAGGATTGGCTTGAGCTGAACAACGAGGAGATGAGGTTCAGTTTGGAATATGTTGAAGAGGTCATAGACAAGGCTGCCATCAGACAGGAAGAAGTTAAAAGGAGAATGGCTCGTTACTTCGATAAGAATGTAAGGATCAAACACTTTCAAGTGGGAGATTTCTTAAAAAGGTCGACGCTGCTGCAAGAGCCAGCTCAGTTGGGAAGCTTAATCCTAGTTGGGCGGGACCTTTCATTATCAAGGAAGCACTTGAGAATGGAGCCTACCGGTTACAAACATTTGAAGGAGAAGATATGCCGCACACGTGGAGTGGAGATGACCTAAAACGGTTCTATTCCTGAACTTCTTTTCTTTCCTTCTTATGTAAACTCTTTAAGAGGTTCATTATTAATGAAAGCTCCTTGCTAACGCTTCATCAAGTGTCTTTGTGTTTCAAGTGTTGACAGTTAATGTGTTGAGCAAAGACAATGCTAAACGGTTCTATTTCTGAACTCTCTCTTCTATGTTATACGAATCTCTCAAAATTGGTATTTTTCTAAATACTCATACTAACACTTCTTCAAGTTCCTCTTTCTCTCTTACCTCCTCGAGCAACTCCCGACAGTTGCTTAATGCCAAGAGATATCACCGAGTTCAGCAAAAACCTCCCCTAGAACCGTTGGTGTCAGCGTAACACCACGAAGACCACGTGTTGCGGGGAGATTTCGCACCGTGTAGTGGGAGCCTACCAACTCTAGTGCGGCAGGATACTGGGTTTCGGATCTCGGCTAGTACCTAACCCCACTTCTGCATTATGGAGGAGTAGCGTGGTGGTCAGCTCTACCACGCCACTTAAGGGATATTGTTACAACCCAGATGATCGCGCAGGGAAAGCAATACCGCTCCGGCCACACCTACCCCCAGATCATCTTAAGGTTATAACCCTCGAACACTCCTTGGTACCCTCAAGCAGTGCCTGCAGGAGACCCACAGTCTTGTCGATCTCAAAGGAAAGAAATGCCCCTCCGGCCGCACCTGCCCGAGAGATCGACTTAGACTGTACTCCAGGCAAGAGGGCAGTGGATTGGGTTGTTGATTCTGCAGATCTTGAGGTCCTGTGAGGGAAGCAATGCCACTCCGGCCGCACCTACCCGCTTGGCCTCTAGACTGCAGCTTTTTTCTTCACAGGGGTCTTTAATTATTGTTGATACAGTGCGGACTCCATATATCCAATCCGCCCAGTCCGCCGGTCCTTGGGTTGATTCTGTAGTTCATAATCCTGTGAGGAAAGCAATACCGCTCCGGCCGCACCTACCCGCTTGGTTATGAATTACGGGTCATTTTTGATATTATTGTTGATACAGTGCGGACTCCATATATCCAATCCGCCCAGTCCGCCGGTCCTTGGGTTGATTCTGTAGTTCATAATCCTGTGAGGAAAGCAATGCTGCTCCGGCCGCACCTACCCGCTTGGTTATGAATTACGGGTCATTTCTGATATTATTGTTGATACAGTGCGGACTCCATATATCCAATCCGCCCAGTCCGCCGGTCCTTGGGTTGATTCTATAGTTCATAATCCTGTGAGGAAAGCAATGCCGCTCCGGCCGCACCTACCCGCTTGGTTATGGATTACGGGTCATTTCTGATATTATTAATGCAGTGCGGACTCCATTTATCTTATCTGCGTAATCCGCAGGATTCATTCAACTTATATAATTTAATGATTACTTAGAAAAGATTCACTGCAAATATCTGCGGGCGGGGACCCTAGTCTGCCCAGTTCACTTATTCACGTTGTTTGAGTTAGCAGAGTATGGTTTTTTCATCTTGGTTCTCGCAAAAACTGAAAAGTTCTGCAAGATGCGGACTGCAAACCGAACTCGCCCAAGTCTGCATCATTCGTTCTCTTCGCTAAGAAGGCATTCCGTTCATATTGCAGCGAGATGTGGTTAGGCAATTTCAGCCAGAGTTTTTAACAGGCAATAAAGCTATAACGAAGATTGATATAAGAAGTGCGACCTCTAAAGTATAAACAAGAAATAAGCAGAGCATCTCAGAAGTCAAAAAATATCCTTTTTTCTATTCATCCAGAATTACATACATATCCTGGCGGACTCGCGCAGAGTCCCCCCCTTTTTACATTGAAAACAAAAAATTACAGTTTGTCCTTCTATTCGATCCTCTGTTTCTTGTCTGTAGGCTCTTCCGGGCTTAACCCGTCTACATCCACCACGGGCGAATAGCCGCCCGACTCACCGCTGCTGCTGCCGCTTGAACGAGAAGCGGCCAAGGGTTCTGTCCGCATACTGCTCTCATCAGAGCCGGAGTTGGAGGATTGGTCAGACTGGCCTCCTTGCTGCTGACTGGAGGCCGCGTCTTCAGGAGATTCCTTATCAGCGGATTCCTCCTCGTCGTCCTCAGAAACCGCCTTTCCCTTAGCCGCTCGCTCGAATTCGGCAACCTTGTCCTTTAGCTCCGAGAAAAGCTCCAAGAAGGGAATGGAGTCCACCCCTGCTTTTGCATACCCTCCGCTGATGACGCGTTCAATGGCCACCTCCACGCTTTCCCTAACAAAAGGAAACATAGCCTTCTGAAAAGCGGGATTCGTTATCTCATATGCGGTCTGGAGAAGAAACCAAAAATGTCAGTCCGCGAAAGACAAGCGAGATAAATGGCGACTAACTGACACTTACAGCCTTGTCCTCTTTATACTGGTTGATCTTTGCGCCAAGTCGCTTATTTCTTTCTTTCAGCGAGCTGCTTTCTTTCCTATGCCGCGCATCTTCCTTAAGCAGCTCGCGCGTGAGCCTGCCCATATAGTGTTAGTGACGGCGCAGTTTGCACTGGCTTGTGCGGCGAGAAGTGGAAGGTCGTCAGGAGCCACACTCTGCAGTTCGCGAAGGTTTTGCTTCCCGTACAGGGCAGAGAGGGCGACATGGGCATGGCGAGATGGGCGAGGGCTCCTCCAGGAGGGAAGAGCCGTTGACAGACGGACATATTTTTTCTTCTCATGCCAATAGATCATAGGGTTACCCCTTAGATCCTTCTGCTTCTCGCCAAAGCCCGCGATATTAAAGCTATCATCAGAAAAATAACTCGCGACGGGATCTCCGTCTTCTTTCCTTTTTCTCGCAATTTCTTTTCTTCTCTCTCCTTGTGTAGGAGTCTGTCCAGCCGGCGCGAAGGGAAGATTTGCGGGTACCGTCAAGGTTGCTGCAAGAGGAAAAATTAGCAACTTCCAGGTCGCGGCAGATACAAATGAAAGTCGCGAAACTTACTCTCCAGACGATTTACGGCGTCCAGTCCGGGCAGCAGTGGGATATAGTAATCAATGTCAAGCCTCGCTCCCTCAAGGAACTTGACGATGGTGGTCTCGGTGTCATTCAGCCGCACGCTTTTGAAGTCGGCGTCTGGGCGCAGCTGCGGGTTGGTGTGAATGAATCCAAGGTCGACTTCAAAGATAAGATACCTAGAAGTCCAGTTGTGGATCTTATTCGACAAACCCACAACTTTCATCCCCCTGCAGAAGAAGTAGATGACACCTTTGTACTCGTTGTCTCCTTGCGGGGTTATAGAGCGAACAGAGAAGATCTTCCTGAAGATCTTCAAGGAGAACTCGACCTTCTCAGCTCGCAGGTAAGCAAGGTAGCTATAGATGGCGACCATGCTGTTCGGCGCGAGCTAGCCTGGAACCACCCCATAGTGCTCGAAAATCTCTGCGATCTCCCAAAGCAGGGGGAACTTGAACCCGCAATCAAAATGGTCAATTGGCACCGCAAGCTGGGTGGCTGTGGAGAAGTTCAATCGCTCCTGATGCTCCGGAAGCCGCGCAAGTACTGGAGAGCCCGCCATGTGCTTCTCCAAAAATGCTTCCAAGTCAACTGCGGTTAGCCTGCTTCGTTTGTGCTCGGCAGCATGGAAGGCGGCTGCGGCATCAGTGCGCGCGGATACCATGTTTTCAGACCGCAGGGCTTCGGCTCTAACTGTTTCGTATACAAAGAGAAGATTAAGACCCTATTTATAGAAACCCGTCTGACATGACAGCAGTTAATCCGCCCAGACCGATTTCTCAGTCCGCGCAGTTCGCTTCTTCCCTGTTTTTCCTGCAAATTCAGACAATTCTAAAGGCTTTGCGGATTCAAAGACAGTCCGCGCAGTTCGCTTCTTCCCTGTTTTTCCTGCAAATTCAGACAATTCTAAAGGCTTTGCGGATTCAAAGGCAGTCCGCGCAATTCGCTTCTCTCCAGTAAACAAAATAAGTGAGCATAAAACTAGCCCGCACAATTTACGTTCAGCAATGAGGTTATCCAGAGTTTAAAAAAAAATAATAATAACATCATACAACAAACGGAAGTAGCATCACAGCACAAATACAGTTATACAAGATGTTCAAACATCGAATCATACAACAATTTTTCGGCTTCAGCGCCTTCTGCGGTCTCGCGGGGCAGGCAGCTCCTCCATCCCAACATGAGCCGCCTGGTCGCTCCCTCACAGGATCTCACAATAAAGTTGAGAAACTAGGTGGTGCATATTGTTAAAAGTGCAGTGCATATGAGCGACATCCCTGGCTACCCGCGGGAACAGAATTAAGGGAACACCTGCCGGGGTCGGATCTGCGACCACCGCGGCCTGCCCGCTCGTCGTCGGGGCTGACCCCTCTCCAGCAACAGGTTGAGAAGACGGTTGCGGCCTTATCCCAGCAGCTTCGCTCATTTGTCTTTTCCCTTCCCTCGCCAAGACCAAGTACTTGTTTCTGTAGTGGCTGGCATCTCCGCTTAGTCGGTTCTTCTCTTTCTTCACTCCTTCGAGCGCAGATGAAAGGCTGGCGACCTCGTTTTCTAAGATCTTTTCTCGCTCTTTACTTTTCTTTAATTCGGCCCGAATTTCGCATAACTCCTCCTCATACTTTCTCGCTAATAACGTGTACGTTTCCTTAGCAGGTCGCTCCTCCTGTACGAGTTCAGCATCAGTCCGCGTCGCAGTTTCCATTGATATATCTGGTGGCGTGGGCACGATCTCACCGGCCTCGACGGAATCAGGTGTTGACTTCTGAACTGCAACAAAGAATAAAATTCGCTTCAGTATCCAAGTCGCAATAGGCCCAGAAAGGTAAAAAATATATATATAAAATAAAAAGTTCAATTCACTTTTGGTAATCCTTGCGGCGATCTGGCGACTATCAAGGATAGGTCGCCTCACGCGCTCCGAATCAAAAGCGTCTAGGCGATGCCTCCATTCTCGGCGGACTACCGCTCTCGTCTCGGCCAGCGATCTGCTTGAGGCGACTATGTCACCGGTTTCTGTAATGGTCTTGACCGGCCGTGATTTACGGGGAGGAGATTTATATAACCATGAGCTCTGGAATCGCTTGGGTTCCGGCTACAACATACCTGACCCCATTAGCTCGGCAGCGATCCGAAGATCCTCAGCCCGCTTATCCGCGGCAAGCTTCTCCGAGACCGCTTCGACCTTTGCCTTCATTACGGCAAGCTGCTCCTTAGACTTTTCCCTCTCTACAACTGAAGGATTGGCGAGTTTCTCTCCTCTAACCTCGGCATCGGGCTGCAGCACTTCCAGCAGAGAGCGATTCATGCTCGCGAGCTGCTCGTCATCTATTGAGTCAAGGATCTCAGTAGTTGATAGGCTAAGCGTCGAAGGGGGATCACCTTCTGTGGATAGAGGGGCAGGGGTGACGAGATCGCTATCTTGAACCTCCTTTTCTCTCGGCTTATGCTGCAAGCTCGTAGCACCAGTCCGCTTGGAGACATTCTTCTCCTTCCTAACCTTCAGCCTCTTCTCTATTCGCTCCACAACAGTACTCTTGTCTCTTTTTCTCTTTTTTTCAGCGCCTCATCCAAGTCAATGACGACCTGCTGCTGTTCGCGGACTGATGTCGGTACGACAACCAGAACCGGGGAAGGCACTGGCTCCTTAACTTGCTCAATGGAATCTTTAGCTGCGACTTCGGCGGACTCTTTAACTCGTTCCTCAGCAGCCTCTTCTGCCCTTTCCTCTACCTGTTCGTCAGCAGGAAGCTTCTCCTCGATCATCTGCTGCTGGATTTTCGGCGACGATACTTCTTTGCCCGTATCTATCAGCAGCGTATAGTCCCAGAAGCAGAGCGGTGTACCTCCATACTAGAAGAGCTCGCATGATTCTTGTCGGAAACAGATGACGGATTCAATTTCTCATTTGGTGGGTTTGGAGGAACAACAGTCGCGACTTTCTCAGGCTCTATGTCGCGGGCTGGGTCTGATTTCTCTTGACCTGAGCTCTCTCCTCGGTTGCGGGGTGGGTTATCTTGACGGCGGCTGGTCTTTTTAGGGCGGGAGCTGGCCCTGGGCTTCTCAGTCGAAGTAGCAAGGTTTCCAAAGAAATCCCCTAATCTCGTCATGCCGGACTGGAAAGTGGAGACCGCAAGAGGTGAGTAACGACCCGTCGCGCAGCCAATTCTGACAGAGGACAGGGTTTCCACCGGTATTTATAGCGCAAACAGCATTAATGATAGTTGCGGACTCGGCGGTTAAGGAAACATTTTCGGAATTTTCCAAAACTCAAAAATGTGCGGGGATTATGTTAACCCCAGAATCCACAACATATCCAGCTAGACGCCTCATTCCTCCTTGGCCGGATTCCAGATATCAGTCCGCCAAGGTCGCCCTTGGTTCTCATCTCAGCTGGATCGTCGACCTCCCATCAACGAGTCAAGATCAGATCGGCGAGCTCTGAGTCAGGTTGCCCAGGTCGCTCAGATCGCCAAGCTCGCTCAAGTCGCAACTAGTCTGCCAGGATCGCGCTCGATGCAACCGAGGATTCCAGCTCGCTGGCCCAGTCCGCCGGTCCCGCGCGGACTGCTTCTTCTTTCCTTTTTGTTTCCCGTCACCGCTGCCCGGCTCCTTTGTACCCCGGGTAGCCGGTTATTTTAGCCCTGCCCGTTTGGGCAGGCCCCCAGCCTATAAATAGGGGGAAGTGGTGCACTCAAAGCACGCTGACTCGAGCCCAGGAGCCCACTTGTTAAAGGCTGCGGACTCGAATCTCTGGCTTTGCGGTCTCTAGCTTGCTTTCTGCATTGCTTTCCTTTTCCCTTCGTGTAATCCCTTCTTTGGAATCAAAAGCAAGCCCGTCGCAGGAGAGGCATTCAGGCCGCGACGGGCGAAGTCTGGTGTTGCCGTGGTCCACGGCTCTTGCTTTTCTGTCCGCCAAGTAGACTGCTGCTCGCAGTTTGTTTTTCTTTTCTTCCCCGAGTGCTCGAACAGTTAGCTGGTGGTGCCCGTTTTCCCCGTCGCTTTTCGCGCATCAACAACCTCCATGGGTCCTTAGTGACCCACTGACCCCTTACTAGGGTTATGGAGGTATAGGGGTGGTCCATTTGGCTAAGAGACTGCAATTGACCCTTGTGTAGGTCAATTTGACCCAATTAGGGTTAGAGTTGACTTTGGTCAACTTAGCTCCCTTGACTACCCTCCATGGGTCCTTAGTGACCCACTGACCCCTTACTAGGGTTATAAAGGTATGGGTGGGTCTTGGAGTCTTGGTGAAGCTTCATGATCACCTTAAACCAAGGTTTTGGAGTTTATTATTTCAGGACCATAGTGCCTCTATCCACACCACCAGGTCCACTTGACTCTTTCTTGGGCTTCCTAGGGTTTTGTCATGACAAAACCACTCTTAGGGGTCTAGTTGGAAATGAGATGTTACAAATCCCAATAATCAAAACAAAGATTTCGTCCCCGAAATCAAGGTTAAGCCCACAGGGACTCCTATCGGGGAGAAGGAAACTTGTAACATCCCATGAGAATCGAAAGATTTAGATCACGACCATGTTCGCTATGTGAGGTTTAAAGGTGATAGTCAAATCTAAGACCAATTCGCTCAATTGGCAAAGTCTAGACCCCAATAAACAAAAGTTTTGCCCATATTCTTGAAATTTCAGTCCTACTAGTTTAAAATAGGAAGGTAAATTGAACATTCTGAGAGGTTGTGAGGTATACCTGACTGAAGAGTTCCGGGTATCTTTGTCGCATCAAGTCCTGGGGCTCCCATGTGTGCTCCTCTCTTCCGTGATTTCTCCACAGGACCTTGACTAATGGAACCTTTTTGTGGCGTAAGACTCGTACTACCTTGTCGTCAATCCGGACCGGTTTTAGGTGAACTGACGGATCAGATGCTATCGGCCCATCTTTGGTTGTAACTTGCTGCTCTGGGCGTAGTAGAGCTCTCCTAAGAGAGGATATAAGCAATACGTCGTGCAGACTTGCCAGCTCCGGTGGCAGCTCCAGCCTGTATGCCAAGGGACCGATCCGCTCCTGGATCCTATAAGGCCCCATGTATCTTGGACTGAGCTTCTTCCTCTGTCCGCGTACCCGAGTAACTCCATGCATTGGTCGGATATTCAAGAACACCTGATCTCCTACCTGGAATTCCACCTGACGATGCCGAGCGTCGTAATACTTAGCCTGCCGGCTCTGTGCTTCTAGCATCCTATCCCGTATCAATCCCACCTAAGCCTCGGTGTCCTCAACAAATTCCAAATCCAATGCCTTAGGGTCCTCGTCCTGTATCCATGACAACGGAGTCCTGCACCTCCGTCCATACAACGCCTCATAAGGAGCCATCCTTATACTGGACTGGAAGCTGTTATTATACGAGAACTCGATCAGTGGCAACAACTTCTCCCAAGGTTCACCGCGATCCAATATGTAGAGTCGTAGCAAATACTCTAGAGTCCGATTGGTGCGTTCCGCTTGTCCATCCGTCTGGGGATGAAAAGCCGTACTGAATGTTAGTCGAGTGCCCAAGTAAGTCTGCACTGACCTCCACTCCCTGGATGTAAATCGTCCATCCCAGTCTGACACAATCGACTTGGGGACGCCATGATAGCGAACGAACTACTCCACAAACTTTTGGACTAGCACACTTACCGAGTCATCCTTCCTGATTGGAATAAACCTGGCTACCGTTGTCAGCCGGTCGATGATCACCCAGATCGAATCATTCCCTGTCCTCGATCGAGGAAGTCCGTGTATAAAGTCCATGGCGATATCATCAAACTTCCACTCTGGTACTGGGAGTGGCTGCAATAATCCTGCGGGGTTTCTGCACTCCGCTTTCACCAACTGGCATGCCTCACAATGGGTCACGAAGTAGGTGATATCCTTCTTCATGTCGGGCCAGAACATAGTCTTCTTCAGATCTGCAATCATCATTGTAATCCCCGAGTGTACCGAATATCGACTGCAATGAGCCTCCATCATGATGTCCTCCCAGACCTGGCCTCCCTCTGGTATGTAGACCCGTCCTCTAAAGCATACTAAGTCATCCCTCAGTGTGTAATCTCCCGCAGTGCCTGCTTCTAAGGCCCGGAATATCGGCTCTAGCTGGGTATCCTGCCTCTTTCCATCCTTGACCCTTTCTCGAATTTCACCAGTGGAGATTAATTACGAAAGGTATTCTCGGTATAACTCAGGGTGATCTTCGGACACCAGGGATATTTGCATCTTATCTAACATCTGAACTAACTCCAAAGCCATCAAATGTGTTCCTACTCCGGCGTTTGCGGTCTTTTGGCTCAGTGCATCTGCTACCACATTCGCCTTTCCCCGGTGGTAGTGCATCTCATACTGGTAGTCTGCCAAAAATTCCACCCATCGTCTCTGTCTGATGTTCAGCTTTTTTTGCGTGTCCACATACCTCAAATTTTTATGGTCGGAGCATATGTCGCAGTGGACACCGTACAGATAGTGACGCCAGACTTTTAGTGAAAAGATGACAACTCTCATCTCTAAGTCATGGACTGGGTAGTTTTGCTCATGCTTCTTCATCTGCCGAGAAGCATAAGCTATCACATGGCCATTCTGCATAAGCACTGCACCCATGCCCTGGTAGGAGGCATCGGTGTAGACCTGGAATCCTTCTTTCCCTGAAGGGAGAGCAAGTATAGGAGCCGAAGTGAGTCGCCCCTTTAGCTCTTGAAAAGCCGCCTCACACTGTGGGGTCCAGATAAACGGCACCTCCTTCCTTGTCAGAGATGTGAGTGGAAGGCCGATACGAGAGAATCCCTCTACAAACTTCCGGTAGTAACCGGCGAGTCCTAGGAAACTTCGTACATCTGTGGCCGTCTTCAACTGTGGCCAGTCCCGGACTGCTTGGATCTTGGCCGGGTCCACTGCCAACCCAGCACCACTGATGATATGGCCTAGGAAGGCCACCTCCTTCAACCAAAACTGACATTTGCTGATCTTCGCATAGAGCTTGTGCTCCCGGAGTCTCTCCAGAGTCAGCGTCAGATGCCGAGTGTGCTCCTCTTCCGTCGTAGAGTAGATCAGGATGTCGTCTATGAATACTATGACGAACACATCCAAGTAAGCCTCAAAAACCCGGTTCATGAGGCTCATGAATGCCGACAGAGCATTTGTGAGCTCGAAGGGCGTCACGGTAAACTCATATAACCCATATCTGCTACTGAAAGCAGTCTTTGGAATGTCCTCCTCCTGGATCCGTATTTGTTAGTAACCCGACCTTAAATCCAGCTTCGAGAAATAATGGGCTCCCTCCAGCTGGTCGAATAATTCGTCTATCCGTGGGAGCGGATAGGTATTCCGGACGGTCAGCCTGTTTAGTGCTCGATAATCGATGCACATGCGAAGTGTCCCATCCTTCTTCTTTACAAATAAGACCGGGGCTCCCCATGGCGAGGAACTCGGTCTAACAAATACGGCTTCCACCAGTTCCTGGAGTTGGCTTCGAAATTTTGTCAGCTCTTTTGGGGCCATTCGGTAAGGGCTCTAGCTGCCGGCTTAGCCCCCGGCCCAGCTGTATCCAGAAATCCTGCTCCCGGTGCGGGGGTAGCCTAGGCAGTTTTTCTGGGAATACGTCGGCAAAATCTCGCACCACCGGAATACACGAGGTGGAGACCTTGGCCTCAGTCATTTCAAATATTACTTCATACACTTCTTCCCCCTGTAAGTGAGCCTTGACGTCCTGTACAGATGACATCATGAGAGGGGGAATAGATCTAGTACCTTCAATGACGAGGTAGGAATCTCCATGTCTCACGGTAACTCTCTTGGACGTGCAGTCAATTTGAGCATGATTCCAGTTCAACCACGTCATTCCTAGGATCAAATCAAAGATTGGCATCTTTATGATCGTCGCTGGAGCATCAAATATCCTTCCGCCGATCTCCGCCTCCATATTGCAGTGGGCAGAGGTGAACTACTCTGATCCGTCGGGTAATCGTATCCTCATCATCAGACCCGTGAATCGTTCCACGCCTTCCAACCCTTCTACGAAGGCTTCCGATACAAACGAGTGTGAAGCACCCGTATCAAATAGCGTATAAGCGGGTTTGCCGCTGATGAAAACTATTCCTGGGGGTGGGAAAAGTTAAATATCTTAGAATCTAGCTATGATTTCCTTTCCTAGATTATCACTTATATATAAACTTAAATGTCATGAGGAAATAAGTTTACAATTTTTTGACGTACCAGTGATTACTTGCTCCGGGTTCCGGGGTTGAGCCAAATCCAGTGCATAAATTTGCTCCCTCTGCTGCCTGCGATCTGCACCTTGGACACCACGTCCTCAACCACGTCCTCGTCCTCCAAACTGTTGGGCATGCGGGGCATCCTGGGGTGCTGGTAAAGGTGCTCCCCCATGGGGCAGTTTATCCGAATGTGTCCTATCTGATGGCAGTTGTAGCCCTCCGGTGGGGGAAATGCCATACCCCCGGGTCTCGGTACCTCCCTCATCTAAAGAGGCTGAGGGGCCAATATCACCTGCTCCCTCGGCTCCTGCCTCACTTCCTGTCGAGGCTGGTCCTCTATCCTTCTCCCACCTGGTATAGTACCTTGCCGCTGATCATTTCTGGCTCTCCGGCCCTGATCCTCCGCTTGCCGCTTCTGGCCCCGAGTGGTGCGCCAATCAGCCTCAATCCTCTTTGTCATCTCCAAAATCCGGGAGATAGGCCCGTCAGATACAAACAACAAAGCCTCCCTCAAGTCCTCCCGCAGGCCCTTATAGAATCTCTTGATGTATCCCGCTTCGTCCAGCTGGTAAGAATCTGCATATCGAGCCAAATGGTCGAACTCCCGATGGTACTCTACCACTGTCTGGGTGCCCTGCTTCAGCTGTAAGAACCGCTCCTCCAACTCATCCCTGGCCGACTGTGGAACAAAATGCTCCAGCAGCGCGGTCCTGAACTCTTCCAAGGTAACTTCCGCAACCTCCCTATCAGCAAACATTGTGTCCAGCAGCGTCTTCCACCACCTCTTGGCATGGGACTCCAGGCAGGAGACAACCAAGGCCACCCTCTCCTCCCAGGGACACCGTATCCCAGTCAGCATTTCGTACATAATATCTAGCTATTCTTCTGTCCGTACAACGGATTCTTTCCCCAATTAAGATGGAGGGGAGAGTCCTCGAAAGATGCTCAGCCAATTGGCCCCCGGGTTTGGCTGTGGAGCCGGAACCTGCTGAGCCCTGAAAGCATCTAGAATGGCTGTCAGCGTTGACCCATCTCCGAGTGTAGGAATGGAGTGGGGACCAGGGGAGGTTGTGCAACAGTCAGAGTCTGCTGAACTCCGCCTTGTGGTGTTGGCTGCGCTGGGGGCTGCGTAATAGAAGCCAAATATAAGAAGTCTCACAGATTTAACTAAAAGTGGACAATTTTCATGTGATTTCCCATATGGGCCCACCACTGCTTCCACTGCTTAGTTTGTCCCCAAACTAAACTCGAGCGGGGGTGTCCCAGGGTTAGTGGACTGATACTTTTCTAATCGAGGTTTCCTCTGATACAACGAAGTGGGCCCATAACCCACAGGTCGGAGGATCGAAACCTCCCTCTGATACCCTTTGTAAGACCCCCATTTTTTTTCTTTTTCGACACCAGGGTCTTAGGCCCAAAACCGCCACCTTGCGGTGATACCTTCGCACTCGGGAAGGTTGTCACTACAAGATGCCGATTCTGCCGGCCAAAATCGATCACAACTGTAGCAATAGAATAAAAGATAGTCCTGAGAAAATCACATGTATAGAAAATATGCTCCACGAAGGGAGTGTCCACAGATAGTACATATAATAAAAATCTCGGGCTTATGCCCGGTACATCAAATCCTCACTACAAATCACTCATCGCGGAAGCAAACTAATACAACTACTAGTGTTCGGGACTCACAGTCCCTGCTGTCTAGACTCCAGTACTAGACTGTCCGATCTCCAAGCGTGCCGACCTCCGGGGCTGCTCCTCCATGCTGGGCTCCGTGGTACCCTAAATGATGTGGTTCGAAAACCGTTAGTCTAAAAGAGTAAGTCCTATCATCCTCCGCCCCTTCCCTCATGGCTCCTAAGCACCGAGCGGGGAGAAGGAAAGGAAGGAACATGAAGGTGGAGAATGTCAAATAGCAGATGGCAGCAAAACTAGACTAGCAGTGCTAAGTATGATAATAATGATACAAAATTTGAATAAGTAACCTTAACTTATGCGAATACCCATAAGCTGAAGGATCTTTTGCAAGGCTCCTATCGTATAAAAAGTCTCATATCGATTTATACGATAGGGTGTCGGTTTTACTAGTAGGCTTATAATACTGAAAGAGAACCTTGACTTATAAGCACGCTCGTAGGAACTTATAGGCCAAGGGGTCGTTTTGCAAGGCCTAATGTATAGAGCGTCCCATACCGCTTATACATTAGGTGTCAGGTTATATGCAATGGTTATGCTATGAAATACAATTATGCTATGACGTGAACATGCAAGTGCAACACACCCACTCGACTCTGTGTACACAGACCTTTAGTTCCCCCTTTCGGAGCCGTTACCTCCCAGGATACCTCCATAGAGGCAGACGGAAGCGGTGGGTTGGGCCTCGCCCACCTCTAAACCAATAAAGCACTACCGGTCAGACCTATCGTACGCCTCAACGCTTGGTGCACAAATCGGACTCCTGCGTACTCTGGCCGGCTGGCGCACCGGACTTCATTTGGCGAAGTGCTAACCACACTTGCCGAGTCAGCGTATTGGCGTCGGTGCATCGACCCTCCAATACTGAAGACCCACCACCTTATACCTTCTATGCACATGCAATAGTTATGAGTCCAAACAACAACCGAACCAAATCTCCCCGGACTATCCCGTCCGTCATAAATCAACAACCGAGACGAAGCTCCCCGGACTATCCCGTCCGTCATAATCAACAACTAAGCCGAAGCTCCCCGGACTATCCCGTCCGTCATAATCAACAACCGAGCCGAAGCTCCCCGAACTATCCCGTCTGTCATAATCAACAACCGAGCCGAAGCTCCCCGAACTATCCCGTCCGTCATAATCAACAACCGAGCCAAAGCTCCCCGGGCCACCATGCCCATCACCATAACCACTGGGCTTATTGCCCGAGTAACCCAAACTATCTCCCGGGACATTGGGGTGTGAGAGTGTGAAATCCTAAGTTTACTATTTACTCTTGTGGCGATTTTATACCTACGACTTAGGTTTTATTCAGGACTGCCCAAGGTATTCCCTGTGAAGGGCTCTCGAGGGCACTAGGAGCTATGATGGGCTGAGTCCCAAAGCTCCCTTTCGCAAGGCACTTATTCTTGTTGGTTGGTAACTAATGCCATATCCATTACCCATTTCTTTTTCATATTACGGTAGACTAAACCTAAGGTGATTTTGACCTTTCACTCTACGGGGGAAGACGATCTTTCGTTGACCCCAAGCATTACTCAATACTACCGACTCATATCTCACTACATAACCTAAACTTCTAGGATGACTCTTCCACATCTACAAAATCCAGCAAGATGGCTAACTCCAACTATGCCAAATCATTTCTTTTCAACAATTTACTAAATGCAGACCACAAGGTTAAATGCCATGTATAATGGAGAGTACATCAAATAATATTCCAATACTCCTATAATAATTAATGGAGGTCCATTATGACCTTTAAGCCCTAAATCCAGAGACCCAAAATTTTCCTTATTTATTTAATAATTTATTTAATTATTCTAGTGACTAAAATTTCCAATAATGAACAGGAATTACCATTTTCAGGCAAGATATCATTCCACTAATTTTATAGCATATTTAAAATAAGGATTTAAATCATCTTTCAAAATATCTCAATTTTTCAGTAAGGTTTTATCCCAAAATTCCTATTTCATTTTAACCCTTGAAAATTCATTTAAAGAAATATAAAAGACTATATTGCTTTCGAAAATTCAGAGAAAATTCCAGTATGATTCTAATGGCATATAAATGGTTTGGGCCAAATTTCATAATTTATTTATTAGTAAATAATCTTAATTAAATTATTGAATAATTTCCTCATTTAACAAGCTTGTGAAGTAAGTACCTCACATATGTATCCAAAAATTTTCATAAAATTAATATAGGCATATAATGACTCAAAACTTCCTATGCCAAACTTTCACGACCTCCCAATGGTCAGAGGGACCATATTGTGCAATTTATTAAATTGAGGCATCCCTTCTGTTACAAATGAAGTACTATAACTATTGTCCCAAAATTCACAATTAAATTACCAGAGGCTCATAATATCCTTATGACCAATTTACCAAAATTTCAACTTAGTTTGAGGAGTTTAGGTAGCCCATTTCAACCCTACAATATTTGTGCTCTAAACTAGGGTTAGGGTTTTGTGGGTCCCAAACTTTCCAAAACACCCTAAGATTTTAACCAGAGGGTTATAGTTACCCTAATACCATCCTTACAAAATTTCATAGTCATACAAGGTGTTTTGGACACATGCCCTTCACAAGGTACAAAAGGCCTTCCTTAGGGTTTGACCTAGGATCTTGAGGAAAATCATTTCCAAAACTCCTCATATTTCATTGGAAGGTGCACAAGTTCATGAAAAGTCAGTGTTCAAAATTTGGACCTCTGTTGAGGTGAATTGGACAATCTAAGCAAAAATTACATTTTGGACCAAAATGCCCTTCTTAGGGCAAAACTAGGGTTTGCATGATTTCCTTTCAAATCACATCCAAACTTAATGAAATTTTAACCAGAGGTCTATATTGACCTCATATAACTCACACCAAAATTTGGATGAATTTGGACTTCATTTGACACATAAAATAATTTACCCTAGATAAATTAAATTATTTACAAAACTATAGAAAACTTATCTCCAAAAATTCCCATTTTTGGGCAGGTTCTAGATATTAGTTAGTATAACTCCCTGCCAAAATTTCAACTCATTTGGGCTAAGTATGAAGTGTGGGCACTTAGTTTAATGACTGCCTATTCATTTGTATAGACCCCACCAAAATGAGTCCCCTGGTCAAACTAGTCACCCAAATTAGTTCAAACCAATTTTGTTTGAAAGTAGACCCATAGGGATATATTTCATGTGTTGACCATTTTCTCTGAAAAGGGCTCTAGGTATTTGTAATAATTAAATACATTAAATACCTAATCAGTGATAGAAAATGAAATAAATCAAATATCAGCACGAATCTTGGCGCAAGATGGACGGAATCCCGTCATCTTCTTCCTCTGGCAGACGGCCAGGATTGCTTCTGCCTGGGACGATTTCCAGCGGCTGTCGCCGGCGCTCCGGCCACCTCCCCGGCCAGCCACTGCCGCCTACACCTTCGGGGTGGTTGGGGCTACCTCCAGGCGGCGGCACGGCCGCCGGGGAGCACTGCTCCGGCGATCCCGACAAGCGGAAAAGCCATGGAAAAACAATGAATTTGAAATTTCTATTGGGCTCAATTGAGCTCCAACCTTGGTTCTAATGATCCCTACAATCTACCCATGCAAGAAGGAGTGGAGGAGGACCTGTGGTGGTGGCTGTAGCCGTGCTGATTGCCGGATTGGCATGGTGGTGGCCGGTGGTGGTCGGCTTGTTCAAAAATACAGGAAATTACTTGGCTCCTTCAGGTAAACTGTGGGAAATGCTCCTTGAACCTCAGTGAAGCTTTTAAAGAGGGAGAGGAGGGGAGTTAGGTGGCTGAATGCCTTGTGCCATTTTTGGCTATGGTCAACAATGGCGGCTTGGTTGGTAGGGGGGTGGAGCTTGCTCTAACCAGTCAAAAATGGCTGCTGCACTCCCCCTTATTCTTCTGAATTGAATGGGGAGGTTGGGGAGGGGGGAGGAGGAGCACAAAGTCCTCCTTCCTTCTCTCTCTCTCTTCCATGGGTGGCTTACTCTCTCCTAGTCACCAAGCCTAAAATTTGGCTCCTCCCTATCCTATGGCAGCCCACAAGTCCATTTGGTCACTTAAGTCAAGGGTAGCCCAATTGTAATGGGCTTGAGCTTGAGTTAGCCCATTTGGGCTAACTTGACCCAAAGTTGGACTAGGGCCCACCTAGGTCAAATTGGTCCTTGAGGTTTCTTCAATGGGTCCTTGGTGACCCATTAGCCTCCCCTAGGGTCAAGGTGGGGTTGGATTGGCCCTTGGAGGTCGCTTGACCCTTAACTAGAGAACTTTGACCATTTTAGGTCAAGGGTTGACTTTGGTCAACCTAGCCTTTATGATTGGTCCCAATGGGTCCTTGGTGACCTATTGGCCTCTCATTAGGGCTATGAGGGTATGGGTGGGGTCCACTTGGCTAAGGGACTGTAATTGACCCTTGTGTTGGTCAATTTGACCAAATTAGGGTTAGAGTTGACTTTGGTCAACTTAGCTCCCTTGACTACCCTCCATGGGTCCTTAGTGACCCACTGACCCCTCACTAGGGTTATGGAGGTATAGGGGTGGTCCATTTGGCTAAGAGACTACAATTGACCCTTATGTAGGTCAATCAATTTGACCCAATTAGGGTTAGAGTTTACTTTGGTCAACTTAGCTCTCTTGACTACCCTCCATGGGTCCTTAGTGACCCACTGACCCCTTACTAGAGTTATAAAGGTATGGGTGGGGTCTTGGAGTCTTGGTGAAGCTTCATGATCACCTTAAACCAAGGTTTTGGAGTTTACTATTTGCAGACCATAGTGTCTCTATCCACACCACCAGGTCCACTTGACACTTTCTTGGGCTTCCTAGGGTTTTGTCATGACAAAACCACTCTTAGGGGTCTAGTTGGAAATGGGATGTTACACCGTACTCCAAGACATCCATTCGGGAGAATGTGGTAGCCATTCTGTAGCCAGAACCCTAGAACACCAGATCTTACGTCAAGGGTATTTTTGGATGACAATTAGGAAAGATGCAGAGCTGTATGCCAAGAAATGCGTTCAATGCCAAAAATTTGCTCCACTTCAACTCCAGCCCGCTCGACGACTTTGCTCGATCACGGCACCATGGCCGTTTGCAATTTGGGGGATGAATCTCATTGGGCCATTTCCAATGGCAAGTAGTCAGCGGCGCTTCATCTTGGTTATGATTGACTACTTCACTAAGTGGATTAAGGCCAAGGCTTAGCAAGAACTACGACTCAAATAGTCAAAAAAAAATTTTGGGGTGATATAATTTGTAGGCACGGAGTTCCCATGACGATAATCACAAATAATGGACCTCAGTTCAATAACGCGGAAATGATTGATTTTTGCAAGAAAGCGGGAACCGACCTTCGATTTTCCTCAGTGCATCATCCTCGGAGCAATGGCCACTAAACGAATCTTAAACTTGCTCAAGAAAATAGTTCAAAGTTTAAAAAATAGTTGGGCTGATCAACTCCCCTCAGTATTATGGGCCCTAAAGACTACACCTTCCAGCTCAATAGGAGAGACTCCCTTCAAGCTCTCACATGAATCAGAGGCCCTCATCCCAATAGAATTCGAAGTACCATAGCCCATGGTCTTACTGGCTAGGAAAAACTGGGAAAACTGGCTTGAAATTAATGATGAAAAAAATGAGATACCGCTTGGATCAAATCGAGGAACTTCGAGATGAGGCTACCATAAGGAAAGAGGAAGTGAAAAGTAGGATGACGCAATATTTCGATCAGAAAGTAAGGGTCAAGCAATTTCAGGTAGGAGACCTAGTTTTGAAGATAGTTGATGCTGCAGCAAGAAATAGCCCAGTCGGAAAATTGAATCCCAATTGGATCGGGCCTTTTATCATAAAGGAAGTTCTGAAAAGGGGAGCTTACAAGCTGCAAACGTATGAAGGGGAGGACATCACTCATACCTGGAGCGGAGATGATTTGAAGCGGTTTTATTCTTAGGACAAATCGCGGGGTATTTATTCTCAAGACTCGAAGCTAGGAAATGTTAAGCCTGGGGTAACACTGCCGAGTCCAGCTCGATCCCCCACGAGAGTCTTTATCATTAGCGTAACAGCACCAAGACCACGTGTAGCGAGGAGTTTTTGCACCGTGTAGTGGGAGCTTGCAGATTCTTGATAATACGTTTTATAGCCTAAACTATTATCGTATTTTCTATTTTATATTGTACAAATCATGTCTATTATTAGTTTATTTTTTATCATTTTTATGTAAATATTATTGCCACTGACTTTTTCTTGTCTTTTTGCAGGTTTCCAGAAAATTGGCCAAAATGACCTGGCACGCCCCCTTGTCACGCCCTCCCTGGACGTGACCTAGGGCGTGTCACCCGATCCCGAGGACTCCTGCTGGAAGGGACAAAAAAGCGAACAAAACCGCTGTCACGCCCCCTGACACGCCCTCCCTGGGCGTGTCACCAGGCATGACCATGGGCATGTCGCCCTCTGCCGCAAAGTCTGCCGCCGCATTAAATGTCGTTTCTCTACAGCACGCAAACAGTACTGTCACGCCCCATGTCACGCCCGTGACATGGGCGTGACTCCCTCCTTTTTCGGTCACTGACGGATTTCCGACCAATGATTTGGACATGACGTGCCTGTCACGCCCCCCTACACGGGCGTGACCTAGGGCGTGTCGTAGGGCGTGACCAACCCGTGAAAAAAAAGCTATAAATTGAGGCCCCCCCTCTTCATTTCAGGAAGCTTTGGTTGAGAGGGGGAGGTGCTGCCCCTTTGGTTCTTGATCTTTTTATGCTTTTCTCTCTCTCTCTCTCTCTCTCTCTCTCCTTTGTAATTTTTGCTTAACCATGGTTTAATATTTAGTTGCCTTAGCTTTCCTTGTAATCTTTAGTCTTGTTTTAGTTGCTTAATGTAGGGCTAGAATAGGTTCTAAATTTCATGCACTTGTAATTTCAATTTCAATTAGTGTAACTCTCCTTTTCATTAATATAATAGTGTTGTTTTTTTTCTCTACTTATTTATTTGTGTTTTTATGCTCTACTACTCATTCCCCCTCCTCCACTCCATTATGATTAACTAATCCTCCTTGTACTCGATCTTGATGATCTGAGGTTAGAGCGAATAAGTTATGATGTTTTAATTAATCTTTTCTTTTTAGGTTAGGGCCTTGAATTACTCTTGATTAATCATGGGTTGGAGGTATATTATCGATATATACTCTCCACCTTTGCTTTCATTCTGGGCTAGCCGAGAGGCCGATAGAATGAAGTGAGCATTCAAGAGTAAAGGGAGTTGTACGCACCCCTCGAGAGAGGCAGACGTCCAAATCTCCCGGATTGGAGTAAAATCAAATAGTGGGGTTCACCGCGTAAAGCGAGTTTTAGGCCTCCGATTTAGACGAGAGTCGGTCGGACCTTCCTAAACTCAGTTGGGCATGACTTCGAGAGAAGCGTGTTCTAGCTTTTGGAACCTCCACGGTCAAGGACCTTTATCCTATTAAGTTTAGATTTTTATCGCATTTTCTTAATCGTCTTTAGCCGAGGTGATTCTTGATCGAGTGCATTTCCATTTCATATTTTCAACCCTTCGTAGTAATCGATTTTCTTATGCTCTTTAATTAATTGTTATAGCTCTCTTTCTAGCTTTAGCTTTACTTCTTTCCTTGCACTTAGATTCTCTAAAACCCTAGTTTTTCCATTGATAAGATAATAGCGTTCGTGTGAGTAAGCATAGCAAACAGTTCCCGGATTTCAATACGACACTTGTGTCCCCTAGCTACAATTCAATAGGTATACTTGCCTCATCGGGTTGCTAGTTTGGTTGTGTTTATTTTCTTCGAACCCTAGCGCGCAACAAGTTTTTGGCACCGTTGCCGGGGAACCAACTTCCGTTGATATATTGAAAACACGAACCTATTAATTTTATCTCTTCTCTTTCTCATCCTCTTTATTTAAAGTTTTAAAAAAATCCAAAAAAATTATCACCGCTCTTAATAGTAACCAACTTCACAATTTTTCTACGCCACCTAATTCTCTCGAAAAGGGCAAAGGGCTTTAAGCGCCACTATCTTGTCTAGTACCTTGCGAACCCTTCACGGGGTAGTTCTTAGGAAGTTCAGGAGTTAATCTATAAAAAAATCTATTTCAAAAAGAAAAAAAAATTCTAATCTTTTTTCTAGTTTATCCTTTTTCTCTTTCTCTTCTTCTTTTCTGTTCTTTTAGTGCATGACCCGTGGGAGTCCGTCGGTTATTTTGAACTTGGACCACGAAATTAAGCGTACTCTTTGGAGAAGATCGCGATTTCAAGGTCCTACTATCCAAGTGCCGGTTGAGGACTCTGAGTCATTTGCTACTTTAAGAATGGAAGAACCCAACGTAGATGAGGCCGTGCAAAGGACTATGTCCTATTATGCACGACCGAACCTCGAGGGAATAGAATCTAGTATAGTCCGCCTTGCTATAGCAAATAATAACTTCGAACTAAAGCTTAGCATAATTCAAATGGTGCAGCATTATGTGCAATTTGACGGACTTCAAGATGAAGATCCGAATGCACATATAGCTAGTTTTCTTGAAATTTGCGACACCTTCAAGATAAATTGTGTCATAAATGATGCAATCAGGCTAAGACACTTCCCCTTCTCTTTAAGAACGAAAGCTAAGCAGTGGCTTAACACTCTACCTAAAAATAGCATAACCACTTGGAATGAATTAACTGAAAAATTTTTGGCGAAGTATTTTCCGCCAGCTAAAACTGCAAAACTTAGGAACGACATCTCTGCCTACGTACAAATAGACTCTGAAACCCTATATGAAACCTGGGAGAGATTTAAAGAATTATTAAGACAATGCCCACATCACGCGCTGCCTGTATGGTTACAAGTGCAGACGTTTTATAATGGGCTAAATCAAAGCACAAAGCAAATGATAGACGCAGCTTCTGGCGGTACTTTAAATCATAAGATCCCGGAAGCAGCTCTTGAGCTTTTTGAGGACATGGCCATGAACACTTATCAGTGGAATGTGCCTAGGTCCCGCCCGAACAAGCCTGTAGGTAACTTTGAAGTGGACAACGTCTCCCAGCTCGCTCTGCAAGTAGAAATCCTAAGCAAAAAAATCACGGAGATGACTGCTGCCTCCGCCCCTCAGGTATGGGAATCTACAACCCCTACTCCAGAACATTTAGATTATGTTAATAATATGCCTAGAACTGCTTTTAATAATTTTTCTGCTGCGAATTTTCATCCGCCTTGTTTTAATTTTCCGAATAGTTATAACCCTGTTTTAAGAAATCATCCGAACTTTTCATGGAGTAATCCATCGAATGCGATGCGCCCACCACCGCAAAATGATTTTTCTGTACCACCACCACCACCACCTCTTCAAAATTATCCAAAACCTCCAAGCTTGGAGGAATTACTTTCTAAATATATCACCACAAATGACGCTACTATAAGAACTTTAACCGGAAGCGTAAAAAGTCTAGAAAATCAGGTAGGACAGCTCGCGAAAATAATTTCTGAGCGACCCGCAGGGTCTCTTCCTTCCAATACCGAACCCAACCCGAGAGAGCAAGAGAAAGCTATAACTCTTCGGAGTGGGAAGCAAGTCTCCGGTATTGCAAGTGAAGTGCCCGAGGCAAGCTCCGCTCCCGCCTCTAAAAATCAATGCTCCGCTCCCGTTTTAAAAATTCCACCCTCTGCTGAAGAAGTAATCACCCCCGCTTTAGAAAATAATCTCACTCCACCACCCATCTTCAAAAATAATTCAACTCCTCCATACCCCTCTGAACTTAATAGACAACGTCAAGATGATCAGTACTGTCGCTTCTTAGAGATCTTCAAGCAAATCCACATTAATCTTCCCTTCCACGAGGCTATTTCGCAGATGCCGAAATACGCCAAGTATCTTAAGGACCTCCTCACCAATAAGAAGAAGTTAGAGAATCTTTCGCACGTCACGCTAAACGCTGAGTGCTCTGCTGTTTTAACAAATGGTTTGCCGAAGAAAATCAGTGACCCAGGGTAGTTTCTCTATCCCGTGTGTCTTCGGTGATCTTTTTGTTAAACACGCATTAGCCGACTTAGGCGTGAGTATAAACCTGATGCCCTTTTCGTTGTTTAAAAAATTAGGGATTGGTAGCCTTAACCCCACGTGTATGAGTATCCAGCTAGCCGATAGATCCGTCAAGTACCCGTTAGGAATAGTGGAGGACGTTCTAGTGAAAGTCGACAAGTTCATCTTCCCGGAGGACTTTGTCATTTTGGACATCGAAGAAGACGTCGAGGTTCCCCTGATCCTTGGCCGACCCTTCCTTGTCACCTCTAGAGCCATCATTGATGTAAGCAATGGTAAGCTCTTCCTTCGAGTAGGCGACGACGAAGTCACATTTTCTATCACCCCTTCGATGAAGAACACCCTAGCAAATGATGACTCATGTTTTTTCGTAGACGCCGTGAGTGATGAATCTTCCTGCTGCCTCTCCGACTTTGAAAAAGAACTTTCTGATTTTTGTTTTTCTTCTTCTCTTCCCACTGAATCGCTGTAGGGAAGTGATGAATCTTCTGATTGTCTTTCTGAGTTTGAAAAAGAATTTTCTGATTTTTGTTCTTCCTCTTTTCTTCCCACTGAATCGCTTTAAGAAGCCGTCTTGGCTGCTAGCCCCACCCCTTATTACGTTCCTTATAAAAAAGTTTATGAAGATATTATTTTTGAAAAAGAAAGAATCTCTAAATCCTCTTATGAAGAACCCCCTTACACTAGAACTTAAAGAACTTCCTAAACACCTTAAGTATGCTTTCTTAGAAAAAGATTCCAAGTTACCAGTTATCGTTTCGGCCTACCTCACGGATACGCAAAACGATAAACTTCTTCTAGTTCTACGTAAGCATCGCCGGGCTATTGCTTGGCAAATTTCTGATATCAAGGGCATAAGCCCATCTTTATGTACCCATAAAATTTTAATGGAAGATAATTCGCGTAACTCTATTCAACCTCAGCGCCGTATAAACCCGAATATGAAAGAAGTAGTTAAGGGCGAGGTTATGAAATTATTAGACGCAGGAATTATCTACCCTATTTCGGACAGTAAGTGGGTTAGCCCCATTCAGGTAGTGCCAAAGAAGGGAGGGATAACCGTAGTTAGTAATGAGAATAATGAAATAATCCCGACACGGACGGTGACGGGTTGGCGTATGTGCAAAGAAACTAACCTTGCCCTAAATTGGGAAAAATGCCATTTTATGGTGAGGGAAGGGTTAGTTTTGGGTCATAAAATTTCTGCTAAAGGTATTGAGGTAGACGTTGCCAAGATAGAAGTTATTGAGAAGTTGCCGCCGCCTACAAACATAAAAGCTATAAGAAGTTTCCTAGGCCATGCTGGTTTTTATCGTCGTTTTATAAAGGACTTCTCCAAGAAAAATAAGCCCCTCACCCATCTCTTAGAAAAAGACTCCCATTCATTTTTAATGAATCTTATATTTCTCCCTTTGAATCAATTAAAGAAAAGTTAATTAACGCACCGATTATGATAGCTCCGGTGTGGGACCTTCCTTTCGAGATTATGTGCGATGCGAGTAGTTTTGCGGTGGGAGTCGTATTAGGTCAATGCATATCTAAAAACTTCCACCCCATCTATTACGCTAGTAAAACCCTTACATCTGCACAAGAAAATTACACCACAACCGAGAAGGAGCTCTTAGCTGTAGTATTCGCATTTGATAAATTCCGCCCTTACATTACACTTTCAAAAATCATTGTTTTTACGGACCACTCGGCCCTCAAGTAACTTCTTGCCAAAACGGATGCCAAGCCTCGCTTGATTCGCTGGGTCTTACTCCTCCAGGAGTTTGACTTAGAGATCCGTGATAAGCGAGGAGCCGAGAACTTGGCCGCCGACCATCTATCCAGATTAGATAACCCCTTTATAGAAAAATTAAATGAAAAATCTTTTAATGATTATTTTCCTGATGAGAAGCTGCTTTTAGTTAACACATCTACTTCTCCTTGGTTCGTGCACATCGCCAACTATCTAGTGCCCGGGTGCTCCCAAAAGAGTTCTCCTCTCAGCAAAAGAAGAAATTCTTTTCTGAGCTGAAGAACTACTTTTGGGAAGACCCGCATCTTTTCAGAATTTTTGCGGATCAAGTGATAAGGAGATGTGTTTCTTATGATGAAGGAATTGATATTCTAAAACATCTGCATGAAGGTCTGACAGGTGGGCACTATCAAGCTGCTCGCACCGCTCACAAGGTGCTTTGCGCGGTTTTTTACTGGCCTAGCCTGTTTAAAGACGCGCAAGCCTTTGTGAGCAGGTGTGATAGTTTCCAACGGTCGGGCAACATTTCTAATAAAAATAAAATGCCGCAAAATTATTTCTTAGAGTGCGAAATTTTCGACCTCTGGGGAATTGATTTTGTTGGCCCCCTTCCTTCTATCTTCGGAAACAAATATATTTTAGTTGCTGTTGATTATGTTTCACGATGGGCTGAGGCCCAAGCTCTTCCTACGAACGACTCCCGAGTTGTAGTCACGTTTCTAAAAAGATTATTTTCTAGATTCGATACGCCACGCGCGATCGTTAGCGATAGGGGTTCCCATTTCTGTAACGCACAATTTTCAGAAATCCTTACCAAATACGGCGTTACGCATAAGCTTTCCACTCCCTACCACCCCCAAACTAACAGACAAGTCGAAGTAGTTAATAGAGAAATAAAAAGAATATTAGAAAAGACTGTTTTAACTTCTAGGAAAGACTGGTCAGCCAAACTTGACGATGCTCTATGGGCCTACCGAACAGCGTACAAAACCGCCCTCGGATATACTCCGTATCGACTGGTCTATGGAAAATCATGCCATCTGCCCGTAGAGTTAGAACACCGCGCCTTTTGGGCCTTAAAATTTCTAAACTTCGATCCCCACTCAGTCGGTGACCTTCGAAAATTTCAACTAAATGAACTCGATGAGTGGCGTTCTTATGCTTATGAAAATAATAAACTTTATAAAGAGCGGACGAAGCGTTTACATGATAAACACTTAAGGCACCCTAAAAACTTTAAGACGGGCGACCAATTCCTTTTATATAATCCTCGTTTACGTTTATTTCCGGGCAAATTAAAATCTCGCTGGTCTGGCCCGTTTTCGGTTTTAGAAGTATTTCCTTATGGAACTGTTTTAATTTCTCACCCTGATAAGGGTAATTTCAAAGTGAATGGTCAGCGTCTTAAACTGTATTTCTCTGGTGATGATGTCAGTCCAAACATTATTAAGTTTCTGCTTCACGAACATTAACTTTGAACTCTTAATTTTTGTTACAAACAATTTTATTTCTGGACAACAATATTTTTGGACAATATTATTTTTTTGATGCGTCGAGCTCAACGACGCTTTAAACAAAGGGCGCTCTTGGGAGGCAACCCAAGTTATCTTTTTCTGTTTTCTTTATTTTATAATTTTTGCCTCAGACGGCTCCGACAAGCTGAAGCTTCTGCGATCGCCTGCTCCAACGTTGCTTAATCCATCACGAAGTCCAAAGAAGACATTCGGGGGAGCGGCTTCACTCAACTTTCGCAGCAAATAAATTCGGGGAAGTACCTTTCTTTCAATTCTGTCTTTCAATTCTATCTTTCAATTCTGTACTTTATTTTTCTCTCCTTCTCCAATCCCCTTCTTTAGCCACTGAGTACAATGTCTATTTTAAGCATGGGGGAGGACTTCCTCCTTCATTTTTGCTTAGTGTACAAATTTTTCTCTTTGTATATATTTTAAATATTTCCAAAAAAAAATGAATATCTTAAAATTCCAAAAAAATTAGAAAAAATTTCCAAAATTCAAAGAAAAAAGAGAATATTTCACAAAATTTAAAAAAATATGTGTTTTTGAATAGTTTAGACATTTTTGTATTTCAATAGTACCCCTAGTTTTTGTTTTTGTTTTACTCAAAATTTTCTATAAACAACGTAGTTAATTATAATATTTCTAATCATCCTTTTTAATTATGTTTCACAAGTAAAATGTTGGTCATGCTGTGTTTCTAATTCACGGTAGCATGTTAAGGTGAAATATTTTTCTAAAACTCACATTTCTATTATGGTTTTTTGTTTTTTATTTCCTTTACTTTCTCAAAAATTCATCATCCACTATTTTCTTTTTCGTTTTTGAATAATTTTTGTAAAGTCAACTTTTGAATAACGTAGTAGATGTGAACGATCCAAGTCACCTATTATTTCTATTTTCAAGTTAATTTCATCAATCTTCTTTTATTATCTAGGACTCGCTTTTTGAAATTTTTCAAACCTTTGTTTTAAATAAATTCAAAAGCGTGAAAATGCTTTAGGCCGTTTTTGTTTTCGTTTGAGCTTTCCTGCCAACCTAAAAACTTTTGCCACTAGTTAGCCGTTTTTGTTTTCGTTTGAGCTTTCCTGACAACCTAAAAACTTTTGCCACTAGTTAGCTGTTTTTGAGCCTTTTTCCGATTTCATTTGATATCTCCTCCCTTCATTTCAGCTTCACCAAAGCCAAAATTTCCAACCTATCGAATCACACTAGCCTTTTTGAGTTTCATAAATTATTTTGACGATTTTGATTGGATATTTTGTGATTTTTGTGGGAGAAAGGTTTTTGAAAAAAAGTATGCTCAAAAGTGATGTTTATTTCTGTTTGGCCAATTCAAAAGGAAAATAAAAATATTTATGGCCTTTGTTTTGAAAAAAAAATGGAAAAAAGAAGAAAAAGAAAAAAATGTATATATATTTTTATGAAAGTTTTTGAAACTCTTTGCTTTGGTTTAGTGTGATTTTAAAACCTTCACATTTATCTTTGAATTCCACTTCTAATCATATTCCTAAACCAAACGTTTCTGTCCTATTTAAATCCATTTGATTCACGCTTTTTGATTTTTATTTAACAACTAAGAAAAGAAAAAAGTAAATCAGTTTTAGTTTTGGATTTAAACCTAGATTTTTGTTAATTAAATTGATATAATTATAATGCATTGCTTGGATCTAGTAACAACTCAATGCGTGTTTTTCATTTTCGTTGCTTTGCTTAAGTCTATTTAAAAAATCTCGTTATAATTTTGGATGATTTGTTTTTATTGAGTAAAGTTTATAAAAGTTTTACCATACCTAAATAATTATTTTAGACTTACATTTCACCTTTTCCCTACTTAGAATTTCGCATAGTACTTGTGCAGGCATAATTAAAACTTTTTGATTAGTCCTTTTTATAAATATCTAGTTTTTATATTTTTGCTTGGGGACAAGCAAAGCTTAAGCTTGGGGGAATTTGATAATACGTTTTGTAGCCTAAACTATTATCGTATTTTCTATTTTATATTGTACAAATCATGTCTATTATTAGTTTATTTTTTATCATTTTTATTTAAATATTATTGCCACTGACTTTTCTTGTCTTTTTGCAGGTTTCTAGAAAATTGGCCAAAATGACCTGACCCCTTGTCACGCCCTCCCTAGGCGTGACCTAGGGCGTGTCACCCGATCCCGAGGACTCCTGCTGGAAGGGACAGAAAAACAAACAAAACCACTATCACGCCCCCTGACACACCCTCCGTGGGCGTGTCACCAGGCGTGACCATGGGCGTGTCGCCCTCTGCCGCAAAGCCTGCCGCCGCATTAAATGCCGTTTCTCCACAGCACGCAAACAGTACTGTCACGCCCCATGTCACGCCTGTGACATGGGCGTGACTCCCTCCTTTTTCGATGACTGATGGATTTCCGACCAATGATTTGGACATGACGTGCCTGTCACACCCACCCTACATGGGTGTGACCTAGGGCGTGACCACAGACGTACAAAGGCAATGATCCTTCCCGCCAGAGTCCAGAGCCCGAGGTCAACATAGTACTGTCACGCCCCCTGGCACGCCCCCCCTAGGGCGTGTCGTAGGGAGTGACCAACCCGTGAAAAAAATCTATAAATTGAGACCCCCCCTCTTCATTTCAGGAAGCTTTGGTTGATAGGGGGAGGTGTTGCCCCTTTGGTTCTTGATCTTTTTATGCTTTTCTCTCTCTCTCTCTCTCTCTCTCTCTCTCTCTCCTTTGTAATTTTTGCTTAACCATGGTTTAATATTTAGTTGCCTTAGCTTTCCTTGTAATCTTTAGTCTTGTTTTAGTTGCTTAATGTAGGGCTAGAATAAGTTCTAAATTTCATGCACTTGTAATTTCAATTTCAATTAGTGTAACTCTCCTTTTCATTAATATAATAGTGTTGTTTTTTTTCTCTACTTCTTTATTTGTGTTTTTATGCTCTACTACTCATTCCCCCTCCTCCACTCCATTATGATTAACTAATCCTTCTTGTACTCAATCTTGATGATCCGAGGTTAGAGCGATTAAGTTATGATGTTTTAATTAATCTTTTCCTTTTAGGTTAGGGCCTTGAATTACTCTTGATTAATCATGGGTTAGAGGTATATTATCGATATATACTCTCCACCTTTGCTTTCATTCTGGGCTAGCCGAGAGGCCGATAGAATGAAGTGAGCATTCAAGAGTAAAGGGATTTGTACGCACCCCCTCGAGAGAGGTAGACGTCCAAATCTCCCGGATTGGAGTAAAATCCAATAGTGTGGTTCACCGGGTAAAGCGAGTTTTAGGCCTCCGATTTAGACGAGAGTCGGTCGGACCTTCCTAAACTCAGTTGGGCACGACTTCGAGAGAAGCGTGTTCAAGCTTTAGGAACCTCCACGGTCAAGGACCTTTATCCTATTAAGTTTAGATTTTTATCGCATTTTCTTAATCGTCTTTAGCCGAGGTGATTCTTGATCGAGTGCATTTCCATTTCATATTTTCAACCCTTCGTAGTAATCGATTTTCTTATGCTCTTTAATTAATTGTTATAGCTCTCTTTCTAGCTTTCGCTTTACTTCTTTCCTTGCACTTAGATTCTCTAAAACCCTAGTTTTTCCGTCGATAAGATAATAGCGTTCGTGTGAGTAAGCATAGCCAACAGTTTCCGGATTTCAACGACACTTGTGTCCCCTAGCTACAATTCGATAGGTATACTTTCCTCATCGGGTTGCTAGTTCGGTTGCGTTTATTTTCTTTGAACCCTAGCGCGCAACAATTCTCGTGCGGAGGGCTTCTGGGCGTCGGATCCCAGCTGGCACCTAGCACACCGCCTCTGCATTTTAGGAGGGTCAGGGTGGGTGCTTAGCTCTACCATGCATCATAAGGGAAATTATTACGACTTTATTGATCTTCCTTGAGATAAGATGGTGCGGTCTCAGCACCAACCAGCCTAATCCTTATTTATCAATCTAGGTCGTGGTAATCAGGCGTACCTCCTTTCTTTTTTCTGAACTCAGTTTTTATTGCATAACCGCGCGGTAAGGTGAAACTGGGTTGATCGCAAGACGAGTTTTTCGAAACTTCTATTCTCTGTCGGATCAGCGGTCAAGCCAATCTCTCGAAGAAAAATTGTTAAGACAAGCGGGTGAGGAGACAAGAAGCAGCGAACCAGTCACCAACACTAGCACAACAAGTAAATAATTATCTTGTGATCGCGCGGGTAAGAAGTTGCAAGTCGTCAGTTTGTTATATGGAATTCTGTACCATTTTTTCTCATCTGAATATAATCGCACCGGTAAGAAGTTGCAAGTCGTCAGTTTGTAATATGGAATTCTGTACTAATTTTTCTCATTTAAATATAACCGCGTGGGTAAGAAGTTGCAAGTCGTCAGTTTGTAATATGGAATTCTGTACCATTTTTCTCATCTAAATATAATCGCGCGGGTAAGAAGTTGCAAGTCGTAAATTTGTAATATGGAATTCTGTACTAATTTTTCTCATCTAAATATAATCGCGTGGGTAAGAAGTTTCAAGTCGTCAGTTTGTAATATGGAATTCTGTACTATTTTTCTCATCATAATACAATCACGCGGATACAAAGTTGCAGGTCGCAAGCTTGTTATATGGAATTCTGTACTGATTTTCTTATCTAAATTAAAATCGAACGGGTAAAAAAGGTTACGAGCCGCAGACCCATCACGTGGAATTCGGTGCAGGATCAAGTTGCGAAATCTTCATATCAATACGTTAATTAATCGAGGAAATATAAACCACTCAACCGCATGACATCACACAACAGGAAAAATTAAGAATGTCATTCATAAAAAAAGGCATTACACATATACTGTGCGGTTTACAAAAAATATAATCCGCGCGGTCTGAAAAGTGAAAATAGATACATCTCGTCTATATCTTGGCTTTATTCTTCTGGCGATCTCGTCCCGAGCTGGACGAACTTGAAGCACTAGAAGACTCGCTCGACCCGGTGGATTCTGAAGAACTGGACTCTCCGCTATCCCCAGAATCTTCCTCGGTAACTTATTCGGCGTCGTTCTCTTCACCATCGCGGGTATTGCCCTCAGCCTCAGAAGCAGGAGTTGATTCAATTATCTTAGCCACACTGGCTGCCTTATCTCGCTCGGCCTCAAGTGTTCTGAAGTCGGGGAAGAGGTCGTCGAATGTAAGTTTTTGTTCCTTCGGTACCAAAGAACCTCTCTCCTTAAGGATGTAAAGAATTTCTTCCCATCCATCCTGCAAATGGGAGATGATTTCGTGCAAGAAAGCCGGGTTCTCCCGGTTATACATTCGCTGTAAGATTAAAAGCAATATAAAATTTGGTTAGAAATTAAGACCGACCGGATAAAAAACAATGAATAAGGTTCTTGTTACCTCGACGACCTCCCTCAACTTTTTGTTATCAGCCTTCAGAGCTTCATATTCTTCTTCTAACTCCTCCACCCTATCCTCTAGTTGCTTGGCTATGCAAGTAACCTCGGCCAGGGCTTCACCCATGAAGTGGTCAAGGGTGAAGCTTCTCGCCTGAGCTTGGGCGACTAAGGTGGGTAGCCGTACGGTTGCAACTGATTTCATCTCGGCCATGTTTTTCTTCCTATACAGTGCAAAGCTAGCCGCCCGAGCATGACGAGTAAGTTTGGAGCTTGACCAGGGAGGAAGAGAAGTGGTGACCGAGATATGTTCCCCATTCCGATAAAATCGCATGGCCTCCTTACCGCGGAGATCCTTCAGGGGCTTCTCGATCCAATGCAGCACGAAAGGAAATGCCGGACTTTCACTCGCAGCAGGATCATCGACCTCGATACGGTCAGCTTCCCTCTGTTTACGCAGCTCACTTTGAGTCAGCACCAGACCCTCTGGAGAGATCAGTTTGCCCGCGGGAAACTCTAGCTTGACTGTAAAGGGACGGGGTTAACAGAACGCCACGAATACAAACTTCTTAAAGCAACAGAATGCTTACATTGGGTCGTATCGCATTCGGTCGCGACTACCCGCAGTGGAAAATAATAAATAATATCCAGACGCTCCTTGTTGTAGAAGTTTGCAATTTCTAATTCTTTCCCTTCGAGGTCTATCCTTCTAAAGTTATTAGCCGCGTGGGCTTACAGACTTAAGGGGAGGACTCTGAGGTTACCCGTGAAGACCAGATATCTAGTCGACCAGTCAGTAACTTTGTTAGGGAGATTTACTACCTTCATCCCCTTGCAGCCGAAGTAAATAATTCCGCGGAAAAGTATGTTTTCCTTTTTACCCGCCCTGATCGATCGGTCCACGAAACAGTTTCTAAAGAGTTTCATAGTGAATTTTACCCGCTACGAACGCAGATAGATCAGAAAGATCATAATAACGCCAATTATGTTCGGGGGGAGTTGACGTATGACGACTCCGTAAAAGTCCATAATTTCTATCAGCTCGATGAACGGGGGGAAAAGAAAAGCCATGTTTAAAGTGGTCGATGGGTATGACAACCATGTTATTTCCACCCGAATTTAACAGCTTAGACGCTGAAGGAAACCACGCGACTATTGAGTCATCGTGCATATGCCTGTGCAAAAATTTCAAAAGCTCGCTTTCGGTCAAGGAAGAGCTCCTGAATTCTTACCCGAGGAATACGGCAGAAGCACTAGATCGCTCGGACACCATTTTTCTTATCCGGTGGAAGTAATGAACTCTAATTTTATTATAAGGGAAGAATCTTCTGTACTATTTATTGGAAAAATTGTTATCAAAAAAGCGTAAATGATCGGACATATGATAGAAAAACCGCGCGGGTTTATCAGAACCTGAAGTAGAGCGATTAAAAGACATAATGGCAAGGGAAATTTAAAATTCAAATAATAATTTACGAATAAATTTAGCCGTACAGTGCCACCAAGTTCAAATAAACATACAAAACTATTTTCCCTTTGCATTCATTTACCTCTTTCTCTCGTCACTTATTAGCCCGCCAAGTGAGCCACGATCTGGCAGGTCCCCACCAATGTGGGCCACTAAGTCACCCACGTGTAGAATCATGGAGATCACAGCGGATAGATGGTGAAGCACAGTATGATGGTGCCGATGAATATTTGCAGCGTCACGACCCAAACAGCCAAGATATACCCCCGTTTCAGTGGAGGCCGCTTGTCCGGCAAGTCGCACGGTTGAAGCTACTTGATTCATCGACAAGGTCTCATCCTGAACCATACAATCGCCCCTCTGGTTCCTGGGCCGGCGTCACACTTCATTCTCCTCCTGATGACACGGGTTAAGATAATGGGCGACATCATCCAGTAGTCATTTTTGTCGTTGATCTCGATCTTTCAACTCCTTCTCGTGCGCTACGGCTTGCGCGATCAGCTGCACCTTCCCACATTTTGTCTCTTCTTGGCTAGCTATGGCCTCCTCCAAGGCCGCGGTGGCTTCTTTACGGGCCGAGTTCACCTCTCCAGCCAAATTCTCCACCATCAGTTTTAGCGCACCTTTCTCCTCCTTTGCAGATTGAAGATTTTCCTCTAACCGCGCGAGCTTACGGCTAAGTTCATCAGAAGGAAGTTCCTCGTCAGGTGGGGATGGATGTTTCACAAGGATAATCGTCGAGCCCACACCATTTTTCACTGAAACTATAACACAAACAAGCGGTTAAAAGAAAGATCATCGACGGATGAGACAGACACTAAAGGGGCAATACTTTGAGGCAATGACTCAAGTTCAAGTCTTTCTCTCGCTGCCGATAATTCGCGGTCAGGGAATATTGGTCGCCACGCATTCTCCGGATCGATCCTCCTTATCTGTGCTTTCCAAAGTCGCGCGGACTTGGTTCTTTCTGCCTCATATATCTCCTTGGTCATCGGTATTTTCCTACCTTCGGAGATCAGGCAGACTGTGCGTTTTCTCCGCAGTATCTTCTTTGCGAGATTTTCCTTACTCGAAGCAGATAGCAACTTACCTGTCCGAGGGGTCTCAGTTTCTTCAACCTGCTCACGCATGTCAAAGTCGGTCTTGTCGTCAGGGGCAAGGCCAGCGGCCAGAAGTGCTTCTTGGACGGTAGGATCTTTCTGGAGCTCGGCGAGGGTTTTGGTTGTGGGATTCGCACCACTCGTTACGACCATACTATTAAGAATTTCCTCCATCCCCTGCAAATAACTGGCGTTAACAGGGAGGTCAAGTTCCATAGAGTCTTCGTCCGCAATAAGAAATTTCTCTAGCATGGCCAATACGGTTACCTCCGACGGCTGTTCGGTCTCCTTCTGCGAGTCAGCAGATATCTCACCCTCCTCAGAAATTGTGGATAGCGGGGCCATGGCGACTTTGAGAGGGATGACTTCTTATTCTCTTTCCCCTTTTTACGGAGCTTCCTTTCTACCCGCTCCTCGGTGGTTGGCTCGGATCAGCGTTTTCGTTTCTCCGGGTAGGGCTCGCTGATGCCTAGCTCAAGTTTTATCTTATCCGCCGCAGTCAAAGCGGCCTTCATGGCCTTCTCCCTAATGTCATTAAGAGTGTCGGCTGGAGAAACTAGTCCACTGTCTTGGTTGTGTGGAGTGTCATCGGTGATGTCGACGTTGGGGGTAATGGCGGTCTAAGGGTTGATAGGCAGGTCGATTTTGGCCCCACCGTTCCCGCTCTCCTTGCTCAATTTTTCGGCTAGAGAAATTAGTGATGTGGGAGTTATAGAAGCTTTCTTAGTCGTTGTGTCGGGCGGACTAGCAGCTTTGGCCGCATTTTCCCGAACAAGCGATTTTGCGTTCAAACCGGATCTCCTGTACATGTCTCCCAGCAAGCTCTTCATCGGCATAGCGTGCAACAAAGTGTTAACCGTAATCCATGTATGTTGTCTCCTAGGGGATATCTGGATATTTCCCCCCCCCCCCACTTCCGGCGGTATTTATAGCTTCGGGGCATATTAAAGGCTACGTCGGTCTGGCAGGCAATGCTAACGTTTCCAAAATTCTCCAATATTCGGAAATGTGCGGGGATAATGTTTACCTGGGAGACCGCTATTCAATTTCTCCCTTAAGATTAGTCAAGGGTCCGTTTCTTGACCGTGTAACCGTTAGACCGTGGCAATCAGGAAGCCGTTTTTCCGTCTGAGAGTCACCAGTAATTTTTTGAAGACCGCGTAGCCGAGCGGTTAAAAGCTTGCCTTCTTTCTTCTCTATCTGTGTATCCTATCACCGCTGCCCGCTCTCCTGTCCCCAGGTAAGCCGGTTATTCTAGCACCTGCCCACTCGGGCAGGACCCCGAGCCTATAAATAGGCATGAACAGTACTCTCTAGGCATCGCGAATCGAATCCTCAAGCTCGCCGTCTGTGGCAGCGGTTTCGAATCTTTTGTCGAGCGGGTTACTGACCGATTGGGTGCTCCTTGGTAACCGCTGTAATCGTTTCATCTATGAAAACCAAAAAGCCCGTCACAAGAGTCGTTTTTACCGCGACGGGCGAACTCTTATGTCGTCGCTATTAGCGGCACCCCTTTTATCTCCTTTTCATTAAACCGCTAGTAACCGACAACTCGCAGTTCCTCTTTTACCATTTTCTCTCTCTCACAGGTTCTCTAGTGACCAAGAGACGTTCTTAACACGAACACCACTCCTAGGAGTCTAGTTGTTTGATGGATGTTACACTCCAGATCTTGGCCTATGGTACCCCAATGGGGAGTTTGAACTAACTGGCTATTCAAATGCAGATTTTGCAGGCTACAAAGAGGACAAGAAGAGCCATTCTAGCACCTGTCAATTCTTGGGAGGAAGACTAGTGTATTGGAGTAGCAAGAAGCAAACAAGTGTTGCAATCTCAGCTGCAGAGTCAGAGTACATTTTAGCAAATAGCTGTTGTGCTCAGTTGTTATGGATCCAGCATCAGCTCATGGATTATAACCTCAAGATAAGTAGAAGTCCATTATTTTGTGATTCTACTGGTGCCATCTTTATTGCCAGGAATCCTGTCTCATACAGCAGGATTAAACATATTGAGAATAGATATCATTTCATTGGGGAGCATATGGAATGTTAAGATATCAACCTTGAGTTTGTCCCAACAGACAAGAAAGTGGCTGATATCTTCATTAAGCCACTTGATGAAGCAAAGTTCAACACCTTCAAGTTTTAATTGGATATGTTGAACCGAGCATCGCTTTATTTGCTCCCCATAGTGTGGAAGTTATACTTTTTCTTGCAGGTGGACAAGTACTTCAGAGATTTGAAGATCCTTCAAGATTGTATATCTTGAGTGTTATCATGCTGGTTAAAGCACTATCCAGATGATGCAGATCAAAGGGTCTATCAGGAAACATTATAGATGATGCTTTAGTAAAGGGGGAGCAAGTCCAGCACTGCTCCAGTACTCTCAAGGGGTTCAACTACTGCATATTTGTAATCAAAAATGGGGAGCTAAAGATCAGATCCTCCCTGGCTATTTACATAAGTCAAAAACGGGGAGGAGAAGGATATGTATCTGGTATCATATGATCATAGGACAAGAGGAGAAGGATACAAGTGTATCAGAACTATGAGAAGGATATGACCAAATTAATCAAGACCAGGTAGCAGCAATTAAGGGGGAGCGGGAGCAGGTGTGCCCTGCAGGCAAGAAAGTATGGTATATGTTTTCTCTTGTCATATGTTTTCCAAGTTGATATATTATTGCTACATTAGTTAGTGTATGTCATTGAGGGTTTTGACTTCTTCAAATAGGAGGAGATTGTTGGGTCCATTGCACACAATGTACTTGATTTAAATAAGTCAATCATATCAATGACATACACAAAGTTATATTTGTTGTGTACTTAAGTTCATGCATGTAGGTTAGTCCTTGAAACATTGATAGGACAGATATTCCAAGTGATGTGAAAATATTCATCATAAAGTTAAGGAGAAGCATCGAGAAAATTCAAGAGAAGTGTAGAGACAATTCAGACAGAAGTGTCGAGACAATTCAGGAGAAGTGTCGAGACAATCCAGACAAAAGTTTCGAGACAATTCAGAAGTAGTGTCGAGACAATACAACTGTCTCAACACAATGAAGAACTAAGTGCAGACTTTGAGATGTCGACACTCAGCAGACTGTAATGTTGAGACAACTCAACTGTCTCGACAAAGTGAAGATCTGAAAAGTAGCTAAGTCCACAGGCATTGAGTGAAGTTCATTCACTCAATGCCAGGTAAGAAAAAGCATTGAGTATAGCTTGGTTGTCTATGCCAAACTATTGGCTAGATAGAAATATGGCTAAGTCAACATGCATTGAGTGTAACTTACTCAACGCCATACAACAAAAAGTTGTGAGACAGGCTAAGACAGTCAAAGCCTAAGATGAAACAGGCAGAAATGTGGCTAAGTCCATAGGCATTGAGTGAAGCTTACTCACTCAACGCCATACAGTATAAATCGATTAGTATAGCTAAGTCAGTCAAAGCCACAAAAATCTTTGTAAATATTTGACTAAGTCCACAGGCATTGAGTGAAGCTTACTCACTCAACTCCATGTGATAAAAAGCGTTGAATGAACCTCAGTTAGTATGAGACCGTTATTTCATAGAAATTTGACTAAGTCCAAATGTGTTAAGTGATGAAGGCTCACGCAACGCCTAGTAACAGAAAGTTTGGGTAACGCAGAAAGCATTGAGTGATGAAGACACACTCAACGCTCTCAACGCTTCCCAAGTAGGAAAATCGGCTAAGTCCAATTGCATTGAGTGAAGGTTGCTCACTCAACCCCAAGTGACTAGAATCATTTCTAAGAGATATAGCGTTAAGTGAAGCTTACTCACTCAGTTCCAAGAGGCAGAAATGTTTTTCTAAGTGTTTTAGCATTAAGTGAAGCTTACTCACTCAACGCCAAATGACTTGAATATTTTCTAAGTGTTTTGGCGTTGAGTTAAGGTTGCTCACTCAAGGACTAATGGTAGAGAAATTTTTCTTAAGTGTTTTTGCGTTGAGTAAATCTTACTCACTCAACGCCTATACTAAGATGTTTGATTTTGGCTAAATCCACATATGTTGATATCAGCAAAAGTCAACAAAGTAAACATAATTCAAATTATTATTCTTCCATTAAAGCAAGTTGTAGAAGTCAACTGCATGAGGTCCTCACTGCTTCTTGGAGATGTTAATTGGCGAAAGATAAAAGGGTGATGTAGGCTCAATGGTTCTAACGGATTAATCTACGCGCTCTTGGGTGCGGACAAATAATCAAGTTACGTAGCGTGCAAGATCTCTCTAAAATACTAACGAAGATTCAACAATTAAAGGCACAAAATTTAACAACGTACAACGAAAAGGGTCGCTACCCCTTTTAGAGATTAAATAATGGCTATATGCCAATGTTCGCTCAAGAGAAAAGGACCTATCCGATCCGGACAATTAGCAATTAAATTTCAATTTATCCGCAAATAAATCACAAACCAATAAGAGAGGATCCAGACAAAAATAACGATTTAAAATAAAGTCCAAACCAATCCCAAAATTAATTAATATGGAGGTATGCCAAATCACTTGAACTCAAGGGGAAATCAAGGGTAGTGAACCCGAGTTCTTCTAGTGTTTACGAGATCTACCCGCTCCAAATTATACGAAAATATTCGGAAAATTAATGCTTGAAAATTCAATTTTTAATTAAGCACAATTTCAATATAAATCCGGAATTAAAACTAGCCTTCTATTCCACCAATTCTCACAAACATATAGAAGATGCACATAAGAGTTGGTTTAGAAATCGTTACCCAAATCCTAAGAAATCTGTCCACAATAATGAGGGGAGGAAGCACTAACGACGGTGGTTGATTCTATTTCCACGCAAATCCACGGATCCGCACCGGAAGATGAAGACGCAAGCCGTTATCTTTTGTAAGAAACCCTAGGAGAGGGAGACCTTGAAAGCCAAAATTATCAAGGATGAGAGAGAAAAGGTGTTGTGGATAATTTTATCAACGTAGTGAAGAGGTGGCGGCTAGGGGTTTGGCCGAACCCTAAGGGGGAGATTAAGGGGGTCGGGTTTGGTGTGGAAAAAGGAGGAAGGCTGCTCGGGTGGTCGAGGTGAAAGGTAGCCGAAATATTGAAGGGGAAGGGTGAGGGTGGCGGCTAGAAGGTTGGCCGAAATATTGAAACGGAGGGAGAGGGGGTGGCCGGATTTGCTTAGAAAGGAAATGAGGGGTTCGGGTTTCCTTAGGGATTAAGAGGTGAGGGAGATATTGAGGAAAGAAGAGGAGGATGAGAGGTGGCTGAGAAATAGAGGGGGAGAAAGGGTGGCCAGCGGCCAAGAGGGAGGAGAAGGGAGGGGCCAAACTTGACAAGGAAAAAGGAGGGGGAAATTTCAACTTGAAATTTTAGGTTTTCTTTTCTTTCATCTCTACCAAATCCTTCATAACATGGCCTATATATAGCCTACACCACTCCATCTCTTCCATTCAAAATTTAAAATGAACCTATGATGGTTATATGCATCAATCATAATAAAAACAATACAAAAAATTAAATGCATGAAATAAAAACACTCTTGATGGTTATAGGCACCCATCATACATGAAATGGAATAAACACTTAAAATAAAATGCTTAAAAATAAAAATTGCTAAATATATAATTATAAATATTTATTTATAATTATATATTTTTATTTGATGGTGACGGCGGACGTCGAGCAAAACATGTAGCGGCGGCGGCGGAGAATAAACGTCGTAGTAGAATCTCATCCTCGAGCTTGCGGCAACGTTCATCCCAGTCATTGAACTCTCTATGTCGGAGATCAACAGCCGCATCAGCAACGTCTCCATCAATCATCCCCACTCAAAATTACTCATCACCGATGAGTGGCCCGTGTGGGGAGAATAGTCAAAAACAGCAGCAACATGGGGAAAATCTGGCCCCGCTATCCATGTCATAGTAGCATGAACATACATTAGCACTGAGAACCTGGCAGACATAGAAACAACAAGACTTTCGAGGAAACTCGAAAGGGTGTCAAGCAAAAGAAAATGAACTTGAATCTTACCATCCGGTTCAAGAACCAAGGAATCAACGTGGAAAATAGACACGGCAGAACTAACACTCCCCAACCCAAGAGAACATTTAGTGGGAGGAAGAAACGATGGAGAAAGACACTCAGGTGGAACAGAGACGTACAGTAAAAAGTCTAAGAACTTGAAATAAGGTGAAACAACCTGTACTATATAAAAATCTGAAATAAAAGAATGAAATCTGAAGTTCTTCATATCTATGGATGGGTCGGCATTCCTACGTATTAAATTATTAATGGAGCTAGAAGGCATTTGCTCGGGGACTGACCAGACTAAACCCAAATCACTAATCCGTGCATAGGATTATCTCGGACGGGAGCAGAATTGCGTGCGACATAACTTAAGATGAAACGCTAACGTCCTAGATACATGAGGAGTTAACCCATGTGCTACATAACTTGACCCAAATGCGGTGGATAAGGGGGTTAAGTCAGGTGGCACGGGAGACTTATAATAGAAAATGATTTCAATGGGCTCCAAATCCGCAGTTTTAATTTTAACTTTATTATATTCACGCTTGGCATGAAGATATGCCAAGGAAAACCGCTCATCATAAACAATAGAGTTGGACTCTCCCGAATGTGAAAGGATGTGTGAGCAATACAACTCAAGGGGCCCAACTATAATCACTAATGTATGGATAGGAGAGTCATCAAAATAAATGCGTGCAGCCGGGTATGGTATATAAGTATATCTAGGAGACACCACGTCCAGAGGTATAATAGCTAAGGAATCAGAATCGGTACCACGCCCTAAGAAGTCATCTAATGTAGGCAAATAAACAGGAGGAAGGGTCGATAAAATCAATCCCAGGATAAAATCCAAATCAGTATAAATTGCACCCAATGGTGACATCAACAAGGAACTATTATCCGGGTTTACAACAAGAGAATCGTCCAAAAGTACCCTTCCCTCAGATGGTAATTCTCAGTGGGTGTAATTAATACTAGGGTTATCAGTCACAACACTACCAGTACATGTAAAAGGCAACGGGAACGGGATACTCTCACAGATCAGAATATCATCATCCCTTACTTCATCTTCCAAATCACTAGGATATCCAGGCTCCTCAACGTCACTAAAATCGTCAATCAAATTTTCCTCTCCCTCAGTGGTGGGATAAGTCCAAAACACGGCCTCAGACTAATCATGAGAGTCAATGACTAGATCAAGCAGCTTAGGGGGAGACTCAAAAGGGAATATGATTGTATTCAGAATATGATGCATAATAGAAATAAAATCAGATACGCCACTATACTCACGTGTCCTAACCATCTGTCTGCCCCTACAGATAGGACTACTCTTACCCCACGTGCTCATGGAAGAACTAGCAGTCACTTGTACAGAACTAGGGATAGGGGACCTAACCTTTTCTTTTCCTCCATAGGTATGTGCAGGTATGCTATTGGTAGCTCTACCAATCTGGGGAAAGGGTCTATCCTTAGGGAAAATGTCACTCTTATCATTAGATACAGGTCTAGTGTCATAAATATTCTTGCGAATGAGTGTGGTTCTATTAGTATGAAGGTAGTTAGGATCAAATTGATTCGAGAGTAAGATTCGCATGTGCAGCCAAGCATATTGACAGCTACCAACACGAAGCTCTTTGTTTAACCAAATCCCGCGGGCTTGACCTACTAACCGCTCTCAGGCGATGTTAACCTTTTGATGGTCGTCCCATACATGGCAATCAAAATAAATTTCTATCCCCTTAATCCAGTCTCTAATAATTTGGGGACACCCTAAACCGTCATAAGTTTGATAAGTTTGGGGTTTCCAAGGGGGTGGTGGTGCCACTTGGTTAGTCTTTAGTTGCGCAAACAAAACCTTAATATCATACATTACTGGGGAATGAATTGATTTTCTAACGTTCGTCATGTAACCAAAATATTATAATCGGGCAACGTTAACGTCATAGGCCATTTTCTAGTGGTGACATGATAGAAAAATCTACTTGAATCGTGTGCACATGCAATGAAATAATGACTCTGATCCTATAAAATTGTAACAGATGGAATTGTTCCTGCTAAACAACTAAGGCAATAAAATTTTTTTTATATATTTTCTTGCTGAAAAAAATAGGAGATTATTAAAAAAAAAATTAATTTTTTTTGCGGAAAAATAAAAGTTCTAGGCCGCTATTTGCAGACCTAAAATAAAAATTTATTTTTATTGTTTTGGCAATGAATCGGGGAAATGCGACTCGGCATACTAATAAAAGGGGTAGGGTGACAATTAGGAAATTGACATGAACCTCCCTCAGATAAAATATTGATGCAGGCTCAGTGGTTCCGACGGATTAATCTACGCGCTCTAGGGTGCAGACAAATAATCATGTTACGTAGTGTGTTGGATCTCTCTAAAATACTAACGAAGATTCAACAATTAAAGGCACAAACTTTAACAACATACAACGAAAAGGGTCGCTACCCATTTTAGAGATTAAGCAATGGCTATATGCCAATGTTCGCTCAAGCGAAAAAGACCTACTTGATCCGGAAAATTAGCACTGTAATTTAAATTTATCCGCAAACAAATCACAAACCAATAAGAGAGGATCTGGACTAAAATAGCAATTTAAAATAAAGTCCAAACCAATCCCAAAATTAATTAATATGGAGGTATGCCAAATCACTTGAACTCAAGGGGAATTTAAGGGTAGTGAACCCAATTTCTTCTAGTGTTCATGAGATCTACCAGCTCCAAATTATTCGAAAATATTCGGATAATTAACGCTTGAAAATTCAGATTTTAATTAAGCACAATTTAAATATAAATCCGGAATTAAAACTAGCCTTCTATTCCACCAATTCTAACAAACATATAGAAGAAGCACACAAGATTATGTTTAGAAATCGTTACCCAAATCCCAAAAAATCCATCCACAATAATGAGGGAAGGAAGCGCTCACGATGGTGGTTGATTCTATTTCCACGCAAATCCACGGATTTGCACCGGATAATGACGACGCGAGCCATTGTCCTTTGCAAGAAACCCTAGGAGAGGGAGAAACCTTGAAAGCCAAAATTATCAAGGATGAGAGAGAAAAGGTGATTGGGATAATTTTATTAAGGTAGTGAAGAGGTGGCGGCTAGGGGTTTGGCCAATCCCTAAGGGGGAGATGAAGGGGGTCAGGTTTGGTGTGGAAAAAGGAGGAAGGCTGCTCGGGTGGTTGAGGTGAAAGGTGGACGAAATATTGAAGGGGAAGGGTGAGGGTGGCGGCTAGAAGGTTGGCCGAAATATTGAAAGGGAGTGGGCCGGAATTGCTTAGAAAGGAAAAGAGGGAGTCGTGTTTCCTTTGGGATGAAGAGGTGAGGGTGATATTGAGGAAAGATGAGGAGGATGAGGAGGCTGAGAAATAGAGGGGGAGAAAGGGTGGCCGACAGCAAAGAGGGAGGAGAAGGGAAGGGGCCGGAATTGGCAAGGAGAAAGGAGGGGGAAATTTCAACTTGAAATTTTAGGTTTTCTTTTCATTCATCTCTACCAAATCCTTCATAACATGGCCTATATATAACATAAACCACTCCGTCTCCTCCATTCAAAATTTAAAATGAAACTATGATGGTAATATGCACCCATCATAATAAAAAAAATACAAAAAATTAAATGCATGAAATAAAAACACTCTTGATGGTTATAGGCACCCATCATACATGAAATGGAATAAACACTTAAAATAAAATGCTTAAAAATAAAAATTGCTAAATATATAATTATAAATATTTATTTTATAATTATATATTTTTATTTGATGGTGATGGTGGACGTCGAGAAAAATATGTAGTGGCGGCGGCATTGGCGAAGAAACGTCGTGGTAGAATCCCATCCTCGAGCTTGCGACAACGTTCGTCCCAATAGACGAACTCTCTATGTCGGGGATCAACGACCGCATTAACAACGTTGCCATCAAAGGGACAACTTCAGGATGAAGAAAACATCTTCTAGGGTTTTACTCAACAAAAATAAAAAGCGGCTAGACTTCATCTCTCTCGCCATTGCCACCGAGAAAAAGCTTGATGTCTTTCAGCATGAACCAAAAGGTTCAGTGAGCCGTTGCATCTACATCTGCTATAACAACATTAGAAAGACTTCTGATAAAGAAAGAAAGAAGAGCCGTCATTCTTCTAAGAGCCCGACTAGCTGATTGAAGAACCCAAGACCAAGCTGTTCTTCTTCTTCTTCAACAAAATCAGAATATACATTCTGAGTTTCTTCCAACAGAGGCAGAAATTTCTCCCTACTGCTGTTAAGTAAGATAGAGCTGAGATAACTCAGCCCTAGTTGTTGACAAAGAAATTTCTTTGTGTCAAATTAATCAAACCACTATTCTTCCTGTAAGATCCTTTAAGATCTAAGCTATAGGGCCATTGTCCTAAGGTAGGGCAAATTTTCCTGAGCTATCGAAGAGTTTTACACTCTGAGTGTAGGATCTAGTTTGGATCTGAGGTAGGATTCTGAAGAGAATCTGAGAGTAGGGATTTGGTCTAAATTGTAAGATTTATTTGTGAATCTGAGGTAGGGCTTAATAGCCTTAGGTAGGTGAGTCATTCTCACTAAGTTGTAGGATACTTGTGCCTGAGCTGTAGGATCCTTTGGATCTGAGGTAGGGATTAACAGCCTGAGGTAGGAGAGTCATTCTCTCTGTGGTAGGTTCCTTAGTGGATCTGAGGTAGGGCTTCCCTCCCAGCGTGAGTTGTAGGGCCTTTGGCCTGAGGTTGGTGATCTACTGATCACTGAGTTGTAGGGCACTTGTGCCTGAGTTGTAAGTCTTGGAAGAGACTGAGAGATCCTGAGGGATCTGAGGTGTAAGCTCTTTGAGCTGAGTTTTGGAGAAATGTCTTGTCTAACTGAAAGTTATAAAGGTGGGAGGAGAGTTAATGTACCTATAATCTGGGGAACCGCTATAAAATTCTTTGTGTGCTTTCTGTATTGTTTTCTTTGTGCAGATTCTTGAAAACTAATCATTTGTCAACACACTAAGTACTAAAGTAAGAAATTAAAAGATAGAAACAATATTTAAATAAACCTATTAACCCCCCCCCCCCCACCTCTATGTTGCAAGCTACCTTAAAAACAAAGACTTTCATATTCTAAAAGTACTGAGGAGCATGCTTTGCATTTGTGCTTAGTATTGTCTAGACTAAGGGAGCACAAGTTGTGCGCAAAATTGAGCAAGTGTGAATTTTCAATTTCTCAAGTATCTTTTCTGGGTCACGTTGTGAGCAAAGATGGTATATCTGTGGAGCCAACAAAGATAGTTGTTGTTTTGGACCTGAAGAGACCCATAACGCCTAAGGAGATAAGAAGTTATTAGGGTTGGCAGGTACTATAGGAGATTTGTGCAAGGATTTTTAGTGTTGTCTGCACCTCTAACTAAGCTTACGTAGAATAATGCATCATTCATTTGGAGTGATTCCTGTGAAGAAGCTTTTTAGGAGTTGAAGAAGTGATTGTGCACTGCTCCTGTTGTCTGCACCTCTACCGAAGGAGTGGAGTATGTTATGTATGTGGATGCATTACAAGTAGGACTAGGACGTGTCTTGTGCAAGAGGGAAAGATGATCGCATATGGATCAAGAATATTGAAGGTACATGAAAAGAACTACCCTACGCATGACCTGGAGTTTGTAGTGGTCATTTATGCTCTAAAGTTATGAAGGCATCTTTTGTACGGGGTGTTATGTAAGATTTATACGGATCACAAAAGTCTGCAATATATCTTTACTTAGAAGGAGCTGAATATGCGCCAGTGTAGATGGTTAGAGTATATCACAGACTATGAGGTTGAGATCCTTTATCATCTGGGCAAGGCTAATGTGGTGGATGATTCCTTGAGAAAAAAAGGTATTTCTTCTTTCCATGCAATCTTTGAAGGAGTTCTTATTGATGAATATAATTATGGGGAGTAGTGTTATATCAACTAGCTTAGAAGTTGAAGAGCCTCCAAGATTTACTCTTACGAGGTTATATAAGAAAGATTATCCAAATTCGCAGCATATTCGGAGCAGAGCTGAAAAGGGAGAACTACCAGACTTCTTAATAGATGGTGATTGTTGATGCTCGAAAAGCGACGGGGAAGACGAGCACCACCAGCTAACCGTTCGAGCACTGGGGGAAGAAATGGGGAAAAGACTGTCGGCTAGTCGGTTACTAGCGGCTAGGAATGGCGGATAAAACCAGATAGGAAGAAGAGAGAAAAGGCCGCTGCCAGCGGCAACACCAGAGTTCGCCCGCTGCGGCCTGAATGCCTCTCCTGCGGCGGGCTTTCCTTTTATAAGAAATTAAGCGATTACACTTAGCAAAGAAAGGAGAAAGGAAGAAGCCGGCCGGAGAATAGACCGCAAAGAACTAGAATCAAGGCCGCAGCTCCTAACAAGCGAGCTCTTGGACTCGAGTCAGCGTGCTTTGGGTGTACTCCCGCCCCCTATTTATAGGCTTGGGGGCCTGCCCAAACGGGCAGGGCTAAAATTACCAGCTGCCCGGGGTACAAGAGAATCGGGCAGCGGTGATGGGAATCGAGAGGAAGAAGAAAAACCAAGAGACAGGCCGCGCGGACTGGCGATCTTCTTCTGCCGAGCTGCAGGACTCGGCCTCTGGGCGGGCTGGTCTGGACCTCTTCTGACGAGGACCTGGGACATAGGTCGCTCCCCTTGGGCTAGGATAGGCCGACCCCTAGATGACGGCTGGACTGGAGCTGGAGGCTGTCCGATGTAGAGGCCGCCTGGCCTGTCTGACAATAGCCGGCTAGCTGAGAACGGCGGCTAGAAAGCACAAGCCGCCCGGACTTGAAAACTTAGAGAACTAGTCGCGGATTCCGGGTTAACATAATCCCCGCACATTTTTAAGTTTCTGAAAAACTTCGAAAATGTAGAACTAAGCCGGAGGCCGCGACTGCCATTAATGCTTCTGCGCCTATAAAATGCCGAGGGCCCTGCCATTTCTTCAAGTTTTCTGCCAAGCCACGGGTCACTACTCGCCACTTGCGGTCAGAATCCTCCAAGCCGACAGAGACTTCTACAAGATGGACGTCATGTCCTCGATGCTAGATCGCGAAAAGAAGTCGTCTGGATCGAAGAAGAGGAGCAAAAAAGCGGATAGTTCCGACCAACAGCCTGAGAAGAAAACCGAGAAGCCAATCGCACCGGCGGTTTCTGATTCTGGAAAGAAACCGATGGAAGTCGTCGCGGAATCCTCGCAGGTCGCGACAAAAGTTGAAGCGATTTCCAAATCTGCTCTCCCGGAAGCTGGTGCCACCAAATCATTCGACATTACCTATTCGCCATCGGGTGAACCTCTTTTGAAGATCGCCGGTACGGAGGAGAAGAGTGTTGACTCTTCCAAACCGCGCGAGTTGCCCACATCTGTTGACTTGATCATTATTGAAGAGGATGGGTCGAAGAAGCCACTGGAAGCCGAGCGGTCTCTGACTGAGAAGAGGAAACGGACAGAGACAATAGTCGGCCACTTGAAGCGACGTAAGAAAAAGGCCGAGACCCTTGAGGAAAGGATGGAGAAGAAGGCGAGGAAGATGCGGGTTGATAACCGCAATGTTTCTGTGAAGACCGGAGCGGCTAGTGTGCAATTTAAGCCGCGGGAGAAAGACGTGTCTGAGGGTCTGTCGAATCCATCTTCCAAGTCGGACGAGCTAGAGAGTACGCCTCCGGTTAGCGAATCCCTGAGCGATATCCTGAAGGGCATGGACAAATTTCAGCAGCTGGACAAGTTACTGGCAACTCCGCCGGCTTCTGCGGAGGTCGCCGACAATGATGTCGAAGTTACAGGAGAGAGGCTTGGCGAACCGGCTCCTGCGGTTTCAGAAGGAGTTGAAAAATTAAAACTCAGAGAGAAGATAGAGGAGATGAAAAAATTAATCGCCGGGAAGCAGGTGGCGACTACATTTCCTGCCCTGCAAGGTAAACACGAAGAAGTTAAGCGTTTTGTAAAATTCTACAAGCCGCGGTCACGGAAGAAGGGAGCGGATACAATTTTCAATCCGCCGGCGAGCTTCTTCCTGACCACGGCTGAGCTGAAAAGCAAAGCTAAGGAGACCGCGCGGCTATGGAAAGAAAAGCTAAAGCGAATAGATTCAGAAAGGTTTAGGCGACCAGCGGCTAGACTTGATACTGCGGCTTTCGAAGGAGAGATAACCACGAGCTGCGGTCTCGTTCTAACGAGATCTTCTACCAGATGCCGGTCATGTCACTGAATCTAACCGCCTGTTTATTTGCTGCAGGTGCACATGAAACTGCCATAAAGCCGGGCGATCTGTCGACTTTCTTACCTCCACTGATGCCGCCGCTACCTCCAAGTGTCCGCGACCAGAGGACAGCCGAATTCCAGGAGGAGGTCGCCGCCTTGTAGGCTAGGATAAGGGAGCATGCCGAGGCCCTTCGAGCCAAGGAAGAAGAGTGGCGGCTTCAAGAAGAAAATCAGCGGTCTATGCTGGAGGCCGCTGAAAAGAGAACTCAAGAAGTACTGGAGGACTTGGAGCAGGAGAGAGGAATGATGCGGTCTGAGTTGGAGGCCGCTGAAAAAAGGACGCAGGAAGCCTTGGTCAGCTTGGAGTTGGAGAGAGCGGCGATGCGGATTACGCAGGAGACCGCTAACAAAAGGGTGCAGGAGGCACTGGCCAGCGCGGACATGGAGAAAACGGCGAAGCGGACTGCACTGGAGGCCGCTGACAAAAAGATGCAGGAGGCCTTGGCCAGTTGGGAGGAGGAGAAGACAACGATGCAAACTGCACTTGAGGCCGCTGAACAAAGAACTCTGGAGGCGCTGGCCCACCTGGAGCAGGAGAAGAAAGAGAAACTAGATCTGCAGGCTTTAGTGCTGATGCTCGGCCGGATTGAGAGGGAAAGGGCGGACACCGCTCGACTTGACGAGGAAAGGGATAAGGATCGACCAGAGGAGGCCGGCAGAGGCTTGCGACCTGCTGGGACGACTGCTGAACAGCAGCAACAACCAAATCGCCCGGCTTCCGGAGAGACTTCGTACTCACCAGTAGTCGCGGCGGTTAGGCAGGTCGCTGCTTCTGGCGACCCGGGAGATCGCGCTCTGTCGCAGGTTCCATTTACCCGCGTAGAGCGTGATACCTCGCGAGTTCACCGGACTCTGCACAATATCCACAACCTCGTTAGTCAAGTGTATGTCCAGCTGGTACAGGCCGGCGACCAAGTCGCGCGGGTTGGGCGAGAGGCTCCAGAGAGTGGAGAGAGATAATTAAGAGAACTTTTATTTGGCTTTGTAATAAGCATCAACTCGTGATGCCGGACGGTTTGATTCCTGTGGACAATTGTTGTATGTTTGATTGTATATTACTGTGAATTGCATGCGGCTCTGTGCGGTTTGAATTCTTCTAGTCGCTGTCTTATCTTCTTTAGAAATTTTGCCAAGTACTGGAATTTTAATCGCTCGACCTACCGAACTAGAATGTGGTTAGAATACTTTACCTTGCAGGTTGAGCCGTGCGGCCTGATATCTAACCGCGATTTGACAACCACTACTGTAGCTGCATAGGAAATCTATAAATTGAGATGATCCCGGAGACTTCGGCACAGGAGATCAGAATGCGAGCTAAAGCAATTGCGATGCGGTCTGACAAAGCTCCAGCCGTTAGGACCGACGCGGCTTCTGCTTTCCATTCGGCAGATCATAAGGAAGGCCGGCTTACCCAAGCCGAGCTCGACAGCTTTTTAGAAAAGTATATGAAAGACAGCCCGCTCCTCGCGCGGCTTCCGCTGCCTCACGAGCGGATCAACACCTCTGCAGCCAACCAGATCGCTATCCCAATCGATCACTTTGACTGTGGCTTCGGCTTCCCCGTGCTGATGGAAGCCGTCGCGGTCTTCGACCATTACGGAGTAGTGCCGGGACAGCTGCCCCCGAACTCGATTGCGGCGATTTACAGCTTCATCTCTTACCTGAGGTCGGAGCGAGTTCGGTTCTCGATAAGGCTGTTCAGAGAATGCTTCTCTGTGCGGTCTATCCCGGACTCGGGAACGAAGATCTTCAGAGGCCATCTTTACTTCGGCTGCCGCGGCCTGAAAGTTGTAAACCTGGCGAATAAAATCGCGAATTGGTCAGAAAGATACCTTATCTTCGAGGGTAACCTCGGACTCCTGCCGGTCCATCCGCAAGTTCGCGACGAAGCCGCTTTTGGCAGCAGCGGACTGGACGGCGTGGAGAAGGAGATCTTCAACTTCTTCAAGGGGGAGCGGCTCGACGTCACCCACTACCTCCCGCTGCTCCCGACTTTGGAGGACGTTCATGCGGAGGACAGTAAGTATCACTCGGCCGAACTGTTATGCTAGCCGCGCGGCCTACCAACTGACTTTTTAACTTCGCCTTGCAGCTGCTGTCGCGGTCCCGCTGAACAAGCCGCTCACTCCAGGCGGCCTAACCCTTACACAAAGGGAGAAAAGGGAGAAGAGGGCCAGGCCGGAGCGGGCTGCAGAGGAGGATGAATCGGACTCCTCCAGCGGCTTCATACTGCATGGTATGGGTAGCCGCTTGAAAGATCTCCACGGCAACTCCACCATGCAGTGGAGTGCCGACGGGGAGTCGGTAAAGGTTTCCACCGCCCTCCCGAACTGGGGGAAGGAAATTGTAAGCCGCCATGCCTCTGTGGCTGGCGCGGCTTTGTATGGCAGGCGCAACTTGAAAGCGCTGGAGAAGATACCTGCAGAAGACTTCTCGCGGTTTGCCGCGTAGGTCGGCGCGAGAAGCTTTGTAGCCAACCACTATATGGGCCTAGCCCATAGGCGGTTAGTTACAATTGAAGGCGACCTGCAGCGGCAACTCGCCGAGAAAGATGAAGAAATCGCACGGCTGAAGGAGTCGCATGCGGTAAGACATTACCTGATTTTTGCGGCTTAATTCATCAAGCCGCCCGAACTAACCTTTTTCTTTCCTTTGCAGAAAGTGTACGATCCAGCGAACTCAGCCTTTCAAGACGCGGTCTTTCCCCAGCTTGTCCAGGGGATCGACGGAGCGCTGAAACGCCTTCGAGATCAGGGCGGCCTCGCCCCGGGATTCACCGACTTCACCTGCGCCGACCTGTATCCACCCTTGAAGAAAAGGGTGGCTGCGGTTTATCGCGCGCTGAAAGGCAAGGAGAAGATTGGCGGAGAGGGCGAGGCAGAAGAGGAAGGGGAGGACAGCAGGAGCGAGAGTGCTTCTTCAAAGACCGGTGGTCAAGCGTCTGAGACCGCGCGGGTTGATGCCAGCTCGTCAGAGACCAGGGGCACTGGCAGTTCGCGTTCATCCTCGTCGGACAGCGGCGATTACTCGCCTTCTGAGATCGATATTGACGGTGAACCGGACTCCAGTACTCCTGCGTCCAAAAGATAGAGGCCGAATAGCTAGAATAGTTTACTTGTAAAAGTTTTTACATTTTTTGAGACCGCCGGTAAGATTTTGTAAACCGCGCGGTCTACCCCTTATACTTGACATTAGAAATGAAAACGTTTTACCTTTTGTGAGAATCTATTGTAATTTTACTTGCTTGTTTGAATATGCGGTTTAATCATTCTTATTCGTTTCCGACTTTGAGAAATCTTATTTATGACTTCACTGAATAATAACTAACTTGTTGCGGTTAAACTCGAGTAGAATACCATTAACCAGATATACTAGTCTGCGAAATTATAATAATCCGATCATCCTTGAGCGTATATAGAGCAATAAGCCGGGCGGTTAGGAGACTATTTGCCAAGAAGATAAGGCAGTTCAAATGGCGATCGACAAGCCGCTCGGCTAAGGAGATAAACCGGATTGATATTGTAAAAACCAAGCCGAATGTGGCGGCCTGTCCGAGCTTTAATACGAAACTGGCTTCCAATAGGGAAAACTACTTAGCGATAGAGATAAACATATTGCGACTTCTTTACATTGCAAGCCGCGAATTGATTTGAATGAATACCATAAGCCGGCGGACTGAGCGGATAGGATAACTGGAAAAGTTGATATGCTATGATACTCCTTTGATCCGGCGGCATGATCTTTGTAAGCCGCACGGATAATACATTTTGCAATTTCTGACAATATAAAAATGATACTGTTTGATTTTGCTGAATATGCTTTATTCGCTCGGTATTGCATTTCTATTCGATCGATTATAATAATATGCCATGAGATATCTGGACAATACACAAGCAGAATGGATGTGGAGATAAGAATAACTCGCGCGAATATATCTGATAAGTGATTTATGCATAACTCGCACGAATAATACTGATATCCGCTATAGTGAACTGAAGAAAACCAACAAGCTCGCATGATTAATAATGATGTCTGCTGTATTGAGCTGAAGATAGCCAAATAACTCGCCTGATTAATAACGATATCCGCGCGGTAAGAATAAATATTGGCAACTTCAAATATGAGACCAATTTAAGAAAACCAATTGGTCACAGAGATAACCGAGCGGTAAGAATAATAATATCCGCAACTTGCTGTTGGATAACTTCTATTCAGCCTTATAATATCAAATTACCCGGGCGGATACTCTCTTTAGCCAGGATATGATAACCGCGCGGTCTGAATTCTGACCGCCGACTAGGCTTCTGCTTGAAGAAAAGAATACACTGCTCTCTTGCCTGGAGTACAGTTCAAGTCGATCTTCCGGGCAGGTGCGGCCGGAGTCACATTACTTTCCTCAGAGATCGACAAGACTGTGGGTCTCCTGCAGGCACTGCTTGAGAGTATCAAAGAGTATTCGAGGGTCGCATGCTAAGACGATCTGCGGGGCATGCGTGTATTGCTTCCCGCACAGACGCATCATAGTTGCAACGATATCCCTTACGTGGCGTGGTAGAGCTGACCACCACTCCGCTCCTCCATAATGCAGAAGTGGGGTTAGGTACTAGCCGGGATCCGCAATCTAGAACTCCACCGCATCAAGGCCGGTAAGCTCCCACTACCCGGTGCGAAATCTCCCCGCAACACGTGGTCCTCGTGGTGTTACGCTAATGACAACGGCTCTAAAGGGGGATGTAGCTAGACTCGGCGATATCTCTTGATTCAGTGATCTTTTTAATTTTTTGGGTTGCAAACCCATAAGAATGATGACTTGCCAGGTGAGAGTACCGATATAGAATCTCTGAAATAAAATATAACAATGAGTCATAATCCTTCTTAATAGAGCATAATGAGAAGAAACAAAAGACAGAAAAACATATTGGGTTAAGGGATTGATTTAAGATCGCTTTTGTCGTTGATGTTGACGCGTCTACCAGCCTATGAATGAGATGTCTTTTTTAGATCATGCTACGGGATTCCTTTGATTTCTGCATTTTCACAATTAATTTGAGAGCTCTACAATCTTCTGTTAGATGACCTCTTTCCTTGTGATATTCGCAATATTGATCCATGCACCTGACTTGCCCGCGCGCTGCTCGAGCGGGTTTCTTGTGACTTGGCTCTTCCTCCCGTTGTTCGATCTGGGGGAGGTCTGACGAACTTTTTTGTCCTTTTTCCGAAACACGGGGCTTCTTCGAAACTGGAGGCCGAGTTGCCGAATACTCGGGCGGCCAGGCCGGGTAGGAGGTCGAATAGCTCGGCGAATAGCCTGGGAAGGTAGGCGAGTAGACCGGCGGATCGACCTGCTTATTCTCCACTGGGACCCGGTTGGCTGGTGTAACCGGTATGAGTGCGGACTGCAAGTCTAACCGCTTATTGATTGCGGCTAGGTTTAAATTGATCGCGGCGAGTTGCCGGATCACCTCTTGGCGAGTTTGATTTTCTTCCCGGCGGGACTGCAGAAGAGCTTCCAAGAGCAGAACTTCGCTGGGGCTGAGGTTGTTCTGAACAGGCTGCCGGTCTGACATTGTATGGCCGCTGAACTTCAGCGACTAACCGAGATCTGAAGGCCGCGTGTTAACTGTTGATGCTCGAAAAGCGACGGGGAAGACGAGCACCACCAGCTAACCGTTCGAGCACTGGGGGAAGAAATGGGGAAAAGACTGTCGGCTAGTCGGTTACTAGCGGCTAGGAATGGCGGATAAAACCGGATAGGAAGAAGAGAGAAAAGGCCGCTGCCAGCGGCAACACCAGAGTTCGCCCACCGCGGCCTGAATGCCTCTCCTGCGGCGGGCTTTCCTTTTATAAGAAATTAAGCGATTACACTTAGCAAAGAAAGGAGAAAGGAAGAAGCCGACCGGAGAATAGACCGCAAAGAACTAGAATCGAGGCCGCAGCTCCTAACAAGCGAGCTCTTGGACTCGAGTCAGCATGCTTTGGGTGTACTCCCGCCCCTTATTTATAGTCTTGGGGGCCTGCCCAAACGGGCAGGGCTAAAATTACCAGCTGCCCGGGGTACAAGAGAATCAGGCAGCGGTGATGGGAATCGAGAGGAAGAAGAAAAACCAAGAGACAGGCCGCGCGGACTGGCGATCTTCTTCTGCCGAGCTGCAGGACTCGGCCTCTGGGCGGGCTGGTCTGGACCTCTTCTGACGAGGACCTGGGACATAGGTCGCGCCCCTTGGGCTAGGATAGGCCGACCCCTAGATGACGGCTGGACTGGAGCTGGAGGCTGTCCGATGTAGAGGCCGCCTGGCCTGTCTGACAATAGTCGGCTAGCTGAGAACGGCGGCTAGAAAGCACAAGCCGCCCGGACTTGAAAACTTAGAGAACTAGTCGCGGATTCCGGGTTAACAATGATGGTACCTTAAAGTACAAGGGTAGATATTGAATTCCCTATATCAAGGATATTTGGGCAGATTTGGGATTAAGAGAATTGTTTAAGTATTTTCTATCATCTTGGTTCTATGAAGATGTACAGAAACCTAAAGCAGATTGTTTGGTGGCCAGGTATGAAAAATGTTATAGCAAAGTTCGTATCAGAATCTTATACCTGTCAGCATATTAAGGCAGATCATAAAATACCTGAAGGTAAGTTGACACCTTTGGATATTTTAAGCTGGAATTGGAAGAGTATTTCTATGGATTTCATTATATATTTGCCGAGGTCTCCCCAAGGGCATGATGTTGTGTGGGTTATTGTCGACAGATTGACAAAGTGTCTCACTTTGTTCCCTTCAAGATTGACTATTTCATGGAGAAAATAGCAGCGCTTTATTTGGATGAGGTCATTAGATTGCATAGTGTGCCAGTGAGTATTTTGTCACATCGGGATTACAGATATATGTCTCATTTTTGGCAAATCTTGCAGGGAGCTTTGGGCACCGACCTTAGGTATTCTACCGCTTGTCATCCACAAACTAATGGTCAAACAGAAAGAGTAAATCAGATTTTGGAAGATATGATTAGATTTTATATTCTGGACCATGGTGGAGCTTGGGATAAATGTCTTAGACTTATGGAATTTGCTTGCAACAATAGTTATTGGGAGATTTTTCAGATGGCCCCCTTTAAAGTCTTGTATGGGAGGTGTTGTTAAACTCCCTTATTTTGGATCGAGGTTGTGAGAGACAGTTGTTAGGACCAGAAGCCTTCGAAGAGATGAGCATTATTGTGTCGCATATTCGTGAGAAGCTTCATGTGGCTCAAGAGCGTTATGAAAAGTATGCAAATCAGCGAAGTGTTGATCTCGGGGACATGATTTTATTGAAAGTTTCTCTGATGCTAGGTGTTAAGAGATTTGTAAGGAACCACAAGTTAAATCCCAGGTATGTGAGACCTTTCCAGATTGTTGAGCGCATCAGAGTGTCTGCTTATAGGCTGGAATTTCCCTCTACTTTCCCTGGTGTTCATGATGTGTTTCATGCGAGCCAGTTACGAAAGTGTGTTCCTAGTGATTGTAATGTTCTTGACTTTGTGCCCCAGTTACAGCCTAATTTATATTATGTCGAAGAGCCTATCCGTATTCTAGAGATGCTGGATCGAGTGTTGCGGAGGAAGACGATTCCTATGGTCAATGTTCTTTGGCAAAATCAGGACGTCAGGAGTGCGACTTGGTAATTATAGTGTGCTATGAAGGAATCTCATCAATATCTTTTCTCTTAGCTTTCTTTGGTGAGTATTTATATCCAGCTAAATTTTAATTTGTCTTTTTTTAATCTCTTTGGTACCTATTGCGTTTCAAGTTTCAGGACAAAGCTACTCAAAAAAGGGAGAAATGAATATACCTTCGAGAAATTTCTCACACAAGTCTTCAATTAGTTCGGGCTTGCTTCCTTTTAGGGGGGTGGATGTAATGCCTTTGAATTTTTGATAATTAGTTGTGATCTTCTTTTGGCATAATATTGACGTAAGGGCGTTACGTTAACACGAAATTAATAGTGAGACATCGTTAATGCGTTTTTGTGTCCATTTGGTTAAGTCAAGTTAATTTTGATCTTACCGGAGTGTAGAATTTTCTGAGTTTAGAAAATTAAAGTATTTAATTTTAATCGTGATTATTAAGTTTCGTTGCGATCCGGGCTATTTTGGAAGCCCGGTGATTTTTTTTCTAGGATTGAAAGGTTTTATCTTTGTCGTAAATTGTGGAAATAATCGTAACTCGATATCGGCTCGTCAAACTCTGATTTCGACTTCGTCGTTGGATTCGTAGGAATGGTATTTACCTTTAGTGCGCATTTCATCGAAAACCAAGTTGGCCTTAGTCCAAATCGTCAAATGAAATGTTAAGATCATTTATATATCTTATTATATATAAAATTATACATAAAATTTCTATATAAAATCTGACCCAAACTTAGGATTTAGGTTTTCCTGGCCATCTTCTTCCTATTCCTCCGAACCAAAGCACGTATAGGAGAGGGAGACCTTCCTTCCGAGAGCTTTTTGATGACCACCTCGTGAGCTCTGGTATATGGAATCTTCGTCGGGGTATTGAACTGGAAAGCCCTTGCCAAGTTCTACGCATGTGCAGTGAGTTTTTCCAATTTTGTGGATTTTTGGCATTGGAGTGAGTAGCCCTAACTTTTGTTTTCGTGTAAATCCTTCAATATTTTTTGTTGTCGTAGTTTTCTTTCGGCTGAGCCATGACGTGGAGTGCTTAGGAGGTTGGAAATCCGAAGATTGGAGTCAAGTGGTGGACTTTCCCTCTTACTTAGTCTTCTTTTAGTTCTTCTTCTTTTCGTTAATTTTTTAAGACCAAATGAAATTAATTTTGCTTTCCTAGTATGGGTCATTTTTAGTTCATACGGTTTCGGTTTGGCCAAAGTAAAATTCATCGAGTGTTCGTATCAAATTCGTCAAGTGTTTGCGTCAAATTCATCGAGTGTTCGAGCAGTTATGTAAAGTTCGTCGAGTGATTAAGTCGAGTTCGTCGAGTGATTACATCGAATTTGTCGAGTAGTTTAGTCGAATTTGTCGAGTGGCTATGTCGAATTCGTTGAGTGTTTAAGTCGAATTTTTCAAGTAGTTTAGTCGAATTAATTGAGTAGTTACGTCGAATTTGTCGAGTTGTTTAGTCGAATTCATCAAGTAGTTAAGTTGAATTCGTCGAATGGTTAAGTCGAATTTGTCGAGTGGTTAAGTCAAATTCGTCGAGTGAATAAGTCAAATTCGTCAAGTGGTCAAGTCGAATTAGTCGAGTGGTTAAGTCGAATTCGTCGAGTGGTTAAGTCGAATTCGTCGAGTGGTTAAGTCGAATTCGTCGAGTGGTTAAGTTGAATTCTTTGAGTGGTTAAGTCGAATTCGTCGAGTGATTAAGTCGAATTCATCGAGTAATAGAGTCGTTTTTGTCGGGTGGTTATGTCAATTCGTCGAGTGTTCTAATAAATTTCATCAAGTTGTTACAACGTTTGTTGAGTGATCACGCCGAACTCATCGTATGGTCTCGACGAATTTATCGTGTATGATTATTTTTACTTAGAATTTTTTGGGTCTATCCTTATGTCGTCGTGGTGATTTGAGGCCAAATCTTGCGCGATGCCAATTTTTGTTATTGTTAACCCCATAATCCGCAATATGTTCAGCGGGACTTCCTTCTCCTCTTTCGGCGGGCTTGTGTTCCTCAGTCCGCTCAGGTCGTCAAGGCACCCCCAGAGGCAGACTCCAGTTCCCAGTCGGCCCAGGTCGCCCTACCTTGGTCAGTTTCCAGATCTTGCCAGATATCTAGGCGGACTCCAGACTCAGCCCGCTCAGGTCACGAACCTTCAGCTAGGATTGTGTTCTGCACAACCAAGGGGAAGCCCCAGCTCGCAAGCCCAGTCCGCCTATCTCGTGCGGACTGCTTGTCCTTTCTTTTTTGATTCCTGTCACCGCTACCCGGCTCTCCTGTAACCCGGGCAGCCGGTTATTTTAGCCCTGCCTGTTTGGGCAGGACAACAAATCTATAAATAGTGAGAAGTGGTCACCCAAGGCACACTGACTCTAGCCCAGGAGCCTACTTTTAAAGGATGCGGACTCGAATCTCGAGCTTTGCGGACTCCGGTTTGCTTTCTGCACAGCTTTCTTTCCTCTTCTTGTAACCTGTCATTTGCAATCAAAGTAAATCTCGTCGCAAAAGTGGCATTCAGGCTGCGGCGGGCGAAGTCTGGTGTTGCCTTGACTCATGGCTCTTCTTTTCTTTTTCTCTCGACCGCTAAGTAGATTGCTGCTTGCAGTTTGCTTTTTCTTCCTTCCCCAGTGCTCGAACCGTTAGCTGGTGGTGCTCGTTTCCCTTTCGCATTTTGTGCATCAACAATTAACACGCGACCTTCAGATTAAAGAAGATTTTGAAATCAGTGGATAAGAATGTTAGACCGCTGAGCTCGCCATTCAGACCGCTCCAGCTCGCCAGAGGACTCGCTATGGGAAGCCTTGGAGCAGTCTCGCTGGGAGGCTGGGTTATCTCGCAGAGAGACCGACAAGCGGCTCGATACTATTAGCCAAGCTCTGCTCGCGCTGACTCAGCGACTTGCTCCTCAAGTCGGAGAAGACATTGCTGACACCCCAGTCCGCCAGACCCCGGTCCGCCAGACTCCAGATCGCCAAACCCCTCTCCAGAGATCACCTGTAGTTGCTCCTCAACCTCGCCATCCAGCTCAGCCCGTAGCTTCTCTGCGGCCTCATGTTGATCAGTTCACCCCTTTGATGGATTTCTTTAGAGAGGCGGCCAGGGGGACTCCAGCCCGCCAGCTTGACTTCGCTGATCGGCAGTCCGCCGAGCTCGCGGGCCTTCGTGTTCCAGTTTACTCCTCTACATAATTTGAGACTCCATCTCCATTTATTGATAGAATCCGATGGGAGTCTACGCCCAATAATTTCAGCGAGCCCCGTCTCCCTTTCTATTAGGGAGAGACTGATCCTGTTGCCCATCTGAAGGCATTCGAAGGGGCAGTTGCGTTCAGATGCCTCTCCGATTCCTTAAAGTGTAAACTTCTTGTCACCACTCTCGATGGATAGGCGAGAGAGTGGTTCTATGAGCTGCCTCCATGAAAGATTTATTCCTTCGCATAGCTTCGCAGCGAACTCCTTCTGAGGTTTGCTACCTCCAAGAAGAGGAAAGATTGGTCGGCAACCCTCTTCGACATCAAGCAAAGGGACAACGAATCAGTGGCACAGTTCTTTGATCGATTTCAAAAAGATATCCAGGGGGTAAGGAATGTGAACCCCGATTAATATAAGGTTGCCTTGATTCACGACCTCCGAGAAGGCCCTTTAAAGTTTAAAGCAACAACAAAGACGTCGTCAACCTACCAATAGCTAATAGCGATGGCCAATCGCTTCATTGAGGGCGAGAGCCAACCCCACCTATATCTCAACCCTGACACCTAAGGCTGGAGGAAGGGATGCCTCCAATGCCTCTTCCAACAACCATTATCACAGCAAGCCTCCTCGGCCCAATTTCCAGCATCCTTCTCAAAGGAGGCGAAACCTTCGCCACAAGAAACCCTTCATAGGACATCAAATGTTTCAGGATCAGAGACTGCCGTTGGCTGCCACTCCTTCCTTACCCTTCAAGCGTTTTCAATCCTTCAGAATATCTTGCCTGTTTCAAGGATGCATGTGAGCAGCTCTGTAGAGGAGTTTCGGATCTAGGGCTCGACTTTGAAGAGGTCGTCCAGATCATTCATAAGAAGGTAGAGGAAAAGTGGCAAGGGCCTCAAAGAGATTGGAATCCCAGGAACAACTCTCAATTCTATGAATTCCACAAAGAGAAGGGTCATCTGAATGAAGATTGTAAGGCCCTTCGGCAGCTAGTTGAGAGATTGTTTATCGAGGGCAAGATCAAAGATATAGGCAAAAGGAATGATCCATCAAAGCCCTCCACCTCAGAGGGAAAGGAAGTTCAGCTAGAGTGCGTAGAGATAGAGGATGAGGGCCGTCTGTGGCCCATTAACATTCAGGACGAATGTTGCGATGTCATCGATGAAGGATCCTTAGGGAGGCTCTTCTGCATTCACGGCAGAATAGGAACCGAGTCCACTCGAAAGTCTTCCCTTACAAGTGTCACCCGAGCGGAGGTTGCCCATACCTCTTCCTCTACGCCATCCTTGGGAAGTGTCACCTTCGGTCCCGTGGACCTTCCCGCGATTGCAAATCCCTTTGATGATGCCATTGTGGTCCAAGCGGCCATTACGGATTATACAGTCGATAGAATCCTTATTGACACCTGAAGCTCCGTGAGTCTCCTCTTCAAGTCAACTTTTGAAGACCTGAAGACCGGAAAGCTTCTGCTATCCACCTAGGGCCCACTCTACTGCTTTTCGGGCGAGGGGAAGGAAGTAGAGGGAAGTGTCACACTCCCGGTGAGGCTCGGAGGGGTGACCAAGCAGATTCAATTCATAGTTGTAGATGCTCCAAGAAGCTACCATGCTATCTTGGGAAGGCGATTGCTCAATAAGTACCAAGCAATAATTTCAACTTATCACCTTACTATAAAGTTCTGCAAAGATGGTCGTCAGTGCAGGGTCAGAAGTGACCCAAGGCAAGCTCGGGAGTGCTACATCCGTACCGTCAACATGACTGAAGCCGACCCTCCCGTTTTCCCAACAGTAGCCGAAATACCGTCTCAATCAGAAGTTGCCATGGATAGTGAAGGAGCTCACCTAGAACCTACCCGGCAATGCAAGGAGTCCACATTGCTGAGGGGGAGGAGAGAGCTCTCCATCAACTCGAATTTTCCTGATGATCAAAAGGCTGAGTTAGTATCTTGCCTGCAGAGGAACCTGGATGTCTTCGCTTGGGCGGCGGAGGACATGTCAGGAGTTGATCCTGATGTAGCCTATCATCATCTCGACATTGACACAACTGCCAAACCAGTACAGCAGAAGAAAATGGATGTGGCGGTCAAGCTGGCTGAGCCCATTGGAGAGGAGGTTGCCAAACTCCTGAAGGCACGCTTTATTCATGAAATTCAATACCCTGAGTGGGTTTCAAATGTTGTAATGATCAAAAAACCTAGGGGAAAGTGGAGAATGTGTGTAAACTTCACCTGATTAAATAAAGCATGTCCGAAAGATTGTTACCCCTTGCCTCAGATAGATTCTTTAGTTGATTCTGCGGTAGGGTACTCTTTTTTGAGTTTTTTGGATGCGTTCTCTGGTTATCACGAAATAAGAATGCATAAGCCTGATATCCCTCATACGTCATTTATTACCAACGATGGTTGCTACTATTACCTCGTGATGCCCTTCGGGCATAAAAATGCTGGCGCAACTTATCAACACATGATGGATCATGTGTTTAGAGATCAAAAGGGTAAAAACCTTGAAGTGTACGTAGATGATCTTTTGGTTAAGAGTAATTCTCTTCCACAACACCTGCAGGATCTGGCAGAAACTTTTTCTTCTTTGCGAAGACATAAGATAAAACTTAACCCATTAAAGTGCATTTTTGGGGCGAGTAACGGGAAGTTCTTGGTCATTTCCTTACTCAAGAGGGCCTTGCCCCTAATCCTGACAAAGTTAAGGCCATCCTTGATATGGCTCCTCCCCGTTCTCTGAGAGAAGTTCAGCAGTTATGGGGGAGGTTGGCAGGACTCGAGAGATTTATCTCTCGAGTTGGAGATAAGAGTGCGTTGTTCTTCAAAACTCTTCGGGGAGTATCCAAGTTTCAATGGACGGAAGAGTGCTCTCAGGCCTTTGAGCAGCTAAAGAAAAAATTGACTTCAACACTCTTACATCAAAGCCCCCGATCAATGGAGATGTTGTTTTTATATTTAGGAGTTGGCCCTGAGGAAGTCAGCTCTATTCTTGTTTGAGAAGAACGTAGGAGGCAATTCCTAGTCTATTACGTCACTAACATTCTCAATGATGTAGAAACGAGGTATCCGATCCTAGAGAAGCTAGCTATGGCATTGGTTATATATGCTCACAGGCTCCGTCCTTATTTCCAGGCACACTCAATTCAAGTGGTCACCGACCAACCTTTGAAAAGTGTGTTGGAGAAGCCAGAGAATTCAGGCAGGTTGGCCAAATGGGCAATCAAGTTGAGTGAGTTTGAAATCTCTTATGTGCCCAGGACAACTATCAAAGAGCAGATACTGGCAGATTTCCTGATTGATACTACAGAGTCCAGTTCAGATCAAGCAGAAAGATCTCCTTTGGCTTGGAACATCTATATCGATGGGGCCTCAGGCAGAAAATCTTTTGGAGCAGGAGTAGTTCTAATAAATCTGAATGGCATCAAACTTGAGCAAGCAATCAGGTTCTACTTTCCATTAACCAATAACCAAGCAGAGTATGAAGCTTTGTTAGCAAGCTTTAGGCTTGCATGGGAGCTCGGAATCGATCATGTACACATAATGACTGACTCTCTGGTAATGGCATCGCATGTTCTTGGTAACTTTGATACTAGGGAGTCGGTGTTGAAGAAATATCTTGCACTTGTGAAAATTGAAGTTGGCAGATTCAAAAGTTTTATCATTGAACACATCCCAAGGACAAATAATGAGGAGGCAGATGTTCTTGCCAAGTACAGACTGTCATCAGGAGGAATTACTTCTGAACTCTTCCGCCCGGTAGTGGATGAGGAAGAGTTGATGCAAATCGATAAACGTCCCTCTTGGATGGATCCATTCATTCTCTACCTATAAACTGGAAATCTACATCAGTCGATCAGGGACAAGAAAAGATTCAAGATAAAAGCAGCATACTATTACCTAGTATCTTGTATTCTCTACAATAAAACCTTCTTATCTACGATGGCAAGATGTGTCTCAGAAGATGAAATTCCTGTTGTTCTTCGTAAAATACATTCTGATGAGTGTGGAAGTCACTCGGGAGCGAGAACCTTGGAGAGAAGGATCCTATGGCAGGGTTATTTTTGGCCTACTATGAAGAAGGATTCTGAGGCTTATGCAAGAAAGTGTGTTCAGTGCTAGAAGTTCGCTCCACTTCAGCATCAAGCTGCTCAATCTCTTAGATCAATTGCAACCCCTTGGCCCTTTGTCGTTTGGGGAATGGATCTCATTGGTCCTTTTCCCATGGCAAGTGGACAGCGGCGTTTCATCATAGTTATGATTGACTACTTCAGTAAATGGATCGAGGCTAAAGCATTAGCGAAAACAACAACTCAAGTCGTGAGGAATTTTATTTGGCGCGAGATAGTCTGCCGACATGGTATCCCAATGGCAATAATCACAGATAATGGACCACATTTCAACAACGCTGAGATTGTAGATTTTTGCAAACAGATCGGGACCGAACTGCGCTTTGCATCAGTCCACCATCCTAGAAGCAATGGTCAAGTTAAAGCAGCCAATAAGCAGATCCTTAGCTTTCTTAAGAAGAAAGTATAGAATCTCAAGGGCAGTTGGGTTGATCAACTTCCCTCTGCTCTCTTAACCCTGAGAACGACACCTTCATCTGCAATAGGAGAAACCCCATTCAAGCTTTCCCATGGGTCGGAAGCTCTAATTCCAATTAAATTTGAAGTCCTGTCACCAAGAGTTCTGCTTGCTAGGCAAGGTATGGAGGATTGGCTTGAACTAAATAGTGAGGAGATGAAGTTTTGCTTGGAATATATTTAAGAGATCAAAAACAAGGCTGCAATCAGGCAAGAGGAAATCAAAAGAAGAATGGCCCGCTACTTTGTTAAGAACATGAGAATCAAACACTTTCAAGTGGGAGATCTAGTTCTTAGGAAGGTCGATGTTGCTACAAGAGCAGGCTCAGTTGGGAAGCTTAATCCGAATTGGGTTGGGCCATTCAGTGTTAAAGAAGTGCTCGAGAATGGGGCATATTGCTTGCGAACATACGAAGGGGAGGATATGCCGCATACATGGAGTGGAGATGATTTAAAGCGGTTCTATTCCTGAATCTTTTCCTCTTTTTTCCTTCTTATGTAAACTTTTCAAGAGATTTATCATTAATAAAAAAGCTCCTTGCTAACACTTCTTCAAGTGTCTTTTTGTCTCAAATACTGACAGTTAATACATTGAGTAAGGGTCATTCCAAACGGTTCTATCTCTGAACTCTCTTTTCTATCTTATGCAAGTTTCTCAAAAAGTTGGTATTTATCAAAGTTTTCATACTAACACTTATTCGAATACTATCTCTCTTTTCTCCCCGAGCAATTCCAACAGCTTCCTAACACCAAGAGACATCGCCGAGTTCAGCAGAAACCTCCCATAGAGCCGTTGTCATAAGCATAACACCACAGAGACCATGTATTGCGGGGAGATTTTGCACAGTGTAGTGGGAGCATACTGGTTCTATTGCGGTAGGACACTAGATTTCGGATCTCGGCTAGTACCTAACCCCACTTCTGCATTATGGTGGGACAGAGTTATGGTCAGCTCTACTATGCCATTTATGGGATATCGTTACAACATAGATGATCGCACGTGAAAAGCAATGCCGCTCCTGCCGCACCTGCCCGCATATCATCTTAGTTTGTGACTTTCGAACACTTCTTGGTACCCTCAAGCAGTGCCTGCAGGAGACCCACAGCCTTGTTGTTCTCAGGAAAAGCAATGTCCCTCCTGCCGTATCTGCCCGAAGGATCAATCTAGGCTGTACTCCAGGCAAGAGGGCAGTATGTCATTTTGATAAATGGTCACTTTACAGGATTATGGTTATAAGCGGACTTCGGCTTTCTAGTCCGCCCAGTACGCCAGTCTTGGGTTGATCTTATAGTTCATGGCCCGGTGTGAAAAGCAATACCGCACTAGATGCACCTGCCAACTTGGTCATGAGCTATTACTCATTTCTATTATTATTATTATGGTTATGAGCGGACTTCGGCATTCTAGTCCGCCCAGTCCGCCAGTCTTGGGCTGATCTTATAACTCGGGGGGAAAGGAAATACTGCTCTAGCCGCGCCTGCTCGCTTATTCGCAATGGTTCAACTATAGCTACAAGCATACTGTGATCTAAATCCCCAAAATTCGCATAACTGATCATTATCCTTTAAAAACTATTTTGGATCGCAGCTTTTATTATCTTAGCTCTCTCAAAACTTGCAAAGGTTAATTCGATTCTGGCAAGATGTGGACTACGGTTCGAACTCGTCAGTCTGCTTAATGGTTTATTACTTTTGATAAAAGATCAAATGACAATGTCTATTCATGTTGCGACGAGCAGAGATTAAATAATTTTGATAAGGATTCTTAACAGGCTGAAAGGTTATATTATGCGGATGATATTAACATAGAGCGGACTGGTATAGGATTTTCGGCCTTTAACTATAAGCAAAGAAAGAGCAGAGCATTATAGAAGACGATATCAAAATATCCTTTCTATTCATTCAAAAATATATATTTATGTCTTGGCGAACTCGCATAAAGTCTGCCCTCTTTACAATAAAAACAAAAAATTATAATAAAGCTTTTTTATTCGGTCTTCTGCCTCTTCTCTGCAGGAGCCTCCAGTCTCGATCCGTCAACAATAATTACAGGGGAGTAGTCGCCTGAGTCGTTAATGCTGCTGCCTCTAGAGCTAGAGCTAGCCGCGAGCTCCGTCCGCTCGCCGCTTTCATCAGAACTGGAGGAGGTAGACTGATCGGACTGGCCCCCTTACCGCTGGCTTGAGGCTGCGTCCTCGGGGGCTTCGTCATCGGCAAGCTCTTCTTCTCCATGTTCTTCGTCAACTGCTTTCCCCTTTGAACCCTGCGCGAATTCGGTGACCTTTTCCTCCATCTCGGGAAACAGTTGCAGGAAAGGGATGGTATCCACTCCCTCCTTCGCAAGCCTGTCGTTGATGAAACGATCGATGGCGACCTCCACAGTTTCCTTTACGAAATGAAACATGGAACTTTGGAAGTCGGGATTGGTGACTTCATACGCGATCTGAAGGGAGAATAAGAAAGTAAGTCCGCTACAGATAATTGACAAATAATGTGGTGATTACCGATACTTACAGCTTTATCTTCCTTATTTGATTGAACTTTATTCTTAGCCGCTTATTCCTTTCCTTTAGCGACTTGTTTTCTCGTCCGAGTTTGCGTCCTCCCTAAGCAGCTCACGCGTCATTCGGCCCATGAAATGGTTGGTGATGGCACTGTTCTCACTAGCTTTAGCAGCAAGCAGAGGGAGGTCGTCAGGAGCTACGCTCTGCAGGACGCATAGGTTTTGCTTTGCATACAATGCAGAAATCGCCACGTGGGCATGGCGAGAGGTGCACGGAATCTTCCATGAGGGAAGAGGAGTTGAGAGGCGGACAAACTTTTTCTTCCCGTGCTAGTGGATCATCGGGTTACCCCTCAGATCCTTTTTATTCTTCACGAAACCCGTCATGTCAAAGCTGCCGGAGGAAGAATAATCTGCGGCGGGATACCCTTCCTCTTTTCTTTTTTCCTTGCAATCTCTTTTTTCCTTTCTCCTTGAGTAGGAGTCTGTCCGGCAGGTGTTTGGGGCAAGTTAGCTGGCATTGTCAAGATCGTTGCAAGGAAAAGAGAACCGATCAGTCATAAAGCTCCAGGTAACTGCAGATGCAAAGTCACGTCGCAAGACTTACTCTCATGGCGGCTTATGGTGTCCAGGACAGGCAGCAGTGGAATATAATGGTCAATGTTGAGCCTTGCCCCAGCCAAGAACTCAACGATGGCGGCCTCCACTTCATTCAGCCGCACGCTCTTGAAGTCAGTATCCGCGTGCACCTGTGGGTTTGTATGGAGAAACCCCAGGTCTCCCTCAAAAATTAGGTATCTAGAGGTCCAGTTCTGGATTTTATTCAGTAAGCTCGAAACTTTCATTGCTCGACAGTAGAAATAGATTATGCCTTTGTACTAGCGACCTACGGAAGGAGTTATTGAGCAGATAGAAAAAATCTTTCTGAATATGTTCAAAGAAAACTCGATCTTTTCAGACAGAAGGTAGGAGAGGTAACTATAGATCCCGGCTACAGTGTTTGGCGTGAGCTGGCCCAGAACTATCCCATAGTGCTCGAAGATCTCGGCGATCTCCCAGAGCAAAGGAAACTTGAGCCCACAATCAAAGTGATCAATGGGCACGGCGATCTGAGTCGCAGTGGAGAAATTTAACCGCTCCTGGTCCTCAGGAAGGCGAGCGAGCACCGGCGAGCCCGCCATGTGCCTCTCCAGGAAGGCTTCCAGGTCGGTCGATGTCAGTCTACTTCTCTTGTGTTCGCCAGAATTAAAGGCGACTGCAGTATCAGTGCGTGCAGATACCATCTTTCCAGACCGCAGGGCCTTCAGCTTCAACTGTATTTCCAATACAAAGAGAAAATGGGGACCCTATTTATAGAAAAACCGTCTGACAAATGACAGTCAATCCGCTGAGGCCGATCGCTCAGTTTGCGCTGCTCGCTTCTCAGGTTTCCCTGCAAGTTAGATAAATTGACAAAGTAATCACGGACGCAGATACAGTCCGCCCAGCTCGCAAACATTCAATACAAACAAATATCGCAGTTCGCATATATCGCATTCGAACATCAACCTCTAGAAAAAGCCTTCATCACACAGGTCGCAGCATTATACAAAGAACATGGCACACAACGATATCATACAGTATAATGCAATACAGAACAAATAATATCCGCATCACAGTACAAATAATAGAATATGCCCACACCGAATTATACAAGAATCAAATCAAATAATTTTTCGCAGACTCAGCGACTTGTGCATCTAGCAGGTCGCTTCTCCCTATCCATCCCAAGATAGGCTGCCTGGTCACTTCCTCGCAATATTTCACTATATAGTTGCTGGACAAGATGGTGCATGTTGTTGAAGGTGCGATGCATGCGAGCAGTGTCCCTGATAACTCGACTAGCTGGAAACACAGGCTAACCTGTCGGCTTCTACTCTGCAACCGCCGTGGGCTGTCCGCTTGCCGCTAGAACTGACGCCTCCCTGGGAGCGGACTAAACTTGCGTTTGTGGCCTCACCCCGATGACCTCAACGACCTGCTTCTTTCCTTCCCGCACCAAGGCCAAGTACCTGCCTCTATAGTGGCGGGCATCCTCGCTAAACCGTTGCATTTCCTTCTTGAATCCCTCGACAAGGCATAAATACTGGCGACCTGTTTCTCCAGATTCTTTTCTCGCTCTTTTCCCTTCTTTAGTTCGGCTCGTCGTTCATCTCCTCTTCATATTTCCTTGCTAACAATGCATATTTGTCCAGGCCGGACTGCTCTCCCTGCGTGGGCTCGACAAAAGGGCACGTCACAGTTTGCACCGGTGCATCTGCGGGCGATGGCACAATCTCGCCGGCCTCCGCAGAGTCGGGTGGCGACTTTCGTACTGCAATAAAGGAAACGAAATCCAACTTAATTTCTATGTAGCAATAAACTTAAAAGGTAAAGATAAAATCACTTTTTGTAATCATCGCGGCGATCTGGCAACTATCCACAATAGGCCGCCTCACTCGCTCCGGGTCAAAAGCGATCAAATGTTGCTTCCATCTTCAATGAACTTTTGCCTTCTTCTCGGCGGCTGATTTACTAGAAGAAACTATGTCCTCAGTCTCCGTAATGATTTTTATTGGCCGCGATTTCCGGGGTGGAGACATAAAGCCACTGATGTTGAAATCGTCTGGGCATCGGCTGCAGTTTACCTTACCGCATCAAATCTGCCGCAGTCTGCAGGTCTTCAACACGCTTGTCCGCATCAAGCTTTTCGGAGACCGCCTCGACCTTGGCCTGCATAATGGCGAGTTTCCCCTTCGCCGCCTTCTCCCTTTCCTCATCCGCACATGTGGGGGTGGGGTCAGCAACTTTCTCAGCCACTATCTCGACATCAGACTGTAATACTTCGAGCAGAGATTGATTTATGTCAGCAAGCCGATTGTTGTCGATGTTGTGAAGTATTTCATTTGTGGACAAACTGACCGTTGATAAGGAATCTCCTCCCGATATTGGGGCATTCGGTGTGATTAAGGTTGCGTCAGGAACCTTTATATCTCACGGCCTATGCTACAGGCTCGCAACACCAGTCCGCACGGAGTCATTCTTCTCCTTCTGAGCACGCAGTTTCTTCTCAACCCGCTCGGCAACTAAGGGTCTGTCCCTCTTCCTCTTCTTCTCAGGAGCCTTTTTATTCAAGGCAGGCACAACTTGTTGCGAGTCCGGTGGATTCGCGCGGACTATATCTCGATCGATGCCGACTACGGCTAGAGGAGGCGCTTGCTCCGCGATTTGTGCTTCATCCGGTTTTTCCTCCTACTGGCTTGTCTCTTCAGCCGGCTTTTCTGCTTTCTTATCGACTCCCCCAACCATCTCTCCTGCTTGTTTTTCAACCTGTGGGTCGGCAGTCCGCTTCTCCTCAGTATTCAACTACTGGACTCCTAGTGACGAGACCTCCTTCTCAGTTTCCATTTGCAGCATATATGTCCCAGAGGCAGAAGCAATTATGGCCATACCCCCTGAGTTAGCAGGGTTCTTATCAGAAGTCAGTGACGGATTAGAAATCCTATCCGCACTCTGTGATGGCACATTCTGAATAGGAGAGGCATCCGACTTATCGCGCTCCGATTCTTTGATGCCGCGGACTGAGTCAGCTCTCTCCATTCCCTTCTACGAACTTTCCCCAACATGGCAGACAGTTGTCTCACTCTGGTGGATAACTTTCTTTGTCCGGGTGCTCGCCTTAGGTTTCTCGATCTTGGAGGTAAGGCTGCCGAAGAAAGATCCAAGTCTCGTCATGCCGGATTGGAAAGTGCAGACCGCAAATGGTGAGTACCGACCCGTTGTGCAGACAGTTTTGGCAGAATACAAGATTTCCAGCCGTATTTATAGCCCAGGCGGCCTTTATGATAGTTGCAGACTCGGTGGTTAAGGAAACATTTTCGAAATTTTCCAAAACTTGAAAATGTGTAGGGATTATGTTAACCCCAGAATCCGCAACATGTTTAGCGGGACTTCCTTCTCCTATTTCGGTCGGCTTGTGTTCCTCAGTCCGCTTAGGTCATCAATGCACCCCCAGAGGCGGACTCCAGTTCCAAGGTCGCCCTACCTTGGTCAGTTTCCAGATCTTGCAAGATCTCCAGGCGGACTCCAGACTCAGCCTGCTCAGGTCGCGAATATTCAGCCAGGATTGCGTTCTACACGACCAAGGGGAAGCCCCAACTCGCAAGCCCAGTCCTCCTATCTCGTGCGGACTTCTTGCCCTTTCTTTTTTGATTCTTGTCACCGCTGCCCGGCTCTCCTGTACCCAGGGCAGCCTGTTATTTTAGCCCTGCCCGTTTCGGCAGGACCCCAAATCTATAAATAGGGGGAAGTAGTGCACCCAAGGCATGCTTACTCGATCCCAGGAGCCTACTTGTTAAAGGCTGCAGACTCGAATCTCGAGCTTTGCGGACTCCAGCTTGCTTTCTGCACAGATTTATTTCCTCTTCCTGTAACCCATCAATTGCAATCAAAGTAAAGCTCGTCGCAAGTGTGGCATTCAGGCCGCGGCGGGCGAAGTCTGTTGTTGTCGTGACTCACACCACTTCTGTTCTTTTTCTCTCGTCCGCTAAGTAGATTGTTTCTTGCAGTTTTCTTTTTCTTCCATCCCAGTGCTCGAACCGTTATCTTGTGGTGCTCGTTTCCCTTTTGCATTTCGTGCATCAATAGTTATGATTTGAAAGTGTTGATTTCAAGAACACTAATCACCGTGAGGGGGGTGAATAGGTCCAATTTAAAACTTAGGAAACTTATTGATTAAAATCACAACACAACAATCTTATCACTAACAATACCAGCACAGTATACAACACAGTACATAGAGATTTATAGTGGTTCCCCAATTGATGAGTACATCCACTTTCCCCGTTCACCTATCTAGTATTATAATAGATTTGGCCAAACTTCCTTCTATATTTCTTAGATCCTTAGATCTTAAAGCTTAGAGACCAACAAGCTCCTACAACTCAGGCGCAAGCCCTACCACTCAGATCACCAAGATCTTACAACTCAAGTTCTTTCTAAGAACTCTACCTAAGAGTGACTCCACACTCCTACAGCTCAGGAAATCCTGCCCTACCTCAGTGTGAATCCACACACCTAAAACTCAGGCAACTCCTGCCCTACCTTAGCCTTTATAACACAGGCTTACAACTCAGGCCTTAACCTTACCACTCAGATTCAAAATGAATCATACAAAAATATTCAAGATAATGAATTACAGACACCAGAGAAAATTCTATGTGCCTGTCTACCTAGACCGAGCAGATGTCAGTCCTAACTTTGTCTTCATAGAAACAAGATGATACAGCGATCTTGAAATGACTCCCGGCTTGTTCTAGAATCAACTAGCAGATGAATCTGCTTCTTCTTCTTAATGAATATCTCCTGATCTAGACTGAGCAGATTTCAGCCCTTCCTTCTTCTTTGATCCACCGAATTGATCTTCAGATTTTGGCTTGGCTTTGATTGAGAAGATAACTTCAGCTAGGTCACACCTAGGCTGATTCGTCTCTCTCAGAGGATTACTTTTAACCTGCTAGAGTAGATGATGATTGCACCAGCAAACTCAGAAGCCCTTCAGATTTGAACTTGAGGTTCTTAGCTTCTGCAACAATGGCGGATGAAGACGACGAACTCCGCTTCTCATTTTTTTTGAAAGTTAATCAGAAATTAATGAAAATAATATCCATCATTATATATCTCGATCACTTCTACTATTTATAATCTCGTCACATTGGCGAGATGATCGACACGTGTCTCAATTTTAATGGTGGTTAAAACCTCAACTTTATTAACTTAAGATCCACTGTAGACTGACGACGACATTAATGTCGATTTGCATCGAATCTTAACTTTGTTGACTAGTTGACTTTGCTGAGTTAGCATCATTCTGGACTTTGCCAAAATCAACTAACTTTTCTGAAATCCTGCGTTCGACGAACATCAAGCTCAGCTCGATGAAATCTGAGCTCAGCTTGATGAAATAGTGAAGCTGAGATCGAAGAATTCTCTCAGCCCAGTTCTTCCTTCAGGTGAAGGCTGAGGTCGACGAACTTTGAGCTCAGTTCGACGAAACAGTGAAGCTGAGATCGATGAATTCTCTCAGCCCAGTTCTTTCTTGAGGTGAAGGCTGAGTTCGCCGAAATCTCTGAACTCCGTTCGACGAAATCTGAACTCCGATCGACGATTCTGATAGCTAAGTCCTTCCTATAGGTAAAAGCTGAGATCGACCAATTCTCTGAACTCCGGTCAACGAAAGCTAAGCTCAGCTCGACGAATGGTAGACTCAGCGATTCTGGACTTAGAATTATATTTGTTCTGCAAAGAATTGAGAGCGTTGAGTATATATCCCTCACTCAACACTTTTTCCCTTAGACTATATTCTTCAGCTTTCTGCCTGATGGCGTTGAGAGCATTGAGTGTATAAGCTTCACTCAACGCTTTTTGCCTTAGTCATATTTTTCAGCTTTCTGCCTCATAGCGTTGAGAGCGTTGAGTGAGCTTGCCTTACTCAATGATTCTTAACTTAGTAGATTTTCTGGATTCTTCAAAGTAAGGCTATGACAGGATAAACTTGACTCAACACTTCTAGCTGTATGTCGTTGAGTGAGTTGAGCTCACTCAACGATTCTATACTTAGCTAATTTTTGCTTTTACAATACTGTCATTCTTGACTGTCTGCCTACTCTCAGCACTACTTGCTGAATGGCGTTGAGTGAGCTTGCCTCACTCAACCATTTTGGACTTAGGTCGATTTCTGAGTTTCTAGCTCTATCTTGAGTCCACCTATCATTGTCACTTGAACTAGCTATCCAATCATTGTGACAAAGACTTACCTGTATGCATGAACTTAACCATACATCAAATACAACTATGTCTATCTAATTGACACGTTTGACATCATCAAATAAGGCCCATTGGGATCAATGGACCGAACAATCTCCCCCTATTTGAAGATGTTAAAACCACTGATCAAGTACCTTAGTCAATGAGATACACATTACATAGACAATAAAAACATATTCATATTAAATTCAGTTAAATGAATTTTACCTACCCCCCTAGATTGTTGCAAGGTGAGTTACACCTTAGAGGATTGCCTCTTAGCTTGATCCTTTCTTGCTTGATCAACCTTGTCTCCCCGTTACTTTCTCCCCTTGTGTTTCTATAATGAAGGAGCTTGATACTTTCTGATAAACATCTTCTATCTCTCCCCCTTGAGCTTGATCAACCAAAGGTAAACATGACCTCTATCTTTCCCCCTTTTTGACCTCTTCAGATAGTTAGGAAGGAGCACCAGGTCTTTTTATCCTCTAGTGTTCTCCCCCTAGCTGATGTAGATGAAGACTGGATTGCAGATGCCAACATGCCCCTTATACATGGCTGACTTGTATATCACTTGATACCACTTGACACCACTTGAAATTCAGTATCACTAGAAATTCTCTACACCACTTGAAAAGACTACTTGAAAGTTTCTAGTCCTGCAGTTGCTGATACCACTTGAGAAGAAGCATCTTCACTCATCTTGCTTTCCACTAGGTCTGCAGCACCTGCAAAAAGAACAAGCTTGTACCAAACATAATACGTTAGAGAGTACCTGAAGCTATTCTAAGTTCAACATAACTAAATCAATTTTGAAGGTGTTGAACTTGGCTTCATCTAGTGACTTAGTGAAGATATCAGTCACTTGCTTGTTAGTGGAGACAAACTCTGGGAAAATGTCTTCTTTCTCAACATGCTCCCTAATAAAATGATACTTAATTTCTATGTGCTTGGTCATACTATGTGAAACAGGATTCCTAGCAATAGAAATTACACTAGTAAAATCACAATATAGAGGAGTTCTACTTATCTTAATGTCATAACATTCAAGCTGATGATGTATCCACAGTAATTGAGCACAAAAGCTACCTGCTAGAATGTACTCTCACTCTGCAGTGGAGATAACAATACTAGTCTGCTTCTTGCTGCTCCATGACACCAGTCTTCCACCTAGGAATTAACATGTACCAATGATACTTTTCCAGTCTTCCTTACATGCAAAATCTGTATCTGAAAATCCAGTTAGCTCAAAATCTCTATTCCTAGGTTACCATAGACCAAGATCTGGTGTCCCCTTAAGATACCTTAAAATTCTCTTTGAAGCAGAATAATGAGATTCTTTAGGGCATACTAGATACCTAGCACAGACACATGTTGCATATATGATGTCAGGCCTACTAGAAGTCAAGTATAGAAGGGAGCCAATAATCCCTCTATACAAAGAATCATCAACAGGTTTCCCTGCCTCATCTTTGCCTACATGCATACTTGACCTCATTGGAGTTCTCATGGTGGAGGAATTCTCTATACCATATTTCTTAATTAACTCCCGTGTGAACTTAGACTGGGATATGGATAAGCCATCATCAGTCTGTCTTACTTGGAGTCCCAAGAAGAATTTTAGCTCACCCATGCTGCTCATCTCAAACTTTCCTTGCATAAGTTTTGCAAACATCTGACAAAGGTTGTTTTTAGTAGATCCAAAGATAATGTCATCGACATATATCTGGACAAGGACGATTTTGCCCTTAGATTCCCTTAAGAATAGGTTCTTATCTATTTTCCCCCTTGATAATTTGTTCTCAATGAGGAAAGTAGACAATATTTCATACCATGCTCTAGGGGCTTTCTTCAACCCATATAGGGCTTTCTTAAGGTTGTAAACAAAATTAGGAAAGTGAGGATCTACAAAACCTGGTGGCTGATCCACATATACTTCCACTTTTAAGTCTCCATTCAGGAATGCTGACTTCACATCCATCTAGAACACTTTGAAACCTTGATAGGCAGCAAAAGTAAGGAATAACCTTATTACTTCCAGCCTTGCTACTGGGGAAAAGGTCTGGTCAAAATCTATTCCTTCTTCTTGTCTGTATCCTTTTGCTACCAATCTGGCCTTGTTGTTGACAATAATGTCATTCTCATCTAGATTGTTCATGTAGATCCACTTTGTTCCTATGATATTATGTCCCTTTGGTCTAGGAAATAACTTCCAGACTTTATACCTTTTGAACTGGTTCAGCTCGTTCTAGATAGCTCTAATCTAGTAAGAGTCTTTGATAGCCTCTTCAAGCTTCTTGGGCTCTATTTGTGATAGGAAGCTTGAATATATAGCTGTGTTGATGATCTTGCTCCTTGTCTGGACACCATGTCTTGCATCACCAATGATTTATTGTGTATGATGGTCCCTCAGATGTCTCTTAGCTGGAGGTATCCTTGCTTCAGCATGTTGTTCTGCATTGTTCTCAGCTGGCTGAACATCTTTGTCTTCAGTTTGTTGTACTACATTATTTTCAGTTGACTGTTCTTCATCCTCATCTTGTGAGTCTTAAACTCCCCCTGGAAAGTACCCATCTTCTTCCTTATCTTGTCCTGCTGGATTCATTTCCCTGATGGTAAGCTTATCAATCACATCCTTTAAACCTACAAAACTAGAAGAGGTGCTTGGTAGCTCACAGTTAATTATGTTTGACTCATCAAAGACAACATGTATTGATTCTTCTACAACTTAAGTAGTCAATTTATAGATCCTATATGACTTACTATTATTGTTGTACCCAACAAAAATTCCTTTTTTGGGACTTGGCAGTAAAGCTAGTCACATAGGACTTACGATTGTTTAGAACATAGCACTTGCTACCAAAAATCCTAAAGTATGATAGGTTTGGTTTTTTGCCTTTAAGAATCTCATCGGGAGTCTTCTTTTGGATTTTTGTGATGGAAGCCTTGTTAAGGGCATGATCTGCAATGTTTACTGCCTCAGCCCAGAAATATTTTGGAAGTAATGTATCACTTAATAAAGATCTACTAGCCTCTATGAGAGTTATGTTTTTCCTCTCAGCAATCCCATTTTGTTGGGATGTTCTAGGAGTGGAGAACTACTGATGAATCCCAATCTCTTCACAGAATCTTGTCATGCATTCAGACTGAAACTCAGTCCCATGGTCACTTCTAATTTTGATCACAGTACTGTTAAGTTCTTTCTGAATTTTCTAACAAATGTCTGGAAGACATCAGGGGTTTCAGATTTTTTTCCTTAGAAAAAACACCTAGGCAAATATGGAAAAGTCATCAACAACCACAAGGGTGTAGACTTTCCTACCTAGACTATGAACTGGCATATGACTAAATAGATTAATAGGCAGGAGGTATATACACCTCACTGAGTTTTTGGTATCAAGGCTCTAGAAGGAGGTCGTAGTCTACTTTCCATTTTGGCATGCTGAGCAGATACCCTCCTTGATGCACTTCACCTTAGGACCATTTCTCACTAACTCTTCACTAAAGAGTTTTCCTATGGTCTTGTAATTCATATGAGCTAGCCTCTTGTGCCATTGGACACAATATGAAGCTTTATCATCTACAACTAGGCAAATAAGAGAGTCATTACTCTCACAAACAAAATTGAGACAATAGACATTTCCTCTCATAGTGCCTGTCAAGATGACCCCTTGGTCACTTGACCTCCTAATTTGGAACTCATCCTTAAGAAAAGAAATGTCATAGCCAAGATCACATAGTTGGCTTATGCTTATCAGGTTATGTTGCAAACCTTTCACATAAACTACTTGTGTGATAGTGATTATGCCATTAGATATCTTACAAAACCCTTTGGTTACTCCTTTTTCTGAACCACCAAAGATGACATTGGATCCATTTTCAACTGGAGTGTACTCCTTCAGCATGCTCCTTATTCAAGTCATGTGTCTGGAACATCCACTGTCCAAGAACCATATAGGGGTATGACCCCTTCGACTTACCTGCAACAAATAAATCATCTTTCCTTTGGACCCCAATTTTTTTTGGGTCCTATGTGCAGGTTAGACTGAAATTGAACATGCCTACCTGCATTTCTTCTGACAAGTAAGCTTGCATTATCTCTCTAGACACTCTTATTATGCTAGCAATCAATAACATAGTGGCCCACTTGCCATAACACCAGCACTCATAAATATTGTACCTTCTTTTATGGGTTGGCTTTACAGCATAGTAGTCAGCAGCTCTCATTCTAGCAGGTACAACAACCTTTTTCTTAAGTATTCCAGCCATAGCCTGATTTTGGATTTGTATGGCAGCTGAGGTACTAGGGATATCTTAGAACCTATCAGCAGCTGCCTATTTTTCAGAGTGCAAGCTCCTGATAGCTTTAGATATACCCAAGTCTAGTGTGCTGACAGACTTTCCTTTAGTCCGATTATTGACTGGCAGACTTTGAGAATGGGTTGCAGCCTTATTTTTGAGTGTTGGTGCTAGTACACCAAACATAAATGGTGCAAGATGGGCCATTTGTATTTCTTCATAGGCTACCTTGTAGGCACTAGCACCCTTTCCATTCATTACACCATACTCCCAGTGACCATGATTGCTCTCATGGTCATACCTATTAGGCGGTAGTGCTACCTTCCTGAAAGGAATTGGAGGCTTGGAGGCTAGTGGCTGCGCTGGAGCTTTGCCCTTCCTTTTGGAATAGGCGGCTCTAATTCTCCCTTTAAAGCCTAACCCCTTCTTACCCTTTTGGTAGGAGAAGGAATTAATCAAAGGAAATATTGAATATGCTTTTGAGAACTTAGCCACTAGCACCTTCTCCTTTTGGAGTTTACCTTCAAGATTCCTAATGTGGTTATTTTTGAAGGCGATGTCCATCTGAATAAAAGTGATGTTTTTTAGCATGCTGACTTCATTTATCTTCAGGTTCATCATGTTTGCTGAGTCTGAAACAACTATTTTCAGAGAGGCAATCTCCTCATCATATTTTTTGGCTAAGAGCCTACTTCTCTTTAGTGCTTGCAGGAGTTCACCATAATCATCAATCAATTGATTGACATCTCCTTCATATTTAGAACCATCTTCATCTCTTGATGCAGATGCTTCTGAATTTGGACTAGTTACATAATTCGACACAAAAGGAGTAGAATGTAACTTACTAGGGCCAGGCAGCTCCAGGCTAGGTCCTTCCTCAGTCAAAACCATCAGCCTAAGGAAATGGCTGACTTCTTCTCCTTCTTCAGATCTGGCAGCATCATTAGCTTCTCTAGTGATTGTAGTCAACATCTTAAAGAAGTCTACTTCTACATACTCTTCTTTAGTAGTAAATAGCCCAATGTAGGCTTCAGCTTCATCTACCACTTCTGACTCTGATGATGAGAAGTCAGTCCAACTCTTTTTCTTCTTAGAAATAAAGGACTTCTCCTTCTTGCCCTTCTGTTGATGTTCCTTCTTTCCACCAGCATCCTTTCTTTTGAAAGGGTAGTTGGTTATGACATGCCCTAGCTTGCTGTAATAATAACACACCACTTTATAAGAAGTATGTTTACTTGGTTTAGAGCCATACCTGTCCTCTTTAGAGGATTTCTTCTTGCCCTTGTTGTAATCTTCCTTGGGATAAGAAGAAGAGGATGGCCTGCTTTTCCAGTGCTTCTTCTTCATAAATTTCTGAAATTTCCTAGAGAAGGCAAAAAGTCTTCATCAGAATTATGGCAGTCTGATGTGCTGGTTTCTTAGCTTTCTGACTCAGAATCATTAACTCTCCTTGGTGGAGAAGAAATATTCCTCCTGCTTTTCCTTGTGGCTTCAGCTTTAAAGGCCATTAACTTGTGTTTGACTGTAGGCTTGCTGATTTTCTCCTCCTCCTTTCTAGCAGTCAGCTGCATTTCATAAGACATCAGCTTTCCAAACATGGTTGGTGGAGGCGTGTCAGCAAGTCTGGCCACTTCTCTGATGACACAGATTTTTGTGTCCCAGTCTTTAGTTAAAGTCCTGAGGAACTTGTCATTCAATTCATAAATTCTGAAGATTCTGTCATTAATGCGTTGAACGACAACTGTACCGGTCGAACAAGTAATATAAAATAAGCGTATTTCCCCAAGTATCGATCTCTCAAGGAACACAGTAAGGTGGAGTTAATTTCAAGGAGGACTTGACATTGAAGTCCTTAGGTCGTAGTTAACAAAGGGTGGTTTGATTATTGCGAATGAAAAAAAATAAAATACTAACAACTACTCCTATGCAACGCCGTTATGCGATGCTTCGTCAGGCGGGATGGAAGACTACATGGGCTGCTATGCACTGAATCGCTAGGCAGATGGACGAGTAGGGTTTCGAATGAGGTGGTGAGAATGGCAGAATGATGGTCGTGAGAACCTCTTCGGTACGCACGCCACTAGCAATTGCTAGTGCAGCAATGTGGTGGAGGATGGATAATGGCGCACCTCAAGCAACTAAAAAAGTAAAGCAATATAGAATCACATAGACATGATTCTAATAAAGCATACTGTTGATGCACGAAAAGCGACGGGGAAAACGGGCACCACCAGCTAACCGTTCGAGCACTGGGGAAGGTATTGGGAAAAGACTGTCGGCTAGTCAGTTACTAGCGGCTAGGAATGGCGGATAGGACCGGATAGGAAAAAGAGAGAAAGGGCCGCTGCCAGCGGCAAAACCAGAGTTCGCCCGCCGCGGCCTGAATGGCTCTCCTGCGGCGGGCTTTCCTTTTATAAGAAACTGAGCAATTACACTTAAAAAGGAAAGAAGAGAGGAAGAAGCCGGCCGGATAATAGACCGCAAAGGACTAGAATCGAGGCCGCAGCTTTTAACAAGCGAGCTCTTGGACTCGAGTCAGCGTGCTTTGGGTGTACTCCCGCCCCCTATTTATAGGCTTGGGGGCCTGCCCAAACGGGCAGGGCTAAAATTACCGGCTGCCCGAGGTACAAGAGAATCGGGCAGCGGTGACGGGAATCGAGAAAAAGAAGAAAAGCCAAGAGACAGGCCGCGCGGCCTGGCGACCTTCTTCTACCGAGCTGCAGGACGGCCTCTGGGCCGGCTAATCTGGACCTCCTCTGACGACGACCTGGGACACAGGTCGCGCAACTTGGGCAATGACAGGCCGACCCTTAGATGATGGCTGGACCGAAACTGGCGGCTGTCTGACGTAGAGGCCGCCCGGCTTGTCTGACAATAAGCCGGCTAGCTGAGAACGGCGGCTAGAAAGCACAAGCTGCCCGGACTTGAAAACCTGGAGAACTAGTCGCGGATTCCGGGTTAACATAATCCCCGCACATTTTTAAGTTTCTGAAAAAACTTCGAAAATGTAGAACTAAGCCGGAGACCGCGACTGCCATTAATGCTTCTGCGTTTATAAAATGCCGAGGGCCCTGCCATTTCGTCAAGATTTCTGCCAAGCCACGGGTCACTATTCGCCACTTGAGGTCAGAATCCTCCAAGCCGGCAGAGACTTCCACAAGATGGACGTCATGTCCTCGATGCTAGATCGCGAAAAGAAGTCGTCTGGATCGAAAAAGAGGAGCAGAAAAGCGGACAGTTCCGACCAACGGCCTGAGAAAAAAACTGAGAAGCCGATCGCACCGGCAGCTTCTGATTCTGGAAAGAAACCGATGGAAGTCATCGCGGAATCCTCGCAGGCCGCGACAAAAGTCGAAGCAGTTTCCAAATCTGCTCTCCCGCAAGCCGGCAGAAGCATTAATGGCAGTCGCGGTCTCCGGCTTAGTTCTACATTTTCGAAGTTTTTTCAGAAACTTAAAAATGTGCGGGGATAATGTTAACCCGGAATCCGCGACTAGTTCTCCAGGTTTTCAAGTCTGGGGAGCTTGTGCTTTCTAGCCGCCGTTCTCAGCTAGCCGGCTTATTGTCAGACAAGCTGGGCGGCCTCTACGTCAGACAGCCGCCAGTTCCGGTCCAGCCATCATCTAAGGGTCGGCTTGTAATTGCCCAAGCTGCGCGACCTGTGTCCCAGGTCGCCGTCAGAGGAGGTCCAGATCAGCCGGCCCAGAGGCCGTCCTACAGCTCGGCAGAAGAAGGTCGCCAGGCCGCGCGGCCTGTCTCTTGGCTTTTCTTCTTTTTCTCGATTCCCGTCACCGCTGCCCGATTCTCTTGTACCTCGGGCAGCCGGTAATTTTAGCCCTGCCCGTTTGGGCAGGCCCCCAAGCCTATAAATAGGGGGCGGGAGTACACCCAAAGCACGCTGACTCGAGTCCAAGAGCTCGCTTGTTAAAAACTGCGGCCTTGATTCTAGTCCTTTGCGGTCTATTATCCGGCCGGCTTTTTCCTCTCTTCTTTCCTTTCTAAGTGTAATTGCTCAGTTTCTTATAAAAGGAAAGCCCGCCGCAGGAGAGGCATTCAGGCCATGGCGGGCGAACTCTGGTGTTGCCGCTGGCAGCGGCCCTTTCTCTCTTTTTCCTATCCGGTCCTATCCGCCATTCCTAGCCGCTAGTAACCGACTAGCCGACAGTCTTTTCCCAATACCTTCCCCAGTGCTCGAACGGTTAGCTGGTGGTGCCCGTTTTCCCCGTCGCTTTTCGTGCATCAACAGTTATGTTAACCCAGAATCCGCGACTAGTTCTCCAGGTTTTCAAGTTCGGGCAGCTTGTGCTTTCTAGCCGCCGTTCTCAGCTAGTCGACTTATTGTCAGACAAGCCGGGCGGCCTCTACGTCAGACAGCCGCCAGTTCTGGTCCAGCCATCATCTAAGGGTCGGCCTGTCATTGCCCAAGCTGCGCGACCTGTGTCCCAGGTCGCCGTCAGAGGAGGTCCAGATCAGCCGGCCCAGAGGCCGTCCTGCAGCTCGGTAGAAGAAGGTCGCCAGGCCGCGCGACCTGTCTCTTGGCTTTTCTTCTTTTTCTCGATTCCCGTCACCGCTGCCCGATTCTCTTGTACCTCGTGCAGCCGGTAATTTTAGCCCTGCCCGTTTGGGCAGGCCCCCATGCCTATAAATAGGGGGCGGGAGTACACCCAAAGCACGCTGACTCGAGTCCAAGAGCTCGCTTGTTAAAAGCTGCGGCCTCGATTCTAGTGCTTTGCGGTCTATTATCCGGCCAGCTTCTTCCTCTCTTCTTTCCTTTCTAAGTGTAATTGCTCAGTTTCTTATAAAAGGAAAGCCCGCCGCAGGAGAGGCATTCAGGCCGCGGCGGGCGAACTCTGGTGTTGCCGCTGGCAGTGGCCCTTTCTCTCTTTTTCCTATCCGGTCCTATCCGCCATTCCTAGCCGCTAGTAATCGATTAGTCGACAGTCTTTTCCCAATACCTTCCCCAGTGCTCGAACGGTTAGCTGGTGGTGCCCGTTTTCCCCGTCGCTTTTCGTTCATCAACAGTTAACACGCGACCTTCAGATCTCGGTTAGCCGGAGAAATCCGCGGCAAGATATTGTCAGACCGCTCGGCTGCTAGTGCTTAGCGGCTAGTCGAGCAAGCAGCGGCAAGGGTGGTTAACCCGCTCAGTAACCGCTGGCAATTCTATCCGCGCGGTCAGACTGTAACTGTCCGGCGGTCTCTAAGTTCGTGTTGGTTGTTATCTCTCATTTGCAATGAATCTCCCGAGGAGTTACAGAGATTTCTTATCATTTATGCTGGATTCCTTAGCGAGGCAAGATGGTTCTCATCCCGAGAATATAGCCAAGGATGCATTTCAGGCTGGCACGGAGCAGACACCTCCCTACAGAGAAGAAGAAGTTTCTTTTCCATTCGTTGATCAAATTCGCAGGGATACCGTTGCTGATGATTTTAGAGAGCCCCGCTTGCCACGTTATTCTGGGATTAGTGATCCAGTTTCACACCTGCAAGCATTTGGAGCGGCTGCTTCTCTAAAAGCCATGTCGGATGGAATCAAATGCAAGCTTTTTCTAATGACCTTTGACGGTCTTGCTCAGGAATGGTTTCATGGTTTACCTTCTCGGTCCATCACTTGCTTTGGGGGTTTTCAAAAACAGTTTCTTTTGAGATTTGATACTTTCAGGAAGCGGAAGAGAAACCCAGTAGCTCTCTTCCAAATCAAGCAGGAAGTTGATGAGTCTAACGCTCATTTTGTTGATCGGTTTCAAAAGGAAACGCTCGATATCGTTAACGTTCATCCAGACTTTTACAAATATGCCATGATAAGCGGACTTCGAGAAGGTCCTCTCAAATTTAAAGTTAGCAAAAAGGAGCCGAAGACCTATGGAGATCTTATTAAAACAGCTAATCAGTTCATAATGGGTGAAGTAGCAAATGCTAACTATATATCCTTCTTAAATCAAATGGCTAAGGGATATCAGAAAGATTCTTATCATCAACAGCCCGGTTCTTCTCGAAGTGCTTCAGAATCTCCGCAACAGGATAAATCATCAGAGTGTATAGAAGCTTGCCCTATCATGTCCTTTGATCCTAAAACACTCAAGTATGAAAAATACTCAGACAGATGTGTCAAGTTCAAAATTTCTATGGAAGATCTTCTGCCAATTCTTGCTAATATGAAAGAATTTAAAAAGCCTCGACGTATGAAATCAAAGATTGAACATTGACATGAAGAACTTTTTTGTAAATATCATAAGGACATTGGTCACAACACAGAAGATTGTCGGGCTTTCCGGAAACTAGCAGATCAATTTGCAAGGGCAGGGAAATTACAAGACTATGTTGTCCTATGATCTTCCAGCACATTTTCCACTGATAAAGCCGATGTTTCAAATGAAGATTCTGTTGTTAAATAGTGGAAGTGTTAGAAGCGGTAGTACCTTGTTTGTCTTTCTTTTACATATTTCGTATATCTCCTATGTGCTCGGAGTTTCTGGCATTTGCTTCTTTTCTTTTGATAATGACAGTTGTAATAAATATAGCCCCAAACCAGTCCTCACCAGCATCCAGCTTCACAAATATCTCTCAACGATCATCGACAATTGGGTTCAATTAGGTTTCAAGCCCATATCCTTTTACTAAGCTTTCCTCTAGAAATAAGCATTCATATGCCCTCTAAATTCTGCTTCCTAGCTTTACACTTAATATTGACATACGTATGTGACATTTACTTATAACAAATATAATACTACTTTTTTGGCCCTCCACATCCCGCTCGACATCAGTCGCAGATGTGTAGTGGCAACCCCGCTCGAATCATTCGTGGATGAGTTAAATGAGATCTTCTTTAGAAGAGTGATGATTCTCAGTTTATGCTGTAAGACAGTGCAGGCAGAGTTTTCGTTATCTTTTCAACCTGCAGGTTAGAGTGATAAATAAATTATGGTTTTCACATATTGCTATTATTTTGCCCGTTCCAGCTTATCCACCGTCTAACGGTCTTACAACCTAGCCGGTTTATATTGCACAGTCCGCAGACCGCACGGTTACCTATTTCGGTTTATTCTATTCGGCTATGAAATCTATCTCGGATTATTACTAATATATTCTGGAATTCGGCCGACTTGATCCTGTCAATTAATTTTAGTCCGCCAAGTAGAGGGCAGTGAATTGAGTTGTTGAGTCTGCAGATCTTGAGGTCCTGTGAGGAAAGCAATGCCGCTCCGGCCGCACCTACCCGCTTGGCCTCTAGACTCCGGTTATCCTATCCGCTCAGTCCGCCGGTCCTTGGGTTGATTTGGTAGTTCATAGCCCTGTGAGGAAAGCTATGCCGCTCCGGCCGCACCTACCCGCTTGGTTATGAATTACGGGTCATTTCTGATATTATTATTGATGCAGTGCGGACTCCAGTTATCCTATCCGCTCAGTCCGTCGGCTTATGGTATTCATTCAAATCAATTCGCGGCTTGCTATGTAAAGAAGTCGCAATATGTTTATCTATCGCTAAGTAGTTTCCCTATCGAAAGCGAGTTTCGTATTAAAGTTCGGACAGGCCGCCACAATCAGCTTGCTTTTTACAATATATATCCGGTTTATCCCCATGGCTAGGCGGCTTGTTGATCGCCATATATCTTCTTCATCTCCAATAAAATTATGGCCTATACATTAATCGTGGGACTTCGTGGTTGAATGTGAACCCTCAACAGTTGAACTGCCTTATATTCTTGGCAAATAATCACCTAACCGCCCGGCTTATTGCTCTATATATGCTCAAGGATGACCGGATTGTTATAATTTCGCAGACGACTAGTATATCCGGTTACCGGTATTCTACTCGAGTTTAACCGGAGCAAAGGTAGTTATTATTCCGTGAAGTCATCGATTAGATTTCTTAAGCCGGAAACGAGTAAGAAAGATTAAGCCGCATACACAAACAAGTAAGTAAAATCATAATAGATTCTCACAAAAGGTAAAATATTTTCATTTCTCATGTCAAGTGTAAAAGGTAGACCGCGCGGTTTACAAAAATCTTACCGGCGGTCTCAAAAATGTAAAAACTTTTACAAGTAATCTATCCTAGCAATTCGGCTTCAATCTTTTGGACGCAGGAGTACCGGAGTCCGGTTCACCGTCGATGTCGATTTCAGATGGCGAGTAGTCGCCACTGTCAGACGAGGATGAACGCGAACTGCCAGTGCCCCTGGTCTCTGACGAGCTGGCAACAACCCGCGCGGTCTCAGACGCCTGACCGCCGGTTTCTGAAGAAGCGCTCTCGCTCCTGCTTCCCTCGCTGTCCTCCTCTTCCTCTTCTGCCTCGCCCTCTCCGCTGATCTTCTCCTTGCCTTTCAGCGCTCGATAAACCGCGGCCACCCTTTTCTTCAAGGATGGATACAGGTCGGCGCAGGTGAAGTCGGTAAATCCCGGGGCGAGGCCGCTGCGATCTCGAAGGCTTTTCAACGCTCCGTCGATCCCTTGCACAAGCTGCGGAAAGACCGCGTCCTGAAAGGCTGAGTTGGCGGGATCGTACATTTTCTGCAAAGGAAGGAAGAAGGTCAGTCCGAGCGGCTTGTTAAATGAGGTCGCATAAATCAGGTAATATTTTACCGCATTGAGCTCCTTTAGCCGTGCGATTTCTTCATCCTTTTCGGCGAGTTGCCGCTTCAGGTCGCCTTCACTTGCGACTAACCGCCTATGGGCCAGGCCCATATAGTGGTTAGCCACAAAGCTTCTCGCGCCGACCTACGCGGCAAACCGCGAGAAGTCCTCTGTAGGAATCTTTTTTAGCGCCTTCCATACAAAGCCGCGCCAGCCGCGAAGGCATGGCGGCTTACGGTTTCCTTCCCCCAGTTCGGGAGGGCGGTGGAAACTTGTACCGATTCGCCGTCGGCACTCCACTGCATGGTGGGGTTGCCGTGGAGGTCTTTCAAGCGACTGCCCATACCAAGCAGTGTGAAGCCGCTTGAGGAATCCGATTCAACTTCCACTTCAGCCCGCTCCGGCCTGGCCCTCTTCGCCCTCTTATCCCTCTGTGTAAGGGTTAGGCCGCCAGGAGTTAGCGGCTTGTTCAGCGGGACCGCGACGGCAGCTGCAAGGCAAAGTTAACAAGTCAGTTGATGATCCGCGCGGCTAGCAGAGCAGTTCGGCTGGCTGATACTTTTTGTCCTGCGCATGGACATCGTCCAAAGTCGGGAGCAGCGGGAGGTAGTGGGTGACGTCGAGCCGCTCGCCCTTGAAGAAGTTGAAGATCTCCTTCTCCATGCCGTCCAGTCCGCTGCTGCCAAAAGCGGCTTCGTCGCGAACTTGCGGATGGACCGGCAGGAGTCTGAGGTTACCCTCGAAGATCAGGTATCTTTCTGACCAATTCGTGATTTTGTTCGCCAGGTTGACGACTTACAGGCCGCGGCAGCCGAAGTAAAGATGGCCTCTGAAGATCTTCGTTCCCGAGTCCGGAATAGACCGCACAGAGAAGCATTCTCTGAACAGCCTTATCGAGAAGCGAACTCGCTCCGACCTAAGGTAGGAGATGAAGCTGTAAATTGCCGCAATAGAGTTCGGGGGCAGTTGTCCTGGCACTACTCCGTAATGGTCGAAGACCGCAACGGCTTCCATTAGCACAGGGAAGCCGAAGCCGCAGTCAAAGTGATCGATTGGGATAGCGATCTGGTTGGCTGCGGAGGTGTTAATCCGCTTGTGAGGCAGCGGAAGCCGCGCGAGCAGTGGGCTGTCTTTCATATGCTTCTCTGCAAAGCTGTCGAGCTCGGCTTGGGTAAGCCGGCCTTCCTTATGATCCGCCGAATGGAAGGCGGAAGCCGCGTTGGTATTAACAGCTGGAGCTTTGTCAGACCGCATCACCATTGCTTTAGCTCGCATTTTGATGTTCTGTGCCGAAGACTCCGGGATCATCTCAATTTATAGATTTCCTACGCAGCTACAGTAGCGGTTGTCAAATCGCAGTTAGATATCAGGCCGCACGGCTCAACCTGCAAGGTAAAGTATTCTAACCGCATTCTAGTTCGGCAGTTCGAGCGACTAAAATTCCAGTACTTGGCGAAATTTCTAAAGAAGAAAAGACAGCGAATAGAAGTATTCAAACTGCACAAAGCCGCATTCAATTCGCAGTAATATACAATCGAACATACAACAATTGTCCACAGGAATCAAACTGTCCGGCATCACGAGTTGATGCTTATTACAACGCCAAATTAAAGTTCTCATAATTATTTCTCTCCACTCTCTGGAGCCTCTCGCCCAACCCGCGCGACTTGGTCGCCGGCCTGTACCAGCTGGACATACACTTGACTAACAAGGTTGTGGATATTGTGCAGAGTTCGATGAACTCGCGAGGTATCACGCTCTACGCGGGTAAATGGAACCAGCGACAGAGCGCGATCTCCCGGGTCGCCAGAAGCAGCGACCTGCCTAACCGCCGCGACTACTGGTGAGTCCGAAGTCTCTCCGGAAGCCGGGCGATTTGGTAGTTGCTGCTGTTCAGCAATCATCCCAGCAGGTCGCAAGCCTCTGCCGGCCTCCTCTAGTCGATCCTTATCCCTTTCCTCGTCAAGTCGAGCGGTGTCCTCCCTTTCCCTCTCTATCTGGCCGAGCATCAGCACTAAAGCCTGCAGGTCAAGTTTCTCTATCTTCTCCTGCTCCAGGTGGGCCAGCGCCTCCAGAGTTCTTTGCTCAGCGGCCTCAAGCGCAGTCCGCATCGTTGTCTTCTCCTCCTCCCAGCTGGCCAGGGACTCCTGCATCCTTTTGTCAGCGGCCTCCAGCGCAGTCCGCTTTGCCATTTTCTCCATGTCCGCGCTGGCCAGTGCCTCCTGCACCCTTTTGTTAGCGGTCTCCTGCGTAATCCGCATCGTTGTTTTCTCCAACTCCAAGCTGACCAAGGCCTCCTGCGTCCTTTTCTCAGCGGCCTCCACCTCATACCGCATCATTCCTCTCTCCTGCTCCAAGTCCTCCAGCACTTCTTGAGTTCTCCTTTCAGTGGCCTCCAGCATAGACCGCTGATTTTCTTCTTGAAGCCGCCACTCTTCTTCCTTGGATCGAAGGGCCTCGGCATGCTCCCTTATCCTAGCCTGCAAGGCGGCGACCTCCTCCTGGAATTCGGCCGTCCTCTGGTCACGGACACTTGGAGGTAGCGGCGGAATCAGTGGAGGTAAGAAAGTCGTCAGATCGCCCGGCTTGATGGCAGTTTCTTGTGCACCTGCAACGAATAAACAGGCGGTTAGATTCAGTGACATGACCGGCACCTGGTAGAAGATCTCGTTAGAACGAGACCGCAGCTCGTGGTTATCTCTCCTTCGAAAGCCGCAGTATCAAGTCTAGCCGCTGGTCGCCTAAACCTTTCTGAATCTATTCGCTTTAGCTTTTCTTTCCATAGCCGCGCGGTCTCCTTAGCTTTGCTTTTCAGCTCAGCCGTGGTCAGGAAGAAGCTCGCCGGCGGATTGCAAATTGTGTCCGCTCCCTTCTTCCGTGACTGCGGCTTGTAGAATTTTACAATACGCTTAACTTCTTCGTGTTTACCTTGCAGGGCAGGAAATGTAGTTGCTGCCTGCTTCCCGGCGATTAACTTCTTCATCTCCTCTATCTTCTCTCTGAGTTTTAATTTTTCAGCTCCTTCTGAATCCGCAGGAGCCGATTCGCCAAGCTTCTCTCCTGTAACTTCGACATCGGTGACGGCGACCTCTGCAGAAGCCGGCAGAGTTGCAAGTAACTTGTCCTGCTGCTGAAATTTCTCCATGCCCCTCAGGATATCGCTCAGGGATTCGCTAACTGAAGGCGTACTCTCTGGCTCGTCCGGCTTGGAAGATGGAGTCGACAGACCATCAGATACGTCTTTCTCCCGCGGCTTAAATTGCACACTAGCCGCTCCGGTCTTCACAGAAACATTGCGGTTATCAACCCGCATCTTACGCGCCTTCCTCTCCATCCTTTCCTCAAGGGTTTCGACCTTTTTCTTACGTCGCTTCAAGTGGCCGACTATTGTCTCTGTCCGTTTCCTCTTCTCAGTCAGAGACCGCTCGGCCTCCAGTAGCTTCTTCGAGTCGTCCTCTTCAACAATGATCAAGTCACCATATGTGGGCAACTCGCGTGGTTTGGAAGAGTCGACACTCTTCTCCTCCGCCCCGGCGATCTTCAAAAGGGGTTCACCTGATGGCGAGTAGGTAATGTCGAAGGATTTGGTGGCACCAGCTTGCGGGAGAGCAGATTTGGAAACCGCTTCGACTTTTGTCGCGGCCTGCGAGGATTCCGCGACGACTTCCATCGGTTTCTTTCCAGAATCAGAAGCCGCCGGTGCGATCGGCTTCTCAGTTTTCTTCTCAGGCCGTTGGTCGGAACTGTCCGCTTTTCTGCTCCTCTTTTTCGATCCAGACGACTTCTTTTCGCGATCTAGCATCGAGGAAATGACGTCCATCTTGTGGAAGTCTCTGCCAGCTTGGAGGATTCTGACCACAAGTGGCGAATAGTAACCCGTGGCTTGGCAGAAATCTTGACGAAATGGCAGGGCCCTCGACATTTTATAGACGTAGAAGCATTAATGGCAGTCGCGGTCTCCAGCTTAGTTCTACATTTTCGAAGTTTTTTCGGAAACTTAAAAATGTGCGGGGATTATGTTAACCCGGAATCCGCGACTAGTTCTCCAGGTTTTCAAGTCCGGGCGGCTTGTGCTTTCTAGCCGCCGTTCTCAGCTAGCCGGCTTATTGTCAGACAAGCCGGGCGGCCTCTACGTCAGACATCCGCCAGTTCCGGTCCAGCCATCATCTAAGGGACGGCCTGTCATTGCCCAAGCTGCGCGACCTGTGTCCCAGGTCGCCGTCAGAGTAGGTCCAGATCAGCCGGCCCAGAGGTCGTCCTGCAGCTCGGCAGAAGAAGGTCGCTAGGCCGCGCAGCCTGTCTCTTGGCTTTTCTTCTTTTTCTCGATTCCCGTCACCGCTGCCCGATTCTCTTGTACCTCGGGCAGCCGGTAATTTTAGCCCTGCCCGTTTGGGCAGGCCCCCAAGCCTATAAATAGGGGGCGGGAGTACACCCAAAGCACGCTGACTCGAGTCCAAGAGCTCGCTTGTTAAAAGCTGCGGCCTCGATTCTAGTCCTTTGCGGTCTATTATCCGGCCGGCTTCTTCCTCTCTTCTTTCCTTTCTAAGTGTAATTGCTCAGTTTCTTATAAAAGGAAAGCCCGCCGCAGGAGAGGCATTCAGGCCTCGGTGGGCGAACTCTGGTGTTGCCGCTGGCAGCGGCCCTTTCTCTCTTTTTCCTATCCGGTCCTATCCGCCATTCCTAGCCGCTAGTAACCGACTAGCCGACAGTCTTTTCCCAATACCTTCCCCAGTGCTCGAAACGGTTAGCTGGTGGTGCCCGTTTTCCCCGTCGCTTTTCGTGCATCAACACATACAACTAAAGAGCAACAACATCTACAAATGAAGTTTTATCACACATATACAACAGGAAAGCAAGAATAAGTCAAGTGATCGACCGAATCCGAAGTCTTGCAGAGGGTTCACGAAAGGAATCGCCGGGTTGTCAATCTACATCCTAGCCCGGTCCTCAACTGTGTCTTGGGTATAGAAGGGATGTCACTACCTTCCAATTGACCCGTCTTCTTCGTGTCACAATGCAGAAGAAGGTTGCAAGCTTCCCTTTGCTTGTTCGCTATGGCGTCAAAACCTTTCTTGAAGATCAAGGATGAAGGAGGAGGCCGAGAGGAAGCTCCAGCATAGATTTGGCGATGAAAGCTTACACGGAGCACCTTCTTAGTGGAAGATGAAGGAGTACGGCAGAATCCCTCCTCGGAGACGAAGACGGCGGAGGAAATGTACGGATTCGGAATTACGGCGGAACCTGCGATTTTATAGATAACAGAAATAACAATGCACACGATCACGGGCGTACAACCGGTGGTCATGAGCACTATGTCCAGTAGTCATGCATTCTGGCATGGCAGAATCAAAAGAAGAACTGGGATAATGTGCACGAGCAGTGGAGCACAACCGGTGGTCATGCGCACTATGTCTAATGGTCTTGCGATTACCCCAGACAGAACTCCAGGGAAAATGGAATCAATGCACACGATCAGTTGCACACCACTGGTGGTCGTGCGCACTGTGTCCAGTGGTCATGCATATGCCCCAGAAAAAACATGGAAAAATGAAGAATAGTGTGCACGATAAGTGGCGCACGACCAGTTGTCGTGCGCAATAGATCTGATGATCGTGCGCAGTATTCCTGTTTCCAAACACTCCCTGAACACAGAAACGACCCTTGTACCAATAGAAAAAACAAATCACTGATATGTGCAGACATTCCAGGCAATCACAATAAGAAGAACAATCCATAAAAGCAACAAAAATACACAACCACGGGCCTATAAGTACACTTGCTATGGAAATAAAAATAAGAAGAAATATTTATGATAACGGACTAAAAGTGAAGTGCTTGCGTAAGAAAACTAGCTCAGATGTGTACGAAAATCACTATATAAATTGGACACATCACACCCCCAGACTTACCTGTTTTTGCGTCCCGAGCAAAAAAAATTTATGCAGATAAGGAAAATGACTTAGCTAATATAGAAATTACTATATGGAGTACCATGCGAATTCGCATGCTCGTACGCGTAAAAATATAAATAGAGAAAATTTCTAAGTATGCAAAATAGTTTACACTTTTCACAATGCGTATCAAAATTTTATTACTACTCAAAAATGGAATCACTGTCAATCATTCGGTCATGTGTAGGAAGAAAGTAGGCTGACCACTAAGGTGAGCTTTGCCAAAGACCGGGGCTCAGGATCACCTCCAAAGGAATCCACCAATGTTGAGGACCATACGCTGCCCGTTCACACTCCCTCCACTATACTAGTTCGACTCAAGCGTGAATCAATAGGACTTTAGGAGAATTATGGGGCTTGGGTTACAGTGAGGTAAACAAAGATAAACAAAAAGGCTATGCACCTAACCCAAATGAGCTAGCATAAAAAGAATCCCTCTGCTAAGCAAAATATACGCGGGTACACCACACCCCCAGACTAAACTTTTAACATATGGGTGTGTGCATCGCCTACTCCAAATACAATCACATCTCAAATAGAATTTTCAATCAAACTTTTTCTTTTTTCACAAACATTTTTTCAATTCATCTTTATTTTAACAATATCAACAAATATAAACTTTGAGCGCATCCACATATTCATAATGAATATCACCACATCAACACCCCAACATAAAAATGTAAAACACTAATGATCGACTTAGGTGTGCGACTAGGATCGGCTATGAGGCTTTTTTGAGATAATGATGGAGCTAAAGCAAAAGAATGGTTAGGCACAATGGGGCTTAGCGAGGATGAGATGTTAGGAATGGTACAAAGCTCAACCGGGATAAAATGATGGCCTACATCATACTCACGCTTGACCAACCATGCACCAATGCTTCGAGAGTATCTTAGGGCAAGTTCTTAGCCACCGAGAAAGATGATCCTGTTGGAGCATGCGTTCCACGCTTCTTGGTTTGCTAATAACAAATCTCGTCTGTATTTGATTACTGGGTGTTTGGTGTGCAGATAACACAGAGCTAACCAAAGTGACATTGGAGCTTTGATTCAGAACAGAAAAAAGGAGCTAAGGCATTGTCACCGGCGACAGCCAGTATCGCCATCCAGCGACAGCAAAAGTGACAGCTGGTCCACGACAAGAGGAATGACGGTTTTTGTCATTGTCACCCCGCGACATCGATGTCGCCAGGCGACAGTGCACGTTACGGAGGAGTTCAATCTGAAGTGCAAAAAAGGTGATTTTGTGGGGCACGTGTCAACATATACGATGTTGCCAATCGGCGACAGTCATTGTCTCCGGCGATATCGTCAAAGTATAAAATTGATAAAAATGTCAGTTGACATTACGAATTGGATTTACCTGGAGTACACCTTGCTGTTCATTTCATTCAGAGAGCGCCAGCATCAAGAAATACCTCTATACTCTCAAGAAGGTTAAGGCACGAATGGTTGACGACACGTACGCGACCCTCGAAGCATTCCTTGCAAGGATTCGTCATCATCTTCAGCGCACTGTTAAGAGGGAGTTCTCAATTCTAAAGATTATACTTATCATTATTTTCATTGTAATCCTTAGGAAATTGTCGCCTTGTGTGTGGCATCTAGGTCCTTGCGTGGCTTAGGAGGAAATCACCACCTTGTGCGTGGCGTCCAAGTCCTTGTGCGGCTTAGGGAGAAATCATTGCCTTGTGTGCAGCGTCTTGATTGGGGTTAGATCTAGGAGAGGCTAGTAGCAAGATCTAGGGAGAGATACGCTTTAGCCTTCCTGTTCTTGGTAGAAGGACCGGCGAAAACAAAGGTAAATTCTATTTTTTTCATAAGCCTTATCTCTAGCTCTATAGATATTTATTTTATTCATATTTGGCTTTGTTTCTGTTTCTATAAGAATTCAAGTGTTCATGTTGGTTTATGAAAAATTAGTCTTGTGATCTTTTGTTTATCATTAAGTAAAACCTATTTGATTAAGAAAAAAAAATTAACCCTTATTCACCCCCCCCCCAAGGGCGCCTCACGATCCAACAATTGGTATTAGAGCAGGTTACTCCGAAATCGGCTTTACCACCAAGAGTAATGGCGCTAAACACTAACGCATTTTTTGAGGGGCAAAGTATAAGTAGACCTCCCTTATTCACGGGCACTGACTATAACTATTGGAAAGCTCGAATGCGATGCTTTCTAATAGCACTAGTTATTGATGTTTGGGGCATGGTAGAAACTTGCGACACTGCCCCCCACAACTATTGTATGAAGTGTCACAATGGAAAAACCAAGGGATATATGGGATGAAGCTGATAAGCTTCACTGTAAAAATAACACAAAAGTAATGAATGCCTTATTCTGTGAGTTAGATAGGACCGAATTTAATCGTGTATGTGTATGTGAACTGCATATGATATATGAAATCTCCTTGAAGTTACTCATGAAGGTACATCGCAAGTTAAAGACTCGAAGCTTTTCCTGTTAGAATCAGAGTTTGAGAAGTTCAAAATGGAGGTTGATGAGGATGTAGACTCCATGTACACAAGGTTCAGCAAGATAGTGAATGACTCAAGGATTCTAGGAAAGAGTTTCTTAAATGGAGATTTGGTGAGAAAATTACTTAGATCACTGCCCCCAAAGTTCAATCCAAAGGTGAACGCAATCATAGAGTCACACGATCTAAAGTCTCTCCAAATTGAGAATCTGATAGGCAATCAAAAAACAAATGAAGTAGAATTGAGGATTCAGCAACAGGAGTATAGCTTGGAGCCAAGGAAGAAGGCTTTCGCATTGAAGTCCAAGAAGGAAGTGGGTAGGGAGTCCGATGAGAGTGACAATGGAGATGAAGAAAGTTTATTTGTAAAGAAATTCAGGAAGTTCATGAGAAACCCTGAAAGAAGAAGTTCCTTCAAGAAATTTTTTAAGAAGCAAGAATCTGGGTATAGGAAAGGAAAAGCCCAAGCAGATGAAGAGGATGAAGACAAAAGACCACCACCTGTGTGCTATCACTGTAGAAGAATTGGCCACATCAAAAGAAAGTGCCCAAAGTATCTGAGAGAGCTGAAGGAGAAGCGGCACAAAAAGAAAGAAAAAAAGAAAGTTCTGAAGGCAGAAACATGGGATGACGCAACTTCTGAGGAGTGAAGCAGTTCAGGGTCGGAAATTGAAGATGAGGCCAACATGTGCCTGATGGGAAAGAGATTTTCAACGAATGGTGATGATAGTAGTGTCCAGAGCGATACTGAGGTAAATTCTGAAACTTATGATATTTTATATTCTGAATTTTTAAGAAGCTATAAATACTTAGATAAAAAGTTGGATGAAATTCAATTACTTAAAACTGAGAATAAAAATGTTGTAAAAGAAAATAAAATATTAAAAGATAAAGTGAAAAAACCTTGGAAGGAGAAAGCAACGTGTCAAGAGGATTGTCCCTCTTTGACAAGGATACTAGAAATCGAGAAAGATCTCTCTAAGTATCATTCTCAGGTAGAATCTCTTACAAGAGAGAAAGAAGCCTTAGAGAGGTCCTAAAAGCTTTCTCAATCTCAAGTAGATGATAGTAAAAAGTCCTTTGCAAATCGATGTGACACAATTAATACCGAAAACACTGCATTGAGACGAAGAGTCTGAAATTTTTAAATGGCCACAAAAAAATTTGGAATGGGCCAAAAAGCCCTGAATATGATTTTAGCAAGCCAGTGCTATGGTTATGCAAATTTCGGACTTGGATACTCACCAGATCACTATCGCTCGGCGACATCCACTATCGTCGGCGATAAGAAAAATTTCAAAAAAACACTTTTTAGTAGTAAAAATAATAAGTCTACCAACACTGCTGCTCCCTGCAAAAACTCAAAAATCATTTTTATAAACCCATCTACTTCTTTCATCACATGTGCCAAATGTAATAAGTTTGGTCACACAACACACACTTGTAAGAAAACAGGATATTGTTCTGTTAAACAAATCTTGGTACCTAAGCATTCAACCTACACTATGGTAGGAACCACTTTGGTAACCGGATCTTTACTCTCATCATCTTCCTAGGTGTGTTGGCAGGCTAAGGACAAAGAAGACATGTTATACTTGGACTATGGGTGCTCCAAACACATGACGGGTAATAAATCAAATTTCCTTAGCCTAGAGATGAAGAAAGGAGGCGTAGTTACATTCGGTGATAACGGAAAAGGAAAGATCATCGACAGTGGAGTAGTAGGTCAAAATGAAGAGCCATTCTCTCTACATAAGTCGGATGATGATGAAAGTCTTGGAGACAAAGAAGAAGAAAAATAAAATGAACAAGAAGAAGTGCAAGAATATGTGCCTCCAACTGAGCTAAAATTCTCAAAAGATCATCCACACAATTTCGTAATTGGAGAACCAACAAGTGGGTTAAGAACTCGTTCATCATTACATGATTTATTTGCAAATATGTGTTTTATTTCTTATATAGAACCTAAAAATGTTGACACCACTTTAAGTGATAATTCTTGGTTTGTAGCTATGACTGATGAGCTTAATCAATTCGAACATAATAAGGTTTGGAAGTTAGTAGAAAGACCACCTAATCATCCTGTTGTAGGTGTTAAGTTGATATTTAAAAATAAAATGGATAGTGTATCTAGGGTCATAAGGAACAAGCAAGACTTGTAGCAAAGGGGTATTAACAAATTTAAGGAATAGACTTTAATTAAACTTTTGCACCCGTAGCACATTTAGAAGCCTTTAGAACATTCCTTGCATTTGCTAGCCATACACGGTTTAGACTATTTAAAATGGATGTTAAAACTGCTTTTCTAAACAGGTATATTAAAGAAGAGGTTTATATAGAACAACCTCCTGGCTTTGTTGATGTTAAATATCCTGATCAGGTTTTTTAATTAAAAAAAGCCCTTTATGGTTTGAAGCTAGCACCCCGAGCATGGTATGATCGATTGACAGTCTATTTATTAAAAAATGGTTACAAAATGGGTAGTGGTGATTGTACTTTGTTTATTAAACATGTTCATGATGATCTTGTAGTTTTGCAAATATACGTTGATTATATTATTTTTGGATCCACTAATGAGAACCTATGTAATGGTGTAGTTGAAATTATGAAAAATGAGTTTGATATGAGCATAATAGGCGAACTCACATATTTTCTTGGATTTCAAATTTCTCAAAAACATGATGGTATTTTTATCAATCAATCAAAATATATTTATGATGTTTTAAAAAGATTTGGATTTGAATATCTAAAACAAGCAAAAACCCTCATGAGTGTCTCATTGAAATTAGGAAAAGATGAAAGTGGTATTTTTATAGATCAAACATTGTATAGGGGAATGATAGGATCATTATTATATTTGACCGCATCTAGACCTGATATTATGTTTGCTGTATGTTTATGTGCTAGATTTCAGGCTAACCCAAAGAGTCTCATTTAAAACTATTAAACAAATTTTTCGATATCTTATCGGTACATCTAATTTAGGCTTGTGGTATCCACACAATGATACCTTTATACTACATGGTTTTTCTTATTCAGACTATGCTAGTTGTTCGTTTGACCGTAAGAGCACGAGTGGTACTTATTGATGCTCGAAATGCGACGGACTCAGGCACCACCAGCTAGCTGTTCGAGCACTGGGGAAAGAAGGAAAAAGCAAACTGCAAGCAGTAGTTTACTAAGTGGGTAAGAGAAAAGAGCAGAGAAGCCGTGAGCTACGGCGACACCAGACTTCGCCCGTCGCGATCTAAATGCCACTCTTGCGACGAGCTTGATTTTGATTACAAATGGCGGGTTACAAAAAGTGTAAAGGAAATTGTACGAGAAGGGAGTCGGAGTCCGCGAAGCTCGAGATCCGAGTCTGCAGCCTTTAATAAGTAGGCTCTTGGATTCGAGTCAGCGTGCCTCGGGTGCACCACTTCCCCGTATTTATAGGCTTGGGGGCCTGCCCAAACGGGCAGGGCTAAGATAACCGGCTGCCCGGGATACAAGAGAACTGGGCAACGGTGACGGGAATCAAAAAGAAAAGAACAAGAAGTCCGCGCGAGATAGGCGGACTGGGCTTGCGAGCTGGAGGCAATTCCTGGCCATCCGGAGCGCCATCTCCCTAGAGTGACGCGACCTAGGCAGACTGCGCTTGCGAGCTGGAGAATGAGCGAGCTTGAATTCTTTGTGGAGCGGTCTGGGCGGACTGTGGAATTGAGTCCGTATTTGGGGTATCTAGGCGACCTGAGCGGACTGAGAATCGGAGTCCGCGGCTTGAGATGCCCAATAAAGAATACATTGACCATGTTGCGGATTCTGGGGTTAACATAATCCCCGCACATTTTAAAATTCCGAGAAATTTCGGAAATGTTTCTTTAACCACCGAGTCCGCAACCAATGCTACCTCTGCTTGGGCTATAAATATAGCCAGGGGCATGTCATTCTGTCAAAATTATCTGCGCGACGGGACGCTACTCACCACTTGCGGTCTGCATCCTCGAATCTGGCATGTCGAGGTTGGGATCTTTTTTCGGCAATCTCCCTAAACCGACAGATCCAAGGGGCCTGTGATGCGGGTGAAGAAGGTGGTTCAACGAGGGGAAAAGAATGTTCATGATATCCAGGAGAGTTTGCAAAAGGATGGAACGTCCGCCAAGAGCAAGGTACCCGATCTCTTGAAGGCAGCTTCTCACGGCCACGACTTCTCAGCCGTAGCATTCAGACCAGGCCCCCGCAGGATCTGGCGGAATGGCGATAGTTGCCTCCGCGTCTGGAACCTTCATGCTGCAACTAAACGACAGAAAGGACGTTTCTTCGCCGGAGATCTGTTAGTTGGGTTCTGAGGAGGTACAGACTGTAAATTCGGATACCGAGAAACGAACATATGATCTCGTTTAGCAGAGTTGCGAGGGACTCCGCATGCCTACACCGGACGTTCAACAACATGCACCATCTAGTCCAGCAAATATACAGGGAGATTCTTCGAGGTAGTGACCAGGCCGCATACTTTGGAGTAGAGGACGAAGAGCGGCCTGCTCGCCGTGCCGCTGAGCCCTGAGAAATTATTATTATTCCTTAATGATGCGAACATCGATAATTTTTGTATAATACGGAACACTATGTTGTTAACTATTATGTCATGATGTGTGCTTTTTTGCTGGATGATTGTTTTATGCGAATTTGATGCGTATGAACTTTTCCCGTGTGCTGGAATGCCTTTTTGCCTTATGCTGCGGATGAGGGTTCAACCCGCACTAACTTTTGCAGGATGGAGCGAACTACGCAGATCATGGTTTAATCCGCGTGAAGTCAATGTTACCTATCTTGTCGAGTTTTTGCTATATATATACGTTCTCGTTTCGTTTCTATCAGAAGCAGCTTGGATCGAGAAACCCTGCGGCCTGGAAAAATGGTATCCGTCCGTGCAAATGCCGCAGTCGCGTTTCATTCCGCCGACCATAAGAGGAGTAGGCTGACTGTAGCGGACCTAGAGGTTTTTAGGGAAAGGCATATGGCGGGCTCGCCAGTCCTTGCGCGACTTCCGGAGGACGACGAGCGATTGAATTTTTCCACCGCTTCCCAGATCGCAGTGCCTGTCGATCATTTTGAATGCGGATTCAAGTTCCCCTTGCTCTGGGAGGTCGCCGAGATCTTTGAGCATTATAGGGTGGTTCTGGGCCAACTCGCGCCGAATACCGTAGTGGCCATTTATGCTTATCTCGCCTACATGCGTTCTGAGAAGATCCAGTTCTCCCTGAAAATCTTCAGGAAGATATTCTCTGTCCGCGCAATTACGCCGTCAAAGGATCAACAATTCAAGGGCGTGATCTACTTTTATTGCCGGGGGAAGAAAGTTGCGGGTCTTCAAAACAAGATCCACAACTGGACCTCGAGGTACCTTATCTTCGAGGGCGACTTGGGATTCCTTCATACTTATCCGCAGGTACGCGTGGATACTTACTTCAAGAGCGTGTTGCTAAACACAGAGGAGTCCGCCATTGTCGAGTTTCTTGCCGGGGCAAGGCTTGATGTCGACTATTATATTCCACTGCTACCCAGCCTGGATACCATTAGCCGACAAGAAAGTCAGTACCGTGATCCTTTTCTTTATCCGCCAATCGTTTCGTTACATGATGTTCTTTTCTTTGCAGCGACGTTGTCGATACCCGCCAATCTGCCCTTAACTCCAGCTGGCGCAACTCCTACACAAGGAGAAAGGAAAAGTGAAACCGCAAGGAAGAGACGAGAAGAGGGAGATCCAGTGGCGTACTACTCTTCGTCCAATAGTTTCGACATGGTGGGCTTCGGAAAAAACCAAAGGGATCAAAGGGGCAATCCGCTTATCCACTGGCATGAAAAGAAGAAATTTGTCCGCCTTTCCACCGCTCTTCCCTTCTGGAAAAACTCGCGGACTTCCCGCCATGCCTATGTGGCACTTTCTGCACTATACGGGAAGCAAAACCTCCGTGAAGTCCGGGATATCCCTCCTACCGACCATCCCCTGGTCGCAGCCCAGGCTAGCGCCAATAGTGCCATCACAAATCACTTCCTGGGTCGGATGACACGCGAGCTGCTCAAGGAAAATGAGCGCCTGTTGCGAGAAAATAAGTCTTTGGCGGATAGGAACAAACGGCTGGGGATTAAAGTAAATAAGCTCAAAGAAACTGAAGCGGTAAGAATTTGTAACCCGCATTGACCTTTGCTTTGTCCGCAGCGGGCTAACTATGCTACCTTATGCAGACCGCACACGATATCACCAACCCTAGCTTCCAAGCCGCCATGTTTCCTTACGTGAAAGAAAGCGTGGAGGTAGATATCGAAGCTTCATCGATGTCGGGTATGCTCAAGAAGGCGTGGACTTCGTCCCCTTCCTGGAATTGTTTCCCGAACTCGAAGATCAGGTCGCTGAATTCGAGCGGGGTGCAAAAGGAAAAGCAGTTACCGGTGAAGAGGGGAAGCCTTCCGGCGAAGAGAGTTCTAAGACTGCGTCAAGTGGACAAGCAAGCCATTCGATTCAATCGGAAGGCGATAGTGAGCGGACAGAACCTACGGCGGCCAGCGGACGAAGATCGACTAGCTCTCGTTCCAGCGGAAGTAGCAGCAGTGATTCAGGCGACTACTCTCCACCAGTCAATATAGATGGATCGAGCCCGGAAGTTCTTGCATAGAAAAAACAAAGGACCGAGGAATGAATTTTTATCTTTTATCTTGTTATTGTAAATAGAATGCGGACTCCAAGTGAGTCCGCCAATACTGTAATATTTTTGGAATGAAATGAAATGGATCCGTGGTATCCGATTGTTGTGTGTATTCTAGTCCGCGCTCATATGTTATCCGCATAGTATCTTAGTCCGCTTATAACTGATCAACGTGTCTTCTATATCACCAGATCACCAAAATACCTTTTTATGAATTTTGAACAATTGAACTCTGCTAATAATCGAAATCTAATCTATCAACATGAGGAAAATAAAATCCTTTGAGCGGGTAGGAAACCAGAAGTCCACCGTTAACCATAAGAAATAGAAATGACAGCTCATGACCGAGTGGGCAGGTGCGGCTAATGCGGCATTGCTTTCCACACCGGGCCATGAGCTAGTCAACCCCTTCGACGGACTGAACGGATAGATGATTGGAGTCCGCCGAATACCTCAAGAACAGCAGAAATGACCGCTCGTGACCAAGTGGGCAGGTGCGGCTAACGCGGCATTGCTTTCCATACCGGGTCATGAGCTAGTCAACCCTTTCGTCGGACTGAGCGGATAAAGAATTAGAGTCCACCGAATACCTCGAGAACAACAGAAATGACCGCTCGTGACCAAGTGGGCAGGTGCGGCTAATGCGACATTGCTTTCCACACCGGGTCATGAGCTAGTCAACCCTTTCGGCGGACTGAGCGGATAGAGAATTAGAGTCCGCCGAATACCTCGAGAACAAAAGAAATGACGGCTCGTGACCAAGTGGGCAGGTGCGACTAGCGCGGCATTGCTTTCCACACCGGGTCATGAGCTAGTCAACCCTTTCGGCAGACTGAGCGGATAGAGAATTGGAGTCCGCCGAATACCTTGAGAACAACAGAAATGACTGCTCGTGACCAAGTGGGCAGGTGCGGCTAATGCAGCATTGCTTTCCACACCGGGTCATGAGCTAGTCAACCCTTTCGGCGGACTAAGCGGATAGAGAATTGGAGTCCGCCGAATACCTCGAGAACAACAGAAATGACCGCTCGTGACCAAGTGGGCAGGTGCGGCTAACGCGACATTGCTTTCCACACAGGGTCATGAGCTAGTCAACCCTTTCGGCAGACTGTGCGGATAGAGAATTGGAGTCTGCCGAATACCTCGAGAACAACAGAAATGACCGCTCGTGACCAAGTTGGCAGGTGCGGCTAACGCGGCATTGCTTTCCACACCGGGTCTTGAGCTAGTCAACCCTTTCGGCGGACTGAGCGGATAGAGAATTGGAGTCCGTCGAATACAACCTTGTCGGTAACGATGCTTCCCACTTGCCTGGAGTGCAGTCTAAATTGATCTTTTGGTCAGGTGCGGCAGGAGCGACATTGCTTTTCCTAAGATCAACCAGGCTGCGGGTCTCCTGCAGACACTGCTTAAGGGTACCAAGGAGCGTTCGAAGGTCACAAACTAAGATGATCTGCTGCCAGGTGCGGCCGTAGCGGCATTTCTTTCCATGCGCGATCATCAAAGATGTGGCGATATCCCATGAATGGCATGGTAGAGCTGACCGCCACTCTGTCCCTCCAAAACGCAGAAGTTGGGTTAGATACTAGCTGAGATCCGAGGTTCAGTGTCCTACCGCAGTAGAACCGGCAAGATCCCACTTCACAGTGCGAAATCTCCCCGCAACACGTGGTCTTGGTGGTGTTACGCTAACAGTAGCGGTTCTAAGGGAGGTTTTTGCTGAACTCGTCGATTTCTCCTGGTATACGACGATATTTTTAATTGCTCATACTCAACATGTCAGCTGTCATAGAAATACTTGAAGAAGTGTTAGCAAAAAGCTTTTTTATTAACGACCAACAATTTACAAGTTGCGAAACAGATAGAAAGAAAACAAGGGGTTCAGGAATAAAATCGCTTCAAGTAATCGCCACTCCATGTATGCGGTATGTTTTGTCCCTCATATTTCTGCAGTCGATAGGCTCCCTTTTTGAGGACCTCCTTGATGATGAACGACCCAGCCCAATTGGGGTCGAGCTTTCCGACTGAGCCAACTCTTGCCTAAGCGTCTACCTTTTTAAGGACTAGATCTCCCACTTGGAAGTGTTTGATCCTTACATTCTTATCAAAGTAACAAGCCATTCTTCTCTTGATTTCTTCCTGCCTGATAGCGGCTTTGTCCCTAATTTCCTCAATATGCTCAACACTAAACCTCATTTCTTCATTGTTCAGTTCGAGCTAGTCTTCCTCTCCTTGCCTTGCCAGCAGGACCCTAGGTGACGGGACTTCAAATTCAACCAGAATCAGTGCCTCTGACCCATGAGAAAGTTGTTGGGAATTGTCTTCACAATACCCCAAATTTGTGGGAAGTCAGACCTGAAACTAAGATGAATTAAGTTGTATTTGATGTTGTGTTTAAGTTGTGCATGCAGGACTCTATTGCCAAGTGTAAACCAATGTCAGTCTATAGTGGGTCATCAAACACAGGACCATTCCTCATTGTGTTATCCAAGGTGTTGACTCATGTATAGCCTCTCTATTGGGGTACACTTTGTTTCCATGCACTTGGACTACTGGACTCTGGAGTATTGAAGACTTTCCTAGAAGAAATTTTTTTCTAAGTCCACATACTCGAGTAGTATCTTCTATATACTCGAGTAAGTGACTTAGTACTCAAGTAAATTGGATTACATACTCGAGTAGTTCTCAAGTTACTCAAGTAAGTGTTCTGATCGTACTCGAGTTGATCTGGACTTTCTCATCTCAGAAAGTTTCTAAGTCCTTATACTCGAGTAAATCCTTTCATATACTCGAGTACCTCTTTTCCTTACTCGAGTAGGTGTTTGTGTACTCGAGTAGAGCCTTAGTCATACTCGAGTAGTCTCTTAATTATACTCGAGTAGGGCTAGCTGTTCAGTCTAAATTTTTCTAAGTCCACATACTTGAGTAACTTCGCTCATATACTCGAGTAATTGGCTTAGCACTCGAGTAGATCCTTCTTATACTCGAGTAGACTGGCTTAGCACTCGAGTAGATTATTCTTATACTCAAGTAGTTTGGATTAGTACTCGAGTAGATGTTTCTTCTTACTCGAGTAATCTATCTATAGTAACTCCGGTAGTTCTTCCAAGGCACTCGAGTAGTCATTTCTATTACTCGAGTACTTGTTTCTCTTATCTACTCGAGTAGCAGACCTTTATATTCGAGTATCTTATCTAACCCGAGTATGTTGGCTCAGAATTCCAGAAATCGTTAAGTCCAGAATTGACGGAGATTTGAAATTAACCTTTTTGTTATTGGTCCACGTGTCAATCTTAATTACGATTATGACCGTTGGAGATAGCCTATAAATAGGTCCTTTCAGATTTGACTAAATATGTTTTTTTTACAGAGACTATCTTTTTAAAAAAGAGAAAATCCCGAAAAAACCTAATCCTCATGTCCGCCGCCATTACCGTTTTCGGGAGAAGCTCAGGGTCGTCGTTCTCACGCCGCTACTATCGATCTTAGTTTTTCTAGCGATCCAGACTCAAGAAGAATCATCCGATCTCTCCGTGCTTCATCGTCTTTGATTTACTTTCTTGATCGTGGTGATTTCAGATCTCAAAATCGTGGATCTCAGTCAAGTCTTCTTCAACTATTTCTGTTCAAGCCGAAAAGCTCTCAAGAAGAAGATTACGTCAAAGATCCAGATCTGTGATATTCTTGTTGTAAATTTTATTCAAACAAATTTCATTGTAGGAGATCTTTCTCCGAGTGGTAGGAAGTTTTATCTTCCGAGTGTAGATCCATTTGGGATCAAGTTTTTGTAGGAACGTGGTTCCGAGGTGTAGGATTGTTTTTGCAATCCGAGATAGTGGAGTAGCCGAGTCTAGTGATTTGCTAGATCGGTGAGGAAAGTGGATGTACCCAAGATTGGGGAACCACTATAAATCTCTTGTCGTCTGTGTGATTGCTTGATTACGGATCTATGCTGTGTTATATTTTTTATTCTGCGTTTGACACGAAATTCACCTATTCACCCCCCTCTAGGTGATTTAGGTTGACAACTTAGCGCTCTCAATTGGTATCAGAGGGAGGTTGATCGTTAAAAGGTTAACTCCTTGATCTAACCCTCACCAAGTTGTCTCCAGAGAATTATCAAGCATGAGTAAGACCAAGGATTTTGCTAAGCTCCCTATCTGCACCAAGAATAATTTTCCTATGTGGAAGGAAAGAGTTAAGCTCTTCATGGAAGCAGTAGATCCCCGGATCTTCATGATTGTGGAAGAAGGTCCGCATGTTCGTATGACTGCATCAACAATAGACCCAACCAAAAAGGTCCCAAAGAAGTTGATGGACTTGGATAAGGACGAGATTGCACTTGTCTCCCTGGACAAGAAAGCTAAAAATATTATTGCAAGTGCAGTCGATGACTCAATGCTGCAAAATCTTATACATTGCCAATCTGCCAAGGAGATGTGGCAATCCCTGGTGACTTTGATGGAAGGGACTGTGGAAGTTAGGGATGATCGGAGATCCCTCTTAAATCAGAAGTATGAAGCCTTCCGACAAGGTCACAAGGAACCCATAGCTGACACATTTAAAAACTTTTTTAAGATAGTCAATGGACTGAGAGTGTATGGCCGAGTCTTTACTAATGGGGAGCTGAATGATAAGTTTCTGAGATCTCTCACCAAAGAATGGGACAATAAAGTCTGTGCCATCCGAGAGTTTGGCAGACTAGCAGAGACAGATCCACAGAATTATTTGGCAAGCTGATGTCCTATGAACTGCAAATCAACTCCAGAAAAGCCGAAGAAGAGATAATTCGCTTCTCCTCAAAAGAGAAGTCGGTTGCTTTAAAGGCTGACAGTTCAAGGAAGGGCAAAGCTGCCTCACCAGCCCCTCCTCAAGAAGTAAGTGAAGAAGAAGGCTCCGAGCTAAGCACCTCAGGCTCAGAACTATCTGAAGGAGAGTTCTCATTGCTCTCGACAGTTCAAGAAGTTCCTGAATAAGAAGAAGCAATGGAGAGGCAAAGATACCTCATACAGAAGATCACGACATAACGGTGATCAGCAAAAGAATGGCTCGAGCAGCCATGACAGGTATAACTCCAAACAGAACAAACAAATTTCAACTGACATCGTTTGTTATTGTTGTAATAAGCCAGGTCACGTCATCGCGGACTGCCCTCACAAGAAGAAAGAGGGTGGAAGAAGAGAGGAAAAGAAATCCTCATACCACAAGAAGAGGATAGAGAAGAGCTTATTAGCCAAGAAGAGCAAAACTCTCAGCGACTCCGACTCATCTGAGTCGAGTGAAGAAGAGGAAGCTTACTTCGGGCTCATGGCTCACTCTGATGATGAACAAGTCCCCCAGTTCACTGGGGAGGTAAAATCTCACACTCCTCTCTCTGAATCTGATGATGATAATGAGCAAGAGGGCTATTCCTCTGAAGATGAATCTGAACTCATGGGACAGTACAAGGAGTTACTCATGGCTTACGAAAAATGTCGTAGAGTCGTGAAAACTCAAGCCAAAGAGATAAAATCTCTACAGGCTATTGAGAGCAGCTTGAGAGAAGAAGTCACCAAGACTAATTCTCTTCAAGAGAACTTCAATGCTGCTATGGAAGAATACAATCAAGCTCTCAAGCACCTCGACCTTAAAGATGAAATCATCAAAGAATTGGAACAACTACTCAAGGCTGAGAAGAAACTTGTTGAGAGTTTCTCCAAGCATAAGACAGTTCTTCCACTCGTTGCTGAGTTCTCAGCTAAGGCCAAGGGTGCTGGTATAGGCCACATTGGTGCTTCTAGTAAATCTTCTAGGAGAAACAAGGCCAAGAGAAAGAATAAGGCTGCCCGGAAGGCTCTCGCTGAAGAAAAGGGGAAAGCTCCCTTGGAACCGGTTTTGTTCAAGAAAGTTATCTTTCCTACGAACGAATACGACTATGAGTCCACCTATGGACACTTCTCTAGGCCGATCCCTGAGAAGCCTAAGTCAAGATACCAAGGTTGGACTCGTCCACGTAACTTTGGCGAGAGTGTCTTTAAGGCATCTTATGAAGAGATTCAACTTCAGAACTATGGACCATATGCTCATGGTCATAACATCAAGAAGACACCAAAGGTAAACCTTATTGTGGAAAGGCCTATGAAGGAGAAGACTTCATGTAGCTGCCATCATCATGAAGCTTCTTCCTCCAAGAGTGAAGTTCCTGCTAGACCACCATCACTTAAGAAAATCAAGCAGGAATACACTAGGCAAAGATAAAATAGGTTCGACTGTTGGTGCTGTGGCAAAATTGGTCATTTTGGCATCGATTGTTGGTTCAATCCTAGAAATTTTGCAACCCCTCAAGTTAGAAATGTGAGAATGACCATTCATGAGGCTAATGCTCGTAGGGGGAGTATTCTAACTCGAGACCAAGGACCCAAACTTGTTTGGGTTCCTAAGGCTAAATGATTGTAATTGCAGGTATGTCCAAAGACCACCAAAATGCCAATCTGCTACTTGGACAGTGGATGCTCTCGGCATATGACCGGGACAAGAAGCCTACTCCAGAATTTCACCTGAGTCTACAACGGACCAAAGGTCATCTTTGGAGGTTCAGATCGAGGAATAACTAAAGGCTACGGTATAATTACTAACGGTAGCGTATCCTTTTCGGATGTAGCTTATGTTGAAGGATTGGAACACAATCTCATCAGCATAAGCCAACTATGCGACAAAGGATACGTGGTTGAATTTCATGCTGACAAGTGTTTGATAAAATCGATTGACAACATGGAAACTGTTTTATCAGGCACTCGAAGCAGAAATATTTTCTGTTTAAACTTCATTTGTATAGACTCGTCTACACCAGCGTGTCTTTTAGCAAAAAATAGTGCATCTCTTGCTGACCAATGACACAAGAGACTAGCACATATAAATTTCAAAACTATTAATAAACTATTCTCTCGAAACTTAGTACGTGATGCAGCAAGCGTCAAGTGCGTTATAGACTGTCTTTGTCACGCCTGTATCAAAGGCAAGCAAACAAGGAGTTCATTTAAAAGCATAATAGGCAAGGATTCCAATAGAAGCTTACAACTTCTTCATATGGACTTATTTGGTCCACTGCAAGTTAGAAGTTTGGGAGGTAAGGAATATACGTTGGTTATTGTGGATGATTACTCGCGCTTTGCGTGGGTGTTCTTTCTGAAACACAAGTCAGACACCTTCTGTACTTTCACTAGTTTTGTTAGGCAAATCCAGAATGAATACAACTATTCCGTAGTCAAAATCAGAAGTGACAATGTAACAGAATTCAAGTCTGGAGCCATGACAGAATTCTGCGAAATTCAAGGTATCTTTCAGGAGTTTTCCTCTCCGCGCACTCCACAGCAAAATGGAGTAGCTGAGAGAAGGAACAGAACACTCATAGAGGTTTGTCGAACTATGTTGAGTGATGCCTCACTTCTAGAGTATTTCTGGGCTGAAGCCATCAACACCGCTTGTCACGTGCAAAATCGAGCTCTCATCAACAAGAACCATGATAAGACTCCTTACGAACTTCTAAAAGGCAGGAAACCAACCATTTCATATTTTAGAATCTTTGGCTGTAAGTGCTTCGTACTTAACAACGGCAAGTATCGCACTACCAAGTTTAGCGAGAAAAGCTTTGAAGGTATTTTTGTAGGTTATAGTAGCCATAGTAAGGCCTATAGAGTATTTAATAGAAAAACTCTGGTGGTACAAGAGTCGATACACCTTGTATTTGATGAGACGAGTTTGCTGCAAAGCAACTCTTCTAGTGTGCTCATTGAAGATGCAGGTACCAAGATGAAGGAACTTAGCTTGGATGAGCCTACTCAAGATAAAGATGAGGCATTCATCAAGATCACCTCTACTACCCCTATTGGAGAGGTAGATGATCAAGATGAAGAACACATCCTAGCTGAAGATGCAACACCAGTGGCTGAAGAAATCCCAGATGCAAGAACTCTAGAGTTCAGACACTTGAAGGATCATCCCTTAGATCAAATCATAGGAGATCCTCAGGATGGTGTCAGAACCCGGAGAGGTACAACTAACGAGAATTTATTCTTGAGCTTTCTATCACAGGTTGAACCTAAGAAGTTCGAGGAAGCAAACTCGGATGCATCCTGAATACTAGCCATGGAAGAAGAGTTGAATCAGTTCAAACGTTGCAAAGTTTGGACACTTGTTCCTAGACCCAAGAGTAAGAATATCATCGGGACAAAATGGGTCTACCGGAATAAGATGGACGAAGATGGAACAATTATAAAGAATAAAGCCAGACTTGTCGCCAAGGGCAATCGTCAAGAAGAAGGAATCGACTTTGACCAAACATATGCTCCAGTGGCAAGACTGGAGGCGATCAGGTTATTTCTTGCCTACGCTGCACTTAAGGACTTTACCGTCTATCAGATGGACGTCAAGTCCGCCTTCCTGAATGGTGACATAAAGGAAGACGTGGATGTAGAGCAACCGCCAGGTTTTGTTGATTCAAACTTTCCTAATCATGTTTATTTACTGCAAAAAGCTTTATATGGTCTTAAACAAGCTCCCCGAGCTTGGTATGAGATGCTGTCTAGCTTCCTTCTTGAGAGCAAGTTCACAAGAGGAAAGATAGACAAGACATTATTTCTTAGGGAAATAAAAGGCAAGATTTTGCTGGTACATATATATGTTGACGACATTATTTTTGGCTCTACGGATGACAACCTCTGCAAGAAGTTTACTAAACTTATGCAAGGGAAGTTTGAAATGAGCAGTATGGGAGAGCTGAAGTATTTCTTAGAGCTTCAGGTGAAACAATCTGAGGATTGAATTTTCATCTCACAGACTAAATTCACCAAAGAGCTACTTAAGAAATTCGGAATGGAGAACGCAACCTCTATGAGGACTCCAATGGCCTCAGCTATGTCTCTGGACAAGGATGAGAAAGAGAAACCTTTTTATGAAACCAAGTACAGAAGCATAATTGGGTCCTTGCTCTACCTTACCATAAGTAGACCAGACATAATGTTTTCAACATGTGTATGTGCTAGATTTCAGTTGAACTTTAAGGAATCTCACTACATTGCTGCAAAGAGAATCTTGAGATACCTCAAAGGTACACCAAATCTTGGCTTATGGTACCCAAGAAGTAATGATAGTGAACTAATTGCATTTTCAGATGCAGATTTTGCAGGAAGCAAAGACGATAGGAAAAGTACTTCCAGGACTTGCCAATTTCTCGGAAGGAGACTTATTTCCTAGAGCAGCAAGAAGCAGAACTGTCTAGTCATCTCAACGGCTGAATCAGAGTACATCTCTGCAGGCAGCTGTTGTGCACAGCTTCTATGGATCAAGAATCAATTTGAAGACTATAACATGAAGTTCCAGAGCATCCCTCTGCTTGCGACTCTTCCAGTGCTATAGCAATCGCCAACAACCCAGTCTCCCACAGCCGGACAAAGCACATAGAGCTTTGCTATCACTTCATCCGGGAGCATGTGGAGAATGGAGACATAGATCTACAATACGTCTCCACAGATAGGCAAGTTGCAGATATATTCACGAAGCCGCTAGATGAGACCAAGTTCTCATTCTTCAAAACTGAACTTGAGATGCTCAACAAAGAAGATTAGTGGTCTCTATGAAAGTCTCAGAGTTAAAAGGTGGTGGAGGTAAAGATCAGTGCATCGAGAAAAATAGTTTGTCAAAGTGACATACTCGAGTAAGTGTACTCACATACTCGAGTACTTGGAAACAATTACGAGTGGTTACATGAATACACTTGAGTACATTACTATATACTCGAGTAACTCAAAGTATCTACTCGTGTAAGTAAAAATTCACTCGAGTACATATTCTTCAAACTCGAGTACTGAGTAACTCACTCGAGTACTTCATGATCTACTTGGTCTTTGACTTACTCGTGTAGGTTACAACAGACTACTCGTGTATGCCGATATATACTCGAGTACCTTGAAATTCCAGAACTTTGAAACTCTCATTTTTCTCTTTTCGCACACCTCGATTTTTGCCGCCACCCATAAGGTATGTTTCATTTTAAAACCCAATCTTAAACCTAATTAGGGTTATGTATATAAATAGAATGATCCCGTAATCCATTCCACGAAACCTTTCTCACATACTCGCCGACGCTTCGTCTTCCAGAACTGCAGAGCGCTGTCTTCTCCAGAATCCGTTACTCTAGAACTCGATGGCTCCTCCATCCAAGATAGGGATCGGGTCCGAATTGGTTATAGATGGAATCAGCGAACTCTCTGACGACTTCCGGAACCTTCTCATTCTCCTCGACACAGCAGGGCTGTCGTTCCTGTTACAAACGCCGTGTAAGATACTCTTTTCTGCAGTGGAAGAGTTCTACAAGAATCTGAAGATCAAGCGAAATGGTACAGTTCTCAAATCCAAGGTCAGTGGGATAAAGATCCGTCTGGACAAAACTTCATTTGCTACTCTGTTACAGTTGCCCGTGGTGGATGAGGAAGATGATCTGACTTCCGAAGATTCTGAGAGAACCAGTTTCTTCTGTGGAATAGACCCGTATGAAGGATATTCGTTCCGACGTGCAGATTTTAATTTAGAGGGCAAATTCCTTGTTGATGTCATTGCCAAAGTTCTTCTCTGCAAAACCTATTCCCTAAGAGAAATCTCCCAAAAAATTTTTGATGTTATGCAAGACATCGTATGTCGGAAAAAATTCCAGTTCGGAATGATGATACTGGATAAGATCAAAGAAAGTGTGAAAAAACCCAGCTATGCCAGGATTATCTCCCTCTTCCTTCATGAGATAAATCCTACAGTGTTTGATTTCTCCAAAGGAACTCTCCTCCATCACATGAAAAAGGTATCCATCTCTTCCATCCAAAGATATGAAATCCAACTCAAGAACACTGCCCAAGCCTCCAAAGTCCTTCTGGATGAAGATGTCCCCAGCCCTCAGCATGTTGCTGATGACAGGACTCCATCTCCTCCTCTACATCAAGCTACTGACACCCTGGGTGCAGTTGTTGAGGGGGAGCCTGCCTCATCTAGCTCTCAGGTTCTGATGACAGAAGTTCCCTCCCAGACAGTCAGAGATCCTTCTCCTCCTCCTCCTCCTCCAGAAGATATTCCAACAGATGTACAAAGTCCAGCAGATAATCAAGTTTCCTAAGAGACTCAAGTTCAATAAGACCTTCTGTCCACAGCTGCAGAGATTGATAAACTCATTGAAGAACTAAGGTCAGACAGTCGCCTACCTCCTGCAGATCCAGTTGTTGATACTCCTGACGGTTCAGGTACAAGATGAACAGATCCCTCTCAAGGAACCCTCTCCATCCTCAGCTCAGTCTCCCATTGAAGAAGCAGAACAACATGATAGTATCATCCTGTCCGATGAAGAGGAGTTATCTCCAGAACCTGTTGAACCTCCTCTAAGGACATTAGCCTTCACTCTCCCCTCCTTCACAGATCCCCTGGATTCAGTAGAAATCACTCACACCAAGAGAACTGCAAGCTCAGTGGTTGTGAAAGAAATCCCTCCTTGGACTCCCTCAGTCTCTCAGCTCCTTCCGGTCTCTACTTCTGCCAGTGCTCTATCTTCTGCTTCTCTCAGCTCCTCAAACATCATTAGTAAGATTGAGAAGATGCTCCAAGAACAGAGACATTACTTTGATGAGTCTCTAAAATCAGTTACCAACAAGGTCTCTGCTCTTGAAGCTGAGATGAGCATAGGCTTTGCAGAAATTCAAGCCAACACTGATGAACTTAAGCAACTCTTCCAAATAGGTGGAAAAGCGATAGATCACACCATCACCATCATGGGTGAAGTCAGAAATCAATCTGAAACAGTGGCACATAACCAGATTCTGCTAGACAAAAGAGCTGAAGCCAATGTGATTAAAGTTTGTGAAGAAGTAGGCACATTCAGAGATGAAGCTATCGAAAAGCTATCTGTAGAAATCAGCAAGGGGGAGAAAATCGTGAAAGAACAAGTTGCAAAAATTTCTACTGAAATCTCTACCAAGTCTAAAGAGACCCTGGATGGATTAGTTAACACCATGAAAGCAGATATTCTAGAATAGCTACAGTGCGTCAAATTCTACATTTATGACACTACAGTTTGGGTACATAATCAGAATTTTCCAGAATTCCAGCTCGACCCCTCCATCATTCCTAAAAGCTTAGATCCTTTTGAGGAACATCCTCCATCTGATGCCCAGGTTCCTGCTACCTTTCCAGAGGCAGTGCCAGCCTTCTCTCCTAGACCTGCTGGAGAGATGTTTGAGCCTCCTCTTTCATATTCTGATGTGTGGAAAGAGGATGTCCCTGCCAGCTCTCAGGGGCACTTTGATCGAGGTGCTTCCTCCTCTAGAAGACCTGCTGATCAAGGTGTCCCCAACAAGAAAAGAAAATATGGTGACGGCGCTTCTGCTATCCATTCTGCACCTAAGAGACAGCAAGCTCAAGCTTTAGAAGGCAAATCAGAGTCAGTACATTCAGACGTTTGGAGTCCAACCTCCAAATCCTTAATCTTTGACACTCTAAAGCTGGTAACTGATTTTGGGGAAAGTAAAGACAAATTCTACAGCTACTCAGAATGGAAAGCCTATGATGCATCTCAAATCAAGATCAGATTACATGATAGGCAATGGGGATTCAACAATCCAGCAGCTCCTCCAAGGCCAAGGACTTATTTTCCTAAACCCTTCAGTTACTTGGAAAGGCAAGAGCTGAAGAAAGCTAAGCTTCACAGAGAAAATTACCCCTGAAAGTGTTTTGTGGAACTGGAAAATCTTTCTATTTAATATATCTAATTCTGATTATGGTTCCCTTATTTGCTATTATTCTCTGTTTTAGTCATTTTATATTGCTTGTTGTTATAGATGATCAATTCTTTTCTAGAAATTCATCTTAGTGCAAAGGGTGCTGACTTCTACAAATAGGGGGAGATTGTTGGGAATTGTCTTCACAATACCCCAGATTTGTGGGAAGTCAGACCTGAAACTAAGATGAATTAAGTTGTATTTGATGTTGTGTTTAAGTTGTGCATGCAGGACTCTATTGCCAAGTGTAAACCAATGTCAGTCTATAGTGGGTCATCAAACACGGGACCATACAATGTAATTCCTCATTGTGTTATCCAAGGTGTTGACTCATGTATAGCCTCTCTATTGGGGTACATTTTGTTTCCATGCACTTGGACTACTAGACTCTGGAGTATTTAGGACTTTCCCAGAAGAAAATTTTTTCTAAGTCCACATACTCGAGTAGTATCTTCTATATACTCGAGTAAGTGACTTAGTACTCAAGTTGATTGGATTACATACTCGAGTAGTTCTCAAGTTACTCGAGTAAGTGTTCTGATCGTACTCGAGTTGATCTGGACTTTCACATCTCAGAAAGTTTCTAAGTCCTTATACTCGAGTAAATCCTTTCATATACTCGAGTACCTCTTTTCCTTACTCGAGTAGGTGTTTGTGTACTCGAGTAGAGCCTTAGTCATACTCGAGTAGTCTCTTAATTATACTCGAGTAGGGCTAGCTGTTCAGTCTAAATTTTTCTAAGTCCACATACTTGAGTAACTTCGCTCATATACTCGAGTAAGTGGCTTAGCACTCGAGTAGATCCTTCTTATACTCAAGTAGACTGGCTTAGCACTCGAGTAGATTATTCTTATACTCGAGTAGTTTGGATTAGTACTCGAGTAGATGTTTCTTCTTACTCGAGTAATCTATCTAGAGTAACTCCGGTAGTTCTTCCAAGGCACTCGAGTAGTCATTTCTATTACTCGAGTATTTGTTTCTCTTATCTACTCGAGTAGCAGACCTTTGTACTCGAGTATCTTATCTAACCCGAGTATGTTGGCTCAGAATTCCAGAAATCGTTAAGTCCAGAATTGACAGATATTTGAAATTAGCCTTTTTCTGTTTGGTCCACGTGTCAATCTTAATTACGATTATGACCGTTGGAGATAGCCTATAAATAGGTCCTTTCAGATTTGACTAAATATGTTTTTTTTACAGAGACTATCTTTTTAAAAAAGAGAAAATACCGAAAAACCCTAATCCTTCTGTCCGCCGCCATTACCGTTTTCGGGAGAAGCTCTGGATCGTCGTTCTCACGCCGCTACTATCGATCTTAGTTTTTCTAGCGATCCAGACTCAAGAAGAATCATCCGATCTCTCCGTGCTTCATCGTCTCTGATTTACTCTCTTGATCGTGGTGATTTCAGATCTCAGAATCGTGGATCTCAGTCAAGTCTTCTTCAACTATTTCTGTTCAAACCAAAAAGCTCTCAAGAAGAAGATTACGTCAAAGATCCAGATCTGTGATATTCTTGTTGTAAATTTTATTCAAACAAATTTCATTGTAGGAGATCTTTCTCCGAGTGGTTGGAAGTTTTATCTTCCGAGTGTAGATCCATTTGGGATCGAGTTTTTGTAGGAACGTGTTTCCGAGGTGTAGGATTGTTTTTGCAATCCGAGATAGTGGAGTAGCCGAGTCTAGTGATTTGCTAGATCGGTGAGGAAAGTGGACGTACCTAAGATTGGGGAACCACTATAAATCTCTTGTCGTCTGTGTGATTGCTTGATTACGGATCTGTGCTGTGTTATATTTTTTATTCCGCGTTTGACACGAAATTCACCTATTCACCCCCTCTAGGTGATTTAGGTTGACAACTTAGCGCTCTCAAAAGTTTGAATGGGGTTTCCTTTGTTGATGACGAAGGCGTCGTTCTCAGGGTCTAGAGGACCGAGGGAAGTTGCTCCACCCAGCTGCCCTTGGCGTTTTGCACTTTTTTCTTGAGCAAATTGGGGATATGCTTGTTGGCTGCTTCCACCTGACCATTGCTCCTGGGATGATGGTTTGATGCAAAGCGCAGTTCTGTCCCAACCTGCTTGCAGAAATCTATCATCTCGGCGTTATTGAATTGTTGTCCATTATCGGTGATGATTGCCATAGGGACACCATGTCGGCAAATTATCTCTCCCCAAATAAAATTTTTCACAACCTGAGTTGTTGTCTTTGCCAGTGCCTTAGCCTCAATCCACTTGCTGAAGTAATCAATCATGACAATGATGAAGCGTCGCTGCTCGCTTGCCATGGGGAAAGGACCGACGAGGTCCATCCCCCAAATAGCAAAGGGCCAAGGGGTTGCGACCGACTTGAAAGATTGTGCTGCTTGGTGCTGCAGTGGAGCGAACTTTGGCACTGAACACATTTTTTGACATAAGCTTCAGAATCTTTTTTCATCGTCGCCAGAAGTAACCTTGCCGTAGGATCCTTCTTTCGAAGGTCCTTGCTCCTGAATGGCTCCCACATTCACCAGAGTGGATTTCTTGGAGGATAACGGGGACTTCATTTTCTGGGACGCATCTTGCCATGGTGGATAGGAAGGTCTTTCTGTAAAGGATGCCGGATATTAAGTAGTAGTGCACTGCTTTTAACCTGAATCTCTTCTTATCTCTTACTGACTGATGCTGGTTCCCTGTGGAGAGATAAAGGACGAAGGGATCTATCCAAGAACAATGTTGATCAATTCGCATTATTTCTCCCTCCTCTATTGTCGGGTGAAAGAGCTCCGAGGTCGTTCCACCTGACGGAAGTCCGTATTTAGCAAGAGCATCTTCTTCCTCGTTCTCCATCCTCGGGATGTACTCAATGGTGAAGCTTTTGAACTTGCCGACCTCAACTTTCACAAGTGTAAGGTACTTCCTCAGCATCGGCTCCCTAGTCTCAAAGTTGCCGAAAACCTGAGACGCCATTACCAGGGAGTCAGTTTTTACGTGGACATGGTCGATTCCGAGTTCCCTGGCAAGCCTTAAACTGGCCAGCAGGGCTTCATACTCTGCCCTGTTATTAGTCACTGGAAAGTAGAACTTGACTGACTGTTCGAGCTTGTTGCCATTTGGGTTTAATAGGACCACCCCTGCCCCGGAGGCGTTCTTACCAGAAGCCCCATCAACGTAGACGGTCCAAGCCAGAGGAGATCTTTCTTCCTGCTCGGAGCCAGACTTTGCGGTATCAATCAGAAAATCTGCCAGCACCCGTGCCTTGATTGCTACTCTAGGTACGTAGGAGATCTCAAACTCGTTCAGCTCGATGGCCCATTTAGCCAGCCTGCCCGAATGTTCGGGCTTTTCCAACACACTCTTTAAAGGCTGATCAGTGACTACTTGGATTGAATGTGCTTGAAAATAGGGACGGAGTCGGCGAGCTGTCATGACCAATGCCAAGGTCAGCTTCTCCAGAATCGGATACCTGGTCTCCGCATCTTTCAGAATATGGCTGACGTAATAGACTGGGAATTGCTTCCGATTTTCCTCTCAGATAAGAACGGAACTGACGGCTTTAGGACCAACTCCCAGATATAGGAGCAACATCTCCCCCGCTCGAGGGCTTTGCAGCAAAGGTGTGGAAGTCAATTGTTTCTTTAACTGTTCAAAGGCTTGCGTGCATTCTTCCATCCATTGAAATTTGGACGCTCCTCGAAGGGTTTTAAAGAATGGGGCGCTCTCATCCCCGACTCGAGAGATGAATCTCCCGAGTCCTGCCAGCCTCCCCCCTAACTGCTGAACTTCTTTTGGAGAGCGGGGGGGGGGGGGGGGGGGGGAGCCATATCAAGGATGGCTCTGACCTTATCCGGATTGGGGGGCAAGGCCCTCCGGGGTTAGGAGATGGCCGAGAAATTTTCCTTTGCTTGCTCCAAAGGTACATTTTAGCGGGTTAAGCATTACCCTATGCTTTCGTAAGGTGGAAAAAGTTTCCATTAGATCATGCAAATGTTGCGAATAGGACTTGCATTTTACTAGGAGATCATCCACGTATACTTCATGGTTTTTGCCCCTTTGTCCTCTAAACACGTGATCCATCATGCGTTGGTACGTTGCACCTGCGTTCTTAAGCCCGAATGGCATCACAAGATAACAGTAACAGCCGTCGTTCGTAATAAATGAAGTATGAGGGATATCAGGTTTATGCATTCTTATTTGGTGGTAACCTGAGAAGGCATCTAGAAAACACATAAAAGAATAACCTACCGCAGAATCAACTATGGAATCTATCCGAGGTAGGGGGTAGCAATCTTTAGGGCACGCTTTATTCAGTCGGGTGAAATCTACACACATTCTCCATTTTCCCCCCGATTTCTTAACCATTACAACATTCGAAACCCACTCAGGATACTGAATTTCTCAAATAAAATGTGCCTTGAGGAGTTTAGCAACCTCCTCCCTGGTGGGTTCCGCCAGTTTTGTTGCAGCATCCCTCTTCTTTTGTTGCACCGGCTTGGCAGCTGGATCGATGTTGAGATGGTGGCAAGCCGTGTCTGGATCGACTTCCGGCATATCCTCTGCCGACCAAGCGAAGACGTCAAGGTTGTTTAGCAAGCAGGAGATCAACTCTGTCTTCTAATCCTCTGGAAGTTCTGCGTTGATGGTGAGCTTTCTTTCTTCTCCTTCTGTGATAGGAACTTCCTGTGTCACCTGGGCAGGTTCCAGGTGAGCGCCTTCTTTATCTGCAACAGCCTCTGGCTGGGTAGAAATCTCTGCCACTGCTGGAAAGATGGGAGGAGCAGGCTCAGTCACGTTTACTGTTCGTAGGTAGCACTCTCTTGAATGCCTTGGGTTGCTTCGGACTCTGCACATCCTACCATCAACATAGAATTTTACAGCAAGATGATAAGTTGATACCACTCCCTTGTATCTGTTTAGCAATGGCCTCCCGAAGATGGCATGGTAGCAGCTTGGAGCATCCACCACTACAAACTGGATTGGTCGGGCGGCTCCCCCAAGCTTTACGGTGAGTGTGACGCTTCCCTCCACCTCCTTTCTTTCTCCGGAGAAACCATAGAGTGGACCTTCGGTGGAAAGCAAAGGCTTTCCGGTCTTCAGGGCCTCAAAAGTTGTCTTGAACAGAAGATTAACTAAACTACCTGTATCAATAAGGATCCGATCTACGGTGTAATCTTCTATGGCTGCTTTGACTACCACAGCATCAACAAATGGATTGGCCGTCTGAGGCAGGTCTTCCTGACCAAAAACAATATCGACCCCGGAAGGGGCACAAGAGGAAGAGGAGGCAACCTCTGCCCGAGAAACCCTCGCGAGTGAAGATTTCTTTGTGGCTTCGGCTCCTGCCCCTCCATGAATGAAAAAGAGCCGCCCGAGGGGACCCTCATCGTCTGCGTCGAAGCATTCAGGCCGAATGTTGATGGGCCCTAGTCGGCTGATGTCCTCCACTTCCACACACTCCATCTGAAATCCTGCCACCTCCTTGCCCTTAGCGATTGGAGGCTTCGAAGAGTTCCCCCTCTTATCCAAATCTTTGATCTTTCCTTCAGCGATCAGTCTATCAACTAGTTGCCGAAGGGCATTGCAATCTTCAGTCAAGTGGCCCTTCTCCCTGTGGAATTCGCAAAATTGGGAGTTATTCCTGGGCTTCCAGTCTCTTTGGAACCCTTGCCTCTTCTCATCTGCTTTCTTCTAAATGATCTGGATGACTTCTTCGAAGTCGAGTCCCAGATCCGAGAACTCTGCTGAGCTGCTCTCGTGCGGCTGTGAGACTGGTAGAGCATTCTGGTAGATAGGGAGGGCTTGAAGGGGAACGGCGGGAGCGGCGGCCAAAGACAGTCTCTGCTCACGAAACTGTTGATGGCCAATGAAAGGTTTCTTGTGGTGGAAGTTTCTCCCCCTCTGAGAAGGGGGTTGGGAATCAGGTCGAGGGGGCTTGCTATGATGTTGACTGCTGGAGGAGGTGTTAGCGGCATCCCTTCCTCCAGCCTTAGCTTTCAAGGATGAGATGTAGGTGGGATTGGCATTTTCTCCCTCAATAAACCGATTGGTTATCGCTATCAACTCTTGGTAGGTAAACGGCGCCTTGGTTGTCACTTTGAACTTCAACGGACCTTCCCGGAGGCCGTGAATCAAGGCAACCTTATAGTAGTCGGGGTTCACATTCCTCACCCCCTGGATCTCTTTCTGAAAACGATCAACGAATCGCGCCACTGATTCGTTGTCCCTCTGCTTGATATCGAAGAGGGCTGCCGGCACATCTTTCCTTTTTTTCGAAGTGGCAAATCTTAGGAGGAGTTTGCTGCGGAACTCGGCAAAGGAAGAAATTGTGCCTGGCGGCAGCTCATAGAACCACTCCCTCGCTTGCCCCTCGAGGGTGGTGACTAGAAGTTTGCACTTTAGGGCATCGGAAAGGCATCTTAAAGCGACTGCCCCCTCGAACGCCTGCAAATGGGAAACTAGATCAGTTTCCCCCGAGTAAAAGGGAGACGCGGCTCTCTGAAATTGTTGGGTGCGAACTCCCATCAGATTCTATCAACGAAAGGAGAGGGGGTGTCAAGTTCGGCGGATAAGCGGACTGGCGCCCGGGGGTCCGCGGGCTCTGCGGACTGCTGATCAGCAAAGTCAAGCCGGCGGGCTGGGGGTTCCCTGGCCACTTCCCCGAAGAAATCCATCAAGGGAGCGAATTGATCGTTCTGAGGCCGCAAGGGAGTCGCGAGCTGAGCTTGGTGGCGGGACTGAGGAGTTGCTGCAGGTGATCGCTGAGGAGATGGGCGAGTTGGGGCTTCAACAACGTTCTCCGTGACCTGGGGAGCAAGCCGCTGAGTCAGCGCGAGTAGGGCTTGGCCAAGGGTATTGATCCGCTGATCAGTCTCTCTGCGAGATAGCTCAGCTTCCCAGCGAGATTTTTCCAGCGCCTCCCACAACGAGTCCTCGGGCGAGCTGGAGCGGTCGGACCGGCGAGCTCGGCGATCTGACATCTCTGTCCGCAAACTTCAAAAACTGTTTGTATCTGAAGGTCCCGTGTTAACTGTTGATGCTCGAAATGCGACGGACTCAGGCACCACCAGCTAACCGTTCGAGCACTGGGGAAAGAAGGAAAAAAGCAAACTGCAAGAAGTAGTCTACTAAGCGGGTAAGAGAAAAGAGCAGAGAATCTGTGAGCTATGGCGACGCCAGACTTCACCCATCGCGACCTGAATGCCACTCTTGCGACGGGCTTGATTTTGATTACAAATGGCGGGTTACAAAAAGTGGAAAGTAAATTGTGCGAGAAGGGAGTCGGAGTCTGCGAATCTCGAGATCCGAGTCCGCAGCCTTTAACAAGTAGGCTCTTGGATTCGAGTCAACGTGCCTCGAGTGCACCACTTCCCCTATTTATAGGCTTGGGGGCCTGCCCAAACGGGCAGGGCTAAGATAACCGGCTTCCCGGGATACAAGAGAACCGGGCAGCGGTGACGGGAATCAAAAAGAAAAGAACAAGAAGTCCGCGCGAGATATGCGGACTGGGCTAACGAGCTGGAGGCAATTCTTGGCCATCCGGAGCGCCATCTCCCTGGAGTGACGCGACATAGGCGGACTGGGCTTGCGAGCTGGAGAATGAGCGATCTTGAATTCTTTGTGGAGCGGTATGGGTGGACTGAGGATTTGAGTCCGTATTTGGGGTATCTGGGCGACCTGAGCGGACTGAGAATCGGAGTCCGCAGCTTGAGATTCCAAATGAATAATACATCGACCGTGTTGCGGATTCTGGGGTTAACAGTACTTGTCACTTTCTTGGCCCTTCACTAATTTCGTCGTCAAGTAGGAAACATAATTCTGTTGCCCTATCCACCACTAAGGCTGAATACATTACACTAGGTAGTTGTTGTGCACAAGCTCTTTGGATGAAACAAACTTTAGAGGACTTTGGAGTTTATCACGAATCAATTGAATTAAAATGTGATAACAAAAGTGCAATTGACTTAATATATAATCCTGTTCATCATTCTAGATCTAAAAACATAGATGTTCGTCATCACTCTATAAGAGACCACATTAAAAAAGAAACAATTAAGGTTTATTTTATAAGCATTGATGCACAGCTAGCTGATATATTCACAAAATCACTTCCAGACTCTCGTTTCTCCCATCTTAGACTAGAGCTAGGAATACTGTATTTATCAAGTTAATGCTTTGCATTAATACACAAATTAAAAAAAACCAAATCTTAATTACCAAAAAAAAAATATTAATGAAAGCCGTTAATTTTATGAGTCATAAACTGCATTACAATAATAATACCATCACATCTGAATTCATAAAATATTACATCACAGAATACTAAAAAGAAATATGAAAAAACATAACAAAACACTGTCGCCAGCGACAATGACTGTCGCCAAGTGATATCGGTAATGGTCCAGATTCATCAAAACTCTTCAAAAATCCCTACTATCCACTGCACCTGATTCATCCTAGCCTTCAGCTGAGCTTTGTCCACTACTTCGTGTACGACGAGGTCGACGAGTAGATTGTCGAGGAGGCTCTGCAACTGGATTCTCCCATTCAGCCACCTCCGATGGAGTCGGCTTCAATTTAAGGCTCTTGGTCAAGAACTTAAAGAACTTTTGAATACCAGAAAAATTTTTCTTAACATCTCTCTTATGATCCTCAAACGAATCTCGCAAATCGTCAACACTTTCACGTAATGAACCAGCCCTTGACATAGGTGAGTTTTGGATATCAGTCACTGGATCACTGCTCCATGTAGAACCCCCTCTTGTTGATCGGCCAAAGGTCGATGAACCACAGGTATAGTAGATACCAGGCACACAGTCAGGCAAATATAAACCCGAATCTATCCAACAATATTTCTTGAGCAAGATACGTTGAATGATCGCCCCCATAGGCAGTGTATTCATTTTTTTCCACATAGGGCTTTTTAGCCTGAATGTGTACCGGATAATCGATAGGATGAAGTCTGCCATATCAAAGGGTTCTCGCTCCAATATCATATATGTCACATAGATCAATTGAGCTTTGATCGTCCTCGTGTCACCCGATTTGAGCAACACCGTATTTCTCAAAATATCTTGCACTAAACGTGCATATGGAGTAAGCGTATCCGTAGAGTGTTTAAAGTTTTCATGGAGTTTCCGTGTAACACCATATTTAGTAATGTCTAGTCTCTATCCTTCCTATATTTCTCCACCACATCCAACATATTCTCAAGTGCAATCAAGTCGAACTCCTCCCTAAGGTCTTGGTGTGTTATTTCTACTACTTTTACATGAATCAAAGATCATACTTCACCATTAAAATACGTATGATTAGGGTCCATCAACTTTTTATAAAACTCCCTAATCAAATCTGACGAAAACGAATCAGGGAGTATGATTGACATTATACCTGCCATGGCTAACAGGTCATGGATGTGTGTATGCTGGATAGGATCAAATTCAATAACTTTGCCCACTCCTACAATTGCGTTCTCAATTCCCGGATACGTGTGATACGACGAATATGGGTCACTTCCTGTACTCCTTCGTGCGTTAGAACTTGATGCCATTTCTGCAAATGAAAAAAAAATTAGCCACTATCGCCGAGCGACACTCACTATCGCCGGCGACAGTATAAATTTGAAATCTCGAACTCAGAGTGTGGTGTTTTGTATTCCATTCAAGATTTAGGTGTTCTGCACTACACAACCACACCACACCTCTACGTTCTTCGATCTATGCCCTTATCTCTCACAAATGTCATCTTTTCTCACACATTCACATAAAAATCCAAAACCCAAGCATAGACCCAACCAAAAACTGAAATTTTTTCCATTATTTTACCATTTCCTCTACCAAAGGTTTAGATCACAAAAAATTTTGATAAAGGAAAGAGAAATTTCATGAAATATACCTTTATTGTGGATTTTCGGTAGCAAGGGTGTGTTTTCTGCCGCAGGTGTTCAGGAAGAAGTGATCCCGCGATAGCCTTAACCCTAAAAAGCAGCATTTTATAATTCCCAACTGTCGCCGGCAGGCGATATCCGTTGTCGCCCGCGACAACATTTTTTTTAAATTTGGCAACTTTCTCTTCATTTTTGCGTTTTTAAGAAAGATTCATTGTATATTCCATACTTAAGAGTTACCTATCTCATTGTTACAACATTCAACAATATCCTATTATTTTATACTACTCTTCTAGTGGCCTCTGTATGTAATTATCTTTCGCATGCCTCTAAGTATGAGAAATATTTTAGTTCTGATAATGGTATCTCACTCACATTTGTGACAACCTACATATGATTTCCCCTTGATGCATATGTGAATTGAGAATGTTCTTCCATAATCACTATAATTTAGCGCTAACGATCTCACTTACTCGTTTTTTGTGCACTACTTATATTAAATTTAGCCTGTATAATCACACAAGTGAATTCGGATACCTTGGTCATGCCAATCAAAAAAAAGGAGAAGAGAACAAACACTCCAAAACAAAAATAAAAGGATAACAGGTCACCTCAACTAGTCATCATAACTGTTGATGGTTTCCAGATTGCATTAATTAGGCTGACAAGGATCATCCACCAAGAACTACTTACCCTCCTGATAAGTCTTAATAAGCATTGTGAGGTTGAGCACCTTTGAAAGAATTGTAAAGTGTCTTGTGTAAATTTATATATAGTTAATCTCCTTCAATATGCTATGAAATTCTCGGAGTAAGTCTCGCTCGTTCTGCCTACATCAATGTTATGATTGTTTTTTAACATTTTACATATTCATATACTTGTAAGGACTCAATATGTGTTATCAACAAACTCTCACTTGTGCACCCATTTATCTTCTCTAAATTTCTTCTTATGAGAATTCGACCGAAAATAATTCACACTTAGCCCTCACAAGAGTTTGTGTCTATAATTCAACTAAATGAACGTGGGTATCAATATTAGTGATAACTCTCATTATTCACTTATATATATTGTTTCTATACTTGGTTTGCTCATTCTGGTTGTTCTTCTTCTGATTCCGTAAATCTCTATTTTTCTTTTGATAATACCAAGGGGGAGAATTTACGTTGCACTTTAGACATTTCGAAATCATTCATTCTCAAGAAGTTATGTCGAGAAGTTATGTCGCCACATTTGGAGGTAGGGGGAGTGTTCCATTCATCTGTTACATCCAAGGAAAGTTGTGCGCATATAACTACTGCGCGTAGTCTAGCTAATCGTATCACCTAATATGTTATTCATGATTTTTGTCTAAGTAGATTTGTTATTATCAAAAGGGGGTGATTATTAAGGCATACGTTCCACGCTTCTTGGTTTTCTAATAACAGATCACGTCTGTATTATATTACAGGGTGTTTGGTGTGTAGATAACAAAGGGGTAACAAAAGTGGCATTGGTGCTTTGATTCAGAGCGGAAAAAAGGAGCTAAGTCATTATCGCCGGCGACAGCCAGTATCGCCATCCAGCGACAGCAAAAGTACCAGCTGGTCCACGACAAGAGGAATGATTGTTTTTGTCATTGTCGCCGCACGACATCGATGTCGCCAGGTGATAGTGCACGTTTCGGAGGAGTTCGATCTGAAGTGCGAAAATGGCGATTCCGTGGGACACGTGTCAGCATATGTGATGTCGCCAATCGGCGACAGTCATTGTCGCCGACGATATCGTCAAAGTATAAAATTGATGAAAATTTCGGTTGACATTACGAATTGGAATTACCAGGAGTACACCTTGCTGTTCATTTCATCAAGAGAGCTCCAGCATCAAGAATTACCTCTATACTCTCAAGAAGGTTAAGGCACAAAAGATTGACGACACGTAGGCGACCCTCGAAGAATTCCTTGCAAGGATTCTTCAGCATCTTCAGCGCACTGTTAAGAGGGAGTTTTCAAATCTAAAGATTATATTTATCATTATTTTCATTGTAATCCTTACAAAATTGCCGCCTTATGTGTGGCGTCTAGGTCCTTGCATGGCTTAGGAGGAAACAGCCGCATTATGCATGGCGTCCAAGTCCTTGTGCGGCTTAGGGAGAAATCGCTGCCTTGTGTGCAGCGTCTAGATTGGCATTAGATCTAGGAGAGGCTAGTAGCAAGATCTAGGGAGAGATACGCTTTAGCCTGCCGGTTCATGGCAGAAGGACCGGCGAAAACAAAAGTAAATTGTTTTTTTTCATAAGCCTAATCTCTAGCTCTATAAAGATTTATTGTATTCATATTTGGCTTTGTTTCTGTTTCTATAAGAATTCAAGTGTTCATGTTGGTTTATGAAAAATTAGTCTTGTGATCTTTTGTTTGTCATTAAGTAAAACCTATTTGATTATGAAAAATTAATTAACCCTTATTCACCCCCCCCCCCCCCCCTCTAAGGGAGCCTCACGATCCAACAGATCCTTTCTTACGACTCGAACCAAACGAGTCTAGTGACGGATACACACATCTGTGCACTACCATTTGATTCACAACGGATTCACCAATTTTTGAGTAGAATAAAAATTATTTACGCCAATAGCAAAATATAACTATAAGAATACAGAAAAATTAAATCAATTGTCGGGTTTTCGTAGGTTTAAGGTGTAAGGTTCTATTAAACCTAATATAACTATAAGCATACATAAAAGAATATAAGCTTCTTGTATGCACATGAAATGTGCGCGTGCAAAAGGTTACCAATACTGGCTCTCCCCCAGACTTAAACAAAACTACAAAGCATATGATATAGAAATTTAAATAAGATAAAGACAAGGGAAGAGGTTACCGAATGCTCAGCTAATGAGTATACCAGAAGACATGTGAAAAATAGAGGCAGGTCTCCCAAACAAAGAATCACAACCCCGCCAATACAAAGTTGCCATGAATACATGCACGGGTGAGCTCCACAAAAACAAAAGAAAAATAGACAAAATACAAAGTAATACTAAAACTAAGATAGACATGAAAAATAAAAATGCAGAAATTGTAAGATAACTACTGGGGTTATTGTCATCCCAGTACGACTTATTAAATTCTATACATTTCTAGCTAATGGGCCTATGAAAAGAAAAATGCACAGGTAACTATTCCATTATCCATTTCGGTAACGGGTACCAATACGGTGATAAAACAGTTACCCTTCTACCTAAATAATAATACCTGCCCAACACAGGTAGAAGAAATAAGAAGTAAGAAGAGGAGGAGCGCTGGTCCTCACTCATCTCACCATAAAATATATCCTTTCCCGGCAAGGTATCATCTACTGGGAGACAGCAGGAGGAGAAAGCAATAAATGGATCTTCCTCAACAGAGGAATAATCACCCACCTCACGAAAGAGGATGCAATCATCCATCACTTGAGCAGAAAGCTCCAATTCCACCTGAAGCACCTGCGAAGACTCAACACGCATGGGCTCAGATACAGAAAGGGGATCCATAAATAAAGGAGATGAAGAACTAAAATAATCAAAAATAGGGGGAGTGGTCCCGGTCTCACTCCCAGCAGGATCAAAGTATAGATCACCGTCGGTGTTATATGAGTCATGGTGAGGGGAATCAGAGAGCTCGAGGTCCTCGGTGGTGGTTTGGACCTCCTCATCCAACTAGGAAGTGGAAACTTCCTCATCAGAAAGGATCTCCACATAATCCCACCTCGGTGCTTCATGGTGTTCCAAGGTGTCACACTCTCCATTGGAGAGAATAACGACCTCGACCCAAATTAGCGCAACCTTAGGGTCTGAATCACAATCCGGCATAACATCATCGACCAACTCACTCAAAAATAGAATAGATAAATCTTGCGAAGAAATCAAAGGAACAACCACATCAAAGAAAATATGTGCGGGTTCCTCCGGTGGTGAATCAAAAAGAGGGGAAGAATGCATAGGGGGAGATTGCACCACAATGTCATCACACCGATCAACAGAAAGTCTGATGGGTATATCCGCAGTAGTCCCCCAAAGACAAGGTGGAACTACGAATATATCATCAGAATCAAAAGGGGCACCTAATTGAGAGGTGGATGGAATGAGTCGGATAACCGGTTCATCATTCTCCTCTAACTGGCTCTGAAATTTTTCGCAATCTATCAATACGTTCTTGGTGCTACGACAACACAAACACTGTTCTCCATTACTCCTCAGTCGAGGTGGTACCGGAGACGAATAAGAAAAATGTGAAGGCGTAGAAGAGAAGTGACCATAAGACTTGGGTATGGTGTATGAAGTACCATATTAGGACGGTGCTCCATACACTGAACCACGAGAATTATGCTCACTATCTTCAGTGGGGCACTCATCACTACCATTCCTATAATCCCTTCACCATCTACAATGGATATTCAAATAAGAAAACATGATGCCACAAGAAAGAATTCACCAATAGAAATATTCTATGTAAAAATTAACTACACACTAGCAGATAAAAGAAAATGAATGTCTGTTGCTGAAAGATTAAAACTAGAAAATGAACAAAGAAAAATAAGCAACAAAATTTAAAAACTAAAGCAAATAAACATGAAATATACAAATAGAAAAGGGCTTCTATCTCCTATCTCCCTCTCCAAAAACTCACACGACTGTGTTCCCCGGCAATGGCGCCAAAAACATGATGCATTGAACAACAAGTGTATCGGTCGCACAAGTAATATAAAATGGGCGAATTTCCCCAAGTATCGATCTCTCAAGGAACACAGTAAGGTGGAGTTAATTTTAAGGAGGACTTGAGATTGAAGTCCTTTGGTCATAGTTAACGAAGGGGGGGTTGATTATTGCGAATGAAGAAAATAAAATACTAACAACTACTTCTATGCAACGCCGCTATGAGATGCTTGGCAAGGCGGGATGGAAGACTACACGGGCCGCTATGCACTGAATCGCTAGGCGGATGGACGAGTAGGGTTGAGGATGAGGTGGTGACAACAGAGTGAGGGTTGTGAGCACCTCTTCGCTACGCACACAACTAGAAATTGCTAGTGCGGCAATGTGGTGGAGGATGGATAATGGCACATCTCAAGCAACTAAAGAAGTAAAGCAATACAGAATCACATAGACATGAATCTAATAAATCATATAACTATATTGCAACAACATCTACAAATGAAGTTTTATAACACATATATAACAAGAAAGCAAGAACAAGTCAAGAGATCGACCGAATCCGAAGTCTTGCTGAGGGTTCACAGAAGGAATTATCGGGTTGTCAATCTGTGTCCTAGCCCGATCCTCAACTGCGTATGGGGTAGAGAAGGCTTGTCACTACCTTTAGATTGACCCGTATTCTTCATGTCACGATGCGAAAGAAGGTTGCAAGCTTCCCATTGCTTGGTTGCTATGGCGTCAAAACCTTTCTTGAAGCTCAAGGATGATGGAGGAGGCCGAGAGGAATCTCTGACATGGTTTTGGCTGTGAAAGCTTGCCCAGAGCACCTCCCTATGGTGGAAGATGACGGAGGAAGGCGGAATCCCTCCTCGGAGACGAAGATGGCAGTGAAATGTGCGGATTTAGAATTAGGGTGCAACCTGTGATTTTATAGATAGCATAAAAAACAATGCGCATGATCACGGGCGTACAGCCAGTGGTCTTACGCACCATGTCCAGTGATCGTGCGTACTGGCATGGCAGAATCAAAAGAAGAACTGGTATAACGCGCACGAGTAGTGGCGCATGACCGGTGGTCGTGCACACTATGTCTAATGCTCGTGCAATTACCAAGACCGAACATCAGGAAATATGGAATCAATGCACATGATCAATGGCGCATGACCCATGGTCGTGCGCACTGTGTCTAATGGTTGTGTGTATTCCCTTGACAGAACTTGGAAAAATGGAGAATAGTGTGCACGATCAGTGGTGCACGACTAGTGTTCGTGCGCAATAGATCCGATGATCGTGCGCAGTATTCCTGTTTCCAAACACCCCCAAAATATGCACACGACCCCTGTACTAATAGGAAAAACAAATCACTGATATGTGCAGACATTCCAGGCAATCACAATAAGGAGTACAATCCATAAAAGCAACAAAAATACACAACCACGATCCTATAAGCGCACTTCCTATGGAAATAAAGATAAGAAGAAATATATACGATAACAAATTAAAAGTGAAGTGCAAACTAGCCCAAATGAGTCCAAAAATCACTATATAAATAGGATTCATCAGCCATATGTCATCAGCTCATTCACAATTCTTAAAAACTTCTCATAAAACACAGCAATGTCATCTGACTTATTCTGCCTGAAGCTTTCATACTCTTGATTGAGAATGGACTTCCTGTCCTCCCTCACTTCTTCAGTCCCCTCCATGTAGACAACTATTGTGTCCCACATCTTCTTAGATGTCTTACAGTGGACAAGGTTTTGGAATGTTGAGTCATCTATGACACTAATAATAATGGTTTGTGCCCTCTATCCAATGTAGCTAAGATGATTTCATCTTTAGTCATCTCAGAATACTGCTTTTTAGTCTATAGGTTTGCATCAAGGACTGAGGTCTTCATTGGGATGAAGGGTCCTTTCTATATTGTGATGCTAGGATCAGATGCTTCCATGAAAAGTCTGACACTTTCCTTCCATATGCCAAAGGTCTCCTTCCTGCAAAGAGGAAGTTTCATGGATCCAAGTTCTTTATGAGTCTCACTTGAACCCATTTTGGCCCTCTGATAGCTGCCCTTGGAGATCAACTAAGACTGTTAAGTCTATCTTGAGCAACCTCCCTCTGATACCACTTGAAAGTCTTGATTTCAAGAACACTAATCACCTAGAGGGGGGGGGGGGGGGGGTGAATAGGTCCAATTTAAAACTTAGGCAACTTATTGATTAAAATCATAGCACAACAATCTTATCACAACCAATACCAGAACAGTATACAACACAATAAATAGTGATTTATAGTGGTTCCTGAATTGATGGGTGTTAACCCCAGAGTCCGCAACATTTCCAGCTAGGCATCTTGCCCTTCCCTCGCTGAACTTAAGTACTCAGTTCGCCCAGCTCGCCAGTGGACATGGTCCGTCACCTAGGCGGACTCCAGAAATCCGTCCGCTCAGGTCGCCCTCAGTTCCCAGCTCTGCTAGATCGGCGAGTCAGGCTCAGACCGGCAAGCTCCGAGTCAGGCCGCCCAAGTCGCTCCGGTCGCGGCTAGTTTAAAAGTCACGCGCTCAGTACGACCAAGGGAGGTCTCCAGCTCGCTGGCCCAGTCCGCCTGTCCCGCGCGGACTGCTTGTTCCTTCTCTTTTTTTGATTCCCGTCACCGCTGCCCGGCTCTTTTGTACCCCGGGCAGCCGGTTATTTTAGCCCTGCCCGCTTGGGCAGGCCCCTAGCCTATAAATAGGGGGAAGTGGTGCACTCAAAGCACGCTGACTCGAGCCCAGGAGCCCACTTGTTAAAGGCTGCGGACTCGAATCTCTGACTTTGCGGTCTCCAGCTTGCTTTCTGCTTGGCTTTGCTTTTCCCTTCTTGTAACCCCTTCTTTGTAATCAAAAGTAAGCCTGTCGCAGGAGAGGCATTCAGGCCGCGACGGGCGAAGTCCGGTGTTGCCGTGCTCCACGGCTCCTGCTTTTCTGTTCCTTTTCTAGTCCGCCAAGTAGACTGCTGCTCGCAGTTTGTTTTTCCTTTTTCTTCCCCAGGTGCTCGAACGGTTAGCTGGTGGTGCCCGAGTCCGTCGCTTTTCGAGCATCAACAGTTAACACGCGACCTTCAGATTCGAGCAGTTTTTTGAAACCGCGGATAGAAATGTCAGACCGCCGAGGTCGCCACTCCGACCGCTCCAGCTCCCCCGATGATTCGTTGTGGGAGGCGTTGGAGCAGTCCCGCTGGGAAGCCGAAGTATCTCGAAGAGAGACTGACCAGCGGCTCGATACGATCAACCAAGCCCTGTTAGCATTGACTCAGCGACTTGCTCCCCAGGTTGCTGAAGAAGTTGCTAAAACACCTGTCCGCCAGACTCTAGTCCGCCGGACCCCGGCTCGTCGCACCCCTCTTCAGCAGTCGCCTGCGACTGTGCCTCCGCCTCTCCACCAAGCTCAGTCCGCAGCTCCCCCGCGACCTCAGGCGGATCAGTTCGCCCCCCTGATGGATTTATTCAGGGAGGCAGCCCGAGGGACCCCGGCTCGCCGACTAGACTTTGTTGATCGGCAGTCCGCAGAGCTCGCAGAGTTTCGTCCTCCAGTCCGCCCTTCTACTGATTCAGAAACTCCCTCTCCCTTCATCGATCGAATCCGATGGGAGTCAGCACCAAGCAATTTCAGAGAGCCTCGTCTCCCTTTTTATTCGGGGGAGACTGATCCAATCTCCCACCTGCAGGCATTCGAAGGGGGCAGTAGCATTGAGAAGCCTCTCTGACGCCTTGAAATGTAAACTTCTAGTGACCACTCTTGATGGTCAAGCAAGAGAATGGTTTTATGAGTTGACTCCACGCACCATTTCCTCCTTCGCTGAGCTTCGCAGCGAGCTGCTCCTGAGGTTTGCAACCTCTAAGAAGAGAAAGGATGGGCCGGCAGCCCTTTTTGATATTAGGCAAAGAGACAATGAATCGGTGGCAAGATTCGTTGATCGGTTCCAGAAGGAAATTCAAGGGGTAAGGAATGTGAACCCCGATTATTATAAAGTTGCCCTGATTCACGGCCTCCGGGAGGGCCCGTTAAAATTCAAAGTGACAACAAAGGCACCGTCAACCTATCAGGAGCTCATCGCGATAGCTAATCGCTTTATTGAGGGGGAAAATGCCAATCCAACCTATATCTCATCCCTGACAGCTAAAGCTGGAGGAAGGGATGTCCCCAACTCCTCTTCCAACAATCAGTACCACAGTAAGCCTCCCCGGCCTGATTTCCACCCTCCACCTCAGAGGGGGCGCAACCTCCGCCATAAGAAACCCTTCCTTGGCCATCAACAGTTTCATGATCAGAGACTGCCGTTGGCTGCCGCTCCCGCCGTTCCCCTTCAAGCGCTCCCCATTCTTCAGAGAGCCCTGCCAGCTTCAAATCCTCACGGGAGCAGCCCTATGGAAGAGCTTGCAGATCTAGGCATCGACTTTGAAGAGGTTGCCCAAGTAATCCAGAAGAAGGTTGAAGAAAAGAGGCAAGGGCCTCAGAGAGATTGCAAGCCCAGAGACAACTCTCAGTTCTGTAATTTTCACAAGGAGAAGGGTCATCTGACTAAAGACTGCAAGGCTCTTTAGAAGCTAGTTGAGAGGTTGCTCGCCGAGGGTAAACTCGAGGACCTGGGCAGGAAGAATGATTCTTCAAGGCCTTCCACCTCCAAGGGCAAGGAGGTGGCTGAAGTTCACCAGGAGTGCATAGAGATAAGGGATGAGGGCCATCTGGGGCTCATTGATATCCAAAATGAGTGTATTGATGTTGTCGACGAGGGGGCCTTGGGAAGACTCTTTTTCATCCATGGCGGAGCAGGGGCTGAATCTACCCGGAAGTCCTCTTTGTCAAGGCTTTCGCGAACTGAGGTTGCTTCTACTTCTTCTGCCCCACCTTCTGAAGTCGTCACCTTTGGTTCTGCGGATCTTCCTGCAACTGCCAACCCCTTCGATGATGCCATCGTGGTCCAGGCAGCCATCGGAAACTTCACGGTCGATAGAATTCTCATCGACACCGGCAGCTCCGTGAATCTCCTCTTTAAGTCCACTTTCGAAGCCCTGAGGACTGGAAAGACTCTGCTTTCCACCGAAGGGCCACTCTATGGCTTCTCAGGAGAAAGGAAGGAAGTAGAAGGAAGTGTCACACTCACGGTGACGCTCGGAGGGGTGACCAAAGAAATCCAGTTCATAGTGGTAGATGCTCCGAGCAGCTATCATGCTATCTTTGGAAGACCATTGCTAAACAAATATCGCGCCATCATTTCAACATACCATCTAGCCATCAAGTTCTGCAAGGATGGCCGCCAGTGTAGGGTCAGGAGCGACCCGAGGCAGGCTCGAGAGTGTTACCTCCGAACAGTCAACATGACTGAGGTTTCCCCCCCAGCCTTTCCAGCAGCAGCAGAGGCCACTCCTTCAGAAGATGCTGAGAATAGAGAAGGCGCTCACCTGGAACCTGCCCAGGTGACGCAAGAAGTCCCCATCGCAGAAGGGGAAGGAAGAAAGCTCTCCATCAACTCCGAATTGCCAGAAGATCAAAAGGCGGAGTTGATATCTTGCCTATTGGAGAATCTGGATGTCTTCGCTTGGTCAGCGGAGGACATGCCAGGGGTGGATCCCGACGTGGCTTGCCATCATCTCAATGTCGATCCGGCCGCCAAGCCCGTCCAGCAAAAAAAGAGGGATGTAGCTGTCAAGCTAGCAGAGCCCATCAGAGAGGAGGTTGCTAAACTCCTCAAAGCGCGCTTCATTCAAGAGATTCAGTATCCCGAGTGGGTCTCGAATGTTGTAATGGTTAAGAAACCTGGGGAAAGTGGCGTATGTGTGTAGAATTCACCCGTTTGAATAAAGCGTGCCTGAAAGATTTCTACCCCTTGCCTCGGATAGATTTATTAGTTGATTCTGCGGTAGGGTATCCGTTTATGAGTTTTTTAGATGCATTCTCTGGTTATCACCAAATAAGAATGCACAAACCTGATATCCCTTGCACATCGTTCATCACTAATGACGGTTGCTATTGTTATCTTGTGATGCCCTTTGGGCTTAAAAATGCTGGCGCAACCTATCAACGCATGATGGACCAAGTGTTTAAAGAACAAAAAAGTAGAAACCTCGAGGTGTATGTGGATGACCTTCTGATTAAGAGTAGGTCTCTTCCGCAGCACCTGGTAGATCTTGTAGAGACCTTTTCTACTCTACGAAGGTGCAAAATAAAGCTTAACCCGTTAAAATGCGTCTTTTCATCTCTCGAGTTGGAGATAAAAGTGCGCCATTCTTTAAAACTCTTCGGGGAGCGTCCAAGTTTCAATGGACAGAAGAGTGTTCCTTGGCTTTTGAGCAATTAAAAAAGCAGCTAACCTCGACTCCTTTACTCCAAAGCCCCCGAGCAGGGGAGGTGTTGTTCCTATACCTAGGGGTTGGTCCCGAGGCAGTTAGTTCAGTTCTGATTCGCGAAGAAAGCAGGAGGCAGTTCCCTGTTTACTATGTCAGTCACATCCTGAAGGATGCAGAGGCAAGGTACCCCATCCTAGAGAAGCTAGCTTTAGCATTAGTTATGTCTGCCAGCAGACTCCGTCCGTATTTCCAGGCTCATTCAATTCAGGTAGTTACTGATCAACCTTTGAAGAATGTGTTAGAAAAACCAGAGCATTCAGGCAGGCTAGCTAAATGGGCAATCGAGCTGAGCGAGTTTGAAATTTCCTATGTGCCCAGAACAGCTATCAAGGCACAGGTGCTTGCAGATTTCCTGATTGATACGACAGAATCCAGCTCGGACCAAGCAGCAAGGTCCCCTTTAGCTTGGACCATTTATGTGGATGGAGCTTCTGGTAGAAACTCCTCGGGTGCAGGAGTAGTTTTGATAAACCCGAATGGTGTCAAACTTGAGCAGGCCATCAAGTTCTATTTTCCAGTGACTAACAATCAGGCAGAATATGAGGCTTTATTAGCCGGCTTGAGGCTTGCGCGAGAGCTGGGAATTGATCACGTCCATATCAAGACTGATTCACTGGTAATGGCTTCACAAGTTCTTGGCAACTTCGAGACCAGGGAGCCAGTGTTGAAAAAGTACCTTGTGCTGGTAAAGGTTGAGGTTGGCAGGTTCAAAAGTTTTACTATTGAGCACATTCCAAGGACAGAGAATGAGGAGGCCGACGTTCTCGCAAAGTACGGGCTCTCGTCAGGAGGGACAACTTCTGAACTTTTCCGCCCAGCGGTGGAGGAAGAAGGGCTAATGCAAATCGATCAGTGTCCCTCTTGGATGGATCCGTTCATTCTCTACCTGTCAACTGGGAATCTACATCAGTCAGTGAAAGATAAGAAGAGATTCAGGTTGAAGGCAGCACACTATTACTTGATATCCGACATTCTCTACAGGAAAACCTTCTTGTCCACAATGGCAAGATGTGTTTCAGAAAGTGAGGTTCCCACCATTCTCCGAGAAGTGCATTCTGGCGAGTGCGGAAGTCATTCGGGAGCAGGAACATTAGAAAGAAGGATCCTGCGGCAAGGTTACTTCTGGCCTACAATGAAGAAGGACTCTGGGGCCTATGCAAGAAAATGTGTTCAATGCCAGAAATTCGCCCTCTTCAGCATCAAGCAGCTCAATCTCTCAGATCGATCACAACCCCTTGGCCCTTTGCTGTTTGGGGAATGGATCTCATTGGCCCTTTTCCCATGGCAAGTGGGCAGCGGCGCTTTATTATAGTTATGATCGACTACTTCAGTAAGTGGATTGAGGCTAAAGCACTGGCAAAGACGACAACCCAGGTCGTGAGGAATTTTGTTTGGGGTGAGATAGTCTGCCGACATGGAATCCCTATGGCAATAATCACCGATAATGGACCACAGTTCAATAATGCGGAGATGATAGACTTTTGCAGGCAGATCGGAACAGAGCTGCGCTTCGCATCAGTTCATCATCCCAGAAGCAATGGTCAAGTAGAAGCAGCTAATAAGCAAATCCTCAACCTGCTTAAGAAAAAGGTTCAAAATCTCAAGGGCAGTTGGGCTGATCAACTTCCCTCAGTCCTCTGGACCCTGAGAACAACACCTTCATCTGCAACAGGAGAAACCCCGTTCAAGCTTTCTCACGGGTCCGAGGCATTGATTCCTGTTGAGTTTGAAGTTCTGTCGCCTAGAGTACTGCTTGCCAGGCAAGGCACGGAGGATTGGCTTGAGTTGAACAGCGAGGAGATGAGGTTCAGTTTGGAGCATATCGAAGAGGTCAGAGACAAGGCTGCTATCAGGCAGGAGGAAGTAAAAAGAAGAATGGCCCGTTACTTCGATAAGAACGTAAGGATCAAACACTTTCAAGTGGGAGATCTGGTTCTTAAAAAGTTCGATGCTGCTGCAAGAGCCAGCTCAGTTGGGAAGCTTAATCCTAGCTGGGCAGGACCATTCATTATCAAGGAAGCACTTCAGAATGGGGCCTACCGGTTACAAACGTTTGAAGGAGAAGACCGGAGATGACCTAAAGCGGTTCTTTTCCTGAACTTCTTTTCTTTTCTTCCTGTGTAAACTCTTTAAGAGGTTCACTATTAATAAAAAATTCCTTGCCAATACTTTTATCAAGTATCTTTGTGTTTCAAGCGTTGACAGTTAAATATATGGAGCAAGGATAACTCTAAACGGTTCTCTCTGAACTCTCTATTTTATGGTTATACGAATCTCTCAAAATTGATACTTGCCTAAATACTCATACTAACACTTCTTCGAATGCCTCTTCTTTCTTACCTCCTCGAGCAACTCCCGACAGTTGCTTGATGCCAGGAGATATCGCCGTGTTCAGCAAAAACCTCCCCTAGAACCGTTGGTGTCAGCATAACACCACGACGACCACGTGTTGCGGGGAGATTTCGCACCGTGTAGTGGGAGCCTACCAACTCTAGTGCGGTAGGATACTGGATTTCGGATCCCGGCTAGTACCTAACCCCACTTCTGCATTATGGAGGAGCGAAGTGGAGGTCAGCTCTACCACGCCACTTAAGGGATATTGTTACAACCCAGATGATCGCACGGGGAAAGCAATGCCGCTCCGGCCGCACCTACCCCCAGATCATCTTAGGGTTGTGACTCTCGAACACTCCTTGGTACCCTAAAGCAGTGCCTGCAGAAGACCCACAGTCTTGTCGATCTCAAAGGAAAGCAATGCCGCTCCGGCCGTACCTGCCCGAGAGATCGACTTAGACTGTACTTCAGGCAAGTGGGCAGTGAATTGAGTTATTGAGTCTGCAGACTCCGAGGTCCAATGGGGAAAGCAATGCCGCTCCGGCCGCACCTACCCACTTGGCCTCCGGACTGCGGCTTTCTTCTTCACAGGGGTTATTATTCATTAATGAAGTGCGGACTCCAGTTGCCTTATCCGCTCAGTCCGCCGTCACCTGGGTTGATTCTGTAATTCATAACCTTGTGAGGAAAGCAATGTCGCTCCGGCCGCACCTACCCGCTTGGTTGTGAATTACAAGTCATTTCTGATATTATTCATTAATGAAGTGCGGACTCCAGTTGCCTTATCCGCTCAGTCCGCCGTCACCTGGGTTGATTCTGTAATTCATAACCTTGTGAGGAAAGCAATGTCGCTCCGGCCGCACCTACCCGCTTGGTTGTGAATTACAAGTCATTTCTGATATTGTTCATTAATGAAGTGCGGACTCCAGTTGCCTTATCCGCTCAGTCCGCCGTTCCTTGGTTGATTCGGTAATTCATAATCTTGTGAGGAAAGCAATGCTGCTCCGGTCGCTCCTACCCGCTTATTATGAATTACAGGTCACTTCTGATGTTGCTGACTGAGGCAGTGCGGACGTTGGTTTTCTAATTCGCCTGGTCCGCAGAATTTGTTCGATGCATACAATGTACTTGGAAGAAATTCAAGCGCGAATATCTGCGGATGGTGACCCTAGTCCGTCCAGTTCGCTTATTCATGATATTTGGGTTAGCAGATTATGGTTTTTTCGTTATCTTAGTTCTCGCAAAAACTGGCAAAAGTTCTGTGAAATGCGGACTGAGAACTGAACTCGTCCAAGTCCGCATCATTCGTCTCTTTCCCAAGGAATACATTCTGTTCATATTATAACAAGATTGTGGTAATGAAATTTCAGCTAGCAAAGATATAAGTGCGATCTCTAAAGCATCAGCAAGAAACAAGCAGAAAATCTCAGAAGATATCAAAAATATCCTTTTTTATATATATTCATTCAAAAATTACATGTCCTGGCGGACTCGCGTAAAGTCCGCCCCTCCCCCTTACATTAAAGAAAACCAAAAAATTACAATATATATTCCTATTCTGTCCTCTGCCTCTTGTCCGCAGGCTTCTCAGGGCTTGACCCATCCACATCCACTATAGGCGAGTAGCCGCCTGAGTCACTGCTGCTACTGTCGTCAGAGTGAGAAGCGGCTGAGGGTTCTGTTCGCGAGCTGCTCTCACCAGAGCTGGAGTTAGTGGACTGATCCGACTGACCTCCTTGCTGCTGGCTTGAGGCCACGTCTTCAGCAGCTTCCTCGTCAGCAGACTCCTCCTCGTCATCCTCGGCAACCGCTTTCCCCTTATCAGCTTGCTCGAACTCAGCAACTTTATCCTTTAGCTCCGGGAAAAGCTTCAGGAAAGGAATAGAGTCTACCCCAGCCTTCGCGTACCCATCGCTGATAATGCGCTCGAGCGCGACCTCGACGCTTTCCCTTACAAAAGGAAACATGGCCTTTTGAAAGTCTGGGTTGGTCACCTCATATGCGATCTGCAAAAGAAATCAAAACATCAGTCCGCGAAAGATAAGCAAGATTAATGGCGATTAACTAAGCACTTACGGCCTTGTCTTCTTTATATTGATTAACTTTTACACCAAGTCGCTTATTCCTTTCTTTCAGCGAATGGCTTTCCTTCTTATGCCGCGCATTGTCCCTAAGCAGCTCGCGCGTAAGCCTGCCTAAGAAGTGGTTGGTGACGGCGGCGTTCGCACTGGCCTGCGCAGCGAGAAGGGGGAGGTCATCAGGTGCCACACCTTGCAGATCGCGGAGGTTTTGCTTCCCGTACAAGGCGGACAGGGCGATGTGGGCATGGCGAGATGGGCGCGGGCTCCTCCAAGAGGGAAGAGCCGTTGATAGGCGGACATACTTTTTCTTCTCATGCCAGTGGATCATGGGGTTGCCCCTCAGATCCTTCTGCTTCTCGCCGAAGCCCGCAATGTCGAAGCTGCCATCAGAAGAATAACCCGCGGCGGGGTCTCCGTCTTCCCTCCTCTTTTTTGCGATTTCTTTTCTCCTTTCCCCTTGCGTAGGAGTCTGTCCGGCAGGCGCAACGGGCAGATTTGCGGGCACCGCCAAGGTCGCTGCAAGAGAGAAAGTTAGCTAAAATTCCCAGGTTGTTGCGGATACAAACGAAGGTCGCAAGACTTACTCTCTTGGCGGCTAATAGTATATAGCCCAGGTAGCAGCGGGATGTAATAGTCAACATCCAGCCTCGCTCAGTCAAGGAACTTGACGATGGTGGCCTCAGCATCGTTCAGCCGCACGCTCTTGAAGTCAGCATCTACGCGCAGCTGCGGACTGGTATGAAGGAACCCCAGGTCGCCTTCAAAGATGAGATACCTAGAGGTCCAGTTGTGGATCTTATTCGGCAAGCCCACAACTTTCATTCCCCTACAGTAGAAGTAGATGATGCCTTTGTACTCAGGGTCTCCCGTCGGGGTAATAGAGCGAACAGAGAAAATCTTCCTGAAAATCTTCAAGGAAAATTCAACCCTCTCAGCTCGCAGGTAAGCAATGAAACTGCAGATCGCAACCATACTGTTCGGGGCAAGCTGGCCCGGAACCACCCCATAATGCTCAAAGATCTCCGCGACCTCCCAGAGCAGGGGAAATTTGAACCCGCAGTCAAAATGATCTATTGGAATTGCGAGCTGGGTAGCGGTTGAAAAATTCAGTCGTTCGTGGTGCTCGGGGAGCCGCGCGAGTACGGGCGAGCCCGCCATATGAACTCCCAAAAAAGCCTCCAGGTCGGCTTTGGTTAGCCTACTCCTTTTATGATCAGCAGCGTGGAAGGCGGATGCGGCTTCAGTGCGTGCGGATACCATGTTTTCAGACCGCAAGTCTTCAGCTCCCACTGCTTTCTACACAAACAGAGAATGACAACCCTATTTATATAAAAACCGTCTGACATGACAGCCATCAATCCGCTCAGATCGGTCAGCCAGTCCGCTCAGCTTGCCTCTTCCCTGTTTTTCCCTGCAATATTAGATATTTCTCAAGGCTTTGCGGATTCAAAGCCAGTCCGCTCAGCTCGCCTCTTCCCTGTTTTTCCCTGCAATATCAGATATTTCTCAAGGCTTTGCGGATTCAAAGCCAGTCCGCTCAGCTCGCCTCTTCCCTGTTCTTCCTGCAAATAATTGCGAATTCACAGGAAGCCCACAGGGATCGCAATTTTCTAGTAAACAAGATAAGCAAGCATAAAACGCCTGCCCGCGTAACTTACATTCCACAACGGGATTATCCGAAAAAATAATAGTATGCAACAAGCAAAGTAGCATCACAGCACAGATACAATCATACAACGAAGAGTTTCAGCAACAATGTTATACAACTTAAAAAATAATAGAAAATAAACGTTTGGGCCTTAGCGCCTTCCGCGGTCTCTCAGAGCAGGTCGCACCTCCTCCTCCATTCCAACATGAGCGGCCAGGTCACTCCCTCGCAAGATCTCGCAGTAGAGCTGGGAAACCAGATGGTGCATATTATTGAAGGTGCGGTGCATATGAGCCATGTCTCTGACTACCCGCAGAAATGGAATCAATTGAACTGCCGGGGTTGGATCTGCGACCACCGCGGGCTGCCCGCTTGCCGCAGGGGCTGATCCCTCCCCCACAGCAGGCTGAGACGTTTGCGATCTCACCCCAGCGGCTTCGCTTACTTGCTTTTTTCCTTCTCTCGCCAAAGCCAAATATTTATTCCTATAATGGCGGACATCTCCGCTTAGTCGATTTTTCTCCTTGTTCGCTCCTTCGAGTGCGGATGAAAGGCCGGCGACCTCGCTTTCTAGGATCTTTTCCCGCGCTTTGCTTTTCTTTAGTTCAGTTCTAAGCTCGCATAACTCTTCCTCATATTTTTTCGCTAACAGTGCGCTGTCTTCTTTAGCAGGCAGCTCCTCCTGTGTGAGCTCATCAGTAGTCCGCTCCGCAGCCTCCGACACATTTGGCGGCGTGGGCATGATCTCGCCGACCTCGACAGAATCAGGCGTGGACTTTTGAACTACAACAAAGAAAGTGAAATCGCCTCAGTATCCAGGCCGCAATAGCTCCAGAAAAAAAAAGAGAAAAGGGAAAAGGTTTTTATCCACTTTTGGTTATCTTCGCGGCGATTTGACGACTATCAAGGATAGGTCGCCTCACGCGCTCCGGATCAAAAGCCTCTAGGCGACGCCTCCATTCACGGCGGACTAGTGCTCTTGTCTCGGCCAGCGATCTGCTCGAGGCGACTATGTCATCAATTTCTGTAAGGATCATGACTGGCCGCGACTTTCGTGGAGGGGATTTGTACAACCAAGAGCTCTGAAACCGCTTGGTCGCCGGCTGCAACTTACCAGATCGCATCAGCTCGGCAGCAATCTGAAGATCCTCAGTCCGCTTATCCACCACGAGCTTCTCCGAGGCCGCTTCAACCTTCGCCTTCATCATTGCGAGTCGCTCCTCGGTTTTCTTCCTCTCTTCAGCTGGAAAAAAAGAAGAAGGGTCGTCAAGATTTTCTCCTCCAGTTGCGGTATCAGGCTGCAGCACCTCCAGTAGAGAGCGATTTATACTCGCAAGCTGATCATTATCTATAGAGTCGAGTATCTCAGTGGTTGATAAGCTGAGCGTGGAAGGGGGATCACCTTCTGCGAGCAGAGGATCGGGGGTGACGAGATCGTCTTGGACTTCCTTTTCTCGCGGCCTATGCTGCAAGCTCGCAGCTCCAGTCCGCTTGGAGATATTTTTCTCTTTTCTAACTTTCAACTTCTTCTCTACCCGCTCGGCGGCATTACCATCTCTTTTCCTCTTTTTCTTCTTCTCAGGAGTCTTCTCTAAATCGATGACAACCGGCTTTGGTTCGGGAACTGAGTTTGGAGCGATAACCAGCGCCAAGGAAGATACTGGCTTCACAACTTGCTTTTCGATGGAACTGTTGGTCGCGTTTTCAGCGGACTCCTTATCTCGCTCCTCGGCAACCTCCTCTCCCCTTTCCACTATCGTCTCACCAGCAGGAAGCTTCTCCTCGATCCTTTGCTGCTGGACTTTCGGCGATGAAACCTCCTTTTCCGTTTCTATCCGCAACATGATGGTCCCAGAAGGAGAGCGATGCACCTCCATGCTGAAGGAGTTCGCAGGGTTTTGGTCAGAAACGGAGGGCGGATTCGGTTTCTCCCGTAGAGGACTTGAAGCAGCATTCGCAGTCTTTACAGTATCGCGGACTGGATCTTGCTTCACCTGGTCTGAACTCTCCCCCTGGTGGCGGGCAGGTGCATCTTTTCGATGGCTCGATTTCTTAGGCCGAGAACTCGCTTTCGGCTTCTCAATCGGAGCAGCCATGCTGCCAAAGAAGGACCCTAGCCTCGCCATGCCGGACTGGAAAGTCGAGACCGCAAGTGGTGAGTAACGACCCGTCGCGCAGACAATTCTGACCGAAGACAGCGCTTCCGGCAGTATTTATAGCACAAATAGCATTAATGATAGTTGCGGACTCAGCGGTTAAGGAAACATTTTCGGAATTTTCCAAAACTCAAAAATGTGCGGGGATTATGTTAACCCCAGAGTCCGCAACATTTCCAGCTAGGCATCTTGCCCTTCCCTCGCTGTACTTAAGTACTCAGTTCGCCCAGCTCGCCAGTGGACATGGTCCGTCACCTAGGCGGACTCCAGAAATCCGTCCGCTCAGGTCGCCCTCAGTTCCCAGCTCTGCTAAATCGGCGAGTCAGGCTCAGACCGGCAAGCTCCGAGTCAGGCCGCCCAGGTCGCTCCGGTCGCGGCTAGTTTAAAAGTCACGCGCTCAGTACGACCAAGGGAGGTCTCCAGCTCGCTGGCCCAGTCCGCCTGTCCCGCGCGGACTGCTTGTTCCTTCTCTTTTTTTGATTCCCGTCACCGCTGCCCGGCTCTTTTGTACCCCGGGCAGCCGGTTATTTTAGCCCTGCCCGCTTGGGCAGGCCCCCAGCCTATAAATAGGGGGAAGTGGTGCACTCAAAGCACGCTGACTCGAGCCCAGGAGCCCACTTGTTAAAGGCTGCGGACTCGAATCTCTGACTTTGCGGTCTCCAGCTTGCTTTCTGCTTGGCTTTGCTTTTCCCTTCTTGTAACCCCTTCTTTGTAATCAAAAGTAAGCCCGTCGCAGGAGAGGCATTCAGGCCGCGACGGGCGAAGTCCGGTGTTGCCGTGCTCCACGGCTCCTGCTTTTCTGTTCCTTTTCTAGTCCGCCAAGTAGACTGCTGCTCGCAGTTTGTTTTTCCTTTTTCTTCCCCAGGTGCTCGAACGGTTAGCTGGTGGTGCCCGAGTCCGTCGCTTTTCGAGCATCAACAATGGGTACATCCACTTTCCCCCTTCGCCTATCTAGTAGTATACTAGATTCAGCCAAACTTCATTCTATCTTTCTCAGATCCTTATATCTTATAGCTTAGAGCCCAATAGGCTCCTACAACTCGGGCGCAAGCCCTACCACTCAGATCACCAAGATCCTATAACTCAAGTTCTTTCCAAGAACTCTACCTCAGAGTGACTCCACACTCCTACATCTCAGTCAATCCTTCCCTACCTCAGTGTGAATCAACATACCTACAACTCAGGAAACTCCAGCCCTACACCAGCCTTTATAATACAGGCTTACAACTCAGGCCTTAGCCTTACCACTCAGATTCAAAATGAATCTTACAGAAATATTCAAGATAATGAATTACAGACACCAGAGATAATTCTCTGTGCCTGTCTACCTGGACCAAGCAGATGTCAGCCCTAACTTTGTCTTCACAACAACAAAATGATGCAGCGATCTTGAAATGATGTCTGGCTTTTTCTGGAATCAACTAGCAGATGAATCTACTTCTTCTTCAGGAATATATCTCGATCTGGACTGAGCAGATTTTAGCCCTTCTTTCTTCTTTGATCCAACGAATTGATCTTCAGATTCTAGCTCGGCTTGGATCGAGAAGATAACGTCAGCTAGGTCACGCCTATGCTGATTCGTCTCTCTCAGAGGATTACTCTTAACCTGCTGGAGTGGATGATGATTGCACCAGCAAACTCAGAAGCCCTTCAGATTTGAACTTGAGGTTCTTGGCTTATGCAACAATGGCGGATGAAGACGATGACCTCCGCTTCTCATTTTTTCGAAAGTTAATCAGAAATTAATCCAATAATCCTCATCATTATAGATCTCAATCACTTCTGCTATTTATAAACTCGTCACATTGGCGAGATGATCGACACGTGTCTTAGTTTTAACAGTGGTTAAAACCTCAGCTTTATTAACTTGAGATCCACTGTAGACTGACGACGACGTTTATGTCGATTTGTATCGAATCCTAACTTTGTTGACTTGTTGACTTTGCTGAGTCAGCATCATTCTGGACTTAGCAAAAATCAACTAACTGTTCTGAAATCCTGCGTTCAACGAACTTCAAGCTCAGCTCGAAAAAATCTGAGCTCATCTTGACGAAATAGTGAAGATGAGATCGACGAATTCTCTCAGCCCAATTCTTTCTTCAGGTGAAGGTTGAGGTCAATGAACTTCTAGCTCAGTTTGACGAAACAATGAAGCTGAGATCGACGAATTCTCTCAACCAAGTTCTTTCTTCAGGTGAAGGCTGAGTTCGATGAAATCTCTTAACTCCGTTCGACGAAATGTGAACTTCGGTCGATGATTCTGATAGTTGAGTCCTTCTTATAGGTAAAAGCTGAGATCGATGAATTCTATGAACTCCGGTCGACGAAAGCTAAGCTCAGATCGACGATTGGTATACTCTGTGATTTTGGATTTTGAATTATTTTTGCTCTGCTAGGCGTTGACAGAGTTGAGTGTATATCACTCACTCAACGCTTTTTCCCTTAGACTATATGAAAGATAGGGGATAGATCTGATTTACTCTAGAGGGGGGGGGGTGAATAGAGTGATTTAAAAGTTTTTGCTGATTTTAAACTTTATTAGAGAAATTAAGTGATAGTAGTAGTTATGTGAAATGAATTAGAAACTAAGCTAAACTACACAATCAAGAACAACAAAACAAAGAGAAAATGAACACACAGACAACCCAAGAATTTTATAGTAGTTCCCCAAATCGAGGTACATCCACTCTTCTACCACCCTGGTAGGAATCCACTAACAAGTTTTGCTCAGGTGACAGCCACCACAAGATCTATTTATCGGGAGATCTCACAAACCTTTAGGCTTTTGATCAGGTGCCCAAAAACCAACAAGAAACTTTTGAAGGGAGTTAATAAACCCTTTGTACAGGAGGTTAAGAAAGATCATGTTGTCTTCTCTTTTCTCTAAACAACAGAGAAGACTTAGTGGATTGCTGGTGTCAATGCTCCTTCTGAGATGTTGAAATGTTCAGAAAGCCTGGAGCTTTGTTCAGGGTGTAGGTCTTCAGCCTTGACTAGTTGAAATACAGGAACTTGTAGACAGATCTAGAGTTGTTGTCTTTGATGATTCCTGAAGTAGAAGTTGAAGAAGACAAATGATATCTGATTGATTTTCTTCTTCAGTCTTCTGTAAGATCAAGGGGAAAACAGATTGTTTTTCTGCACAGAGAAGGAGCAGATATTGTTTTGTATCTTATTTTATGTATTTGTATATTTTCTTCTTTGTATGTTACTTCTTGAGATATGTGTGAAAAATTCTTTGATATCCTGCTATCTAATTCTGCTTTTGAATTTTGAATTCTAAGCATTAATTGTTTATTGGATTCTGGAGAATGAAATGGCTGGAAATATACTATTTAATGAGTTTCCCCAACTATACCAAAAAAATAAACAAGTAATTAACTCTGATGAAATCCATAATTAATGCTGCCATGATCGACTATATTCTTAAGAATATGAGCATTAATTACTCAGAGAATTACTGCCAAATAATTGAATGAATTAGGGACAGAAGAGGGAAAACTTATCATTTTGACTCGGGATAGAGTTCGTCGACCTTTAGGCAGATTTCGTCAACCGGAGTTCCAAGTTCATCGAGCTGAGAAATCCTATTCGTCGACCTGAGCTCAACAATCCTCAAACTGGAAATATCTTGATAAATATGTGCTCCAAGATCGTCGATTAGAGAATTTGTCTAGAGGAAGAAATCTTCGACCTGAGCTCGAATATCATCGAGCTCAACTCAGAGAAAGAACTCTGAGTTCTTTGATCTGAGATCGATGATCGTCGAGCTGAGTTTGAAGAACTTCGAACTAATAATCTGAACTCTGAATTCTTCTAAGTCTTGAGTCTCTTGAAGTCCACTGCAGGCTGGTCCATAAAGATTGATTCTAATGACTATCCTAAACTCTAGGACTAACAGACTTGACACTCACTATACAAGGTGGGTCAAACATCCTAAGTAGTGAACCTAGCCCAAATCCAAACTTGGTATCCAAAACTCCCCCTTTTTGGGTGAGGTCACTAAACAAAAAGATAAAATACAATCATAAAGCATGACAACAGATATCTGGCAGAGAATAAAAATCTAGCAGATATATGCAACAAGTGCTTCTTGATAAATTAACATAAATAGTTCAGAAAATAAACATATCAAAAAGGTCACTTAGGTTTCTTGGACTATTCTTTGACAAAAGGCTATCTGAATATGATTTCTCTTTTAGGATTGGCAGCTTCTTTCTTGGACAATGTCATATTAGCTGCTCCAATAATATTACAAGAGGTTGCTCTTGGCATAACAACTTCTGGGTGGAGACTCATGTAAGCTTCTACATTAAAAAATTGATTTGCTTTATCATACTTTTTTAACTCTCCTTTCCCGTAGGAGGACATAGTGGAATATTGAGAGGGATACTTGCCTTCTGCTTTTGCTTTGTTAATCAAGGATAGTCCAATCAATTCTTGAAATCTGGCCCTTTTGGCAGTGGTCTCTTGTTCAGTATCAATAAAGGGAATTGGTGGAGATTCTGTGTAATGCCCCCGGTTTTTTGTGTGATTATTTAACCTTTGTTTGTTGTTACATTTGCGCGTTTTCGGCCTTTACTGTTGTTAGAGTGTGTTCTTAGCTCTTTAGGTTCTCTGAGTGGCTAGTTTTGTAGCCTGGTTGTAAGATTCCCTAGCAAGCAGGTGTCAAGTTTGGTGACCTGGTGAGGCCTCTTCAGGAATGCTTGTATTTTGGCTTTGGGAGGTGTTAGCCTGAGTTTTTTTTGTAAGATGTCGATTTTGACTTCACCATTGGGTTCGTAGCATTGGTATTTAGCTACGGTGTGAATTTCACTAAGTTCTGAGGTGGTTCGGTTTTCGCGTCGTCTTGACGTTTTATTTAATTAACAGATATAGTATTGTATCACGTGGATTATTTATTTGCTGTAGTTTTTGAGTATTATAAGGTATATTATGCTAGCTATTGTAATATCAGTGACTATTATAATACTAGTAACTGGGTATTTTATTATAAGTGGCTGAATAGCTTATTTTATAATTAGCTAGATTCCTAGTGGTTATAGTTTATGATATTATATTATATATATAGCTTGAGTGAATAGATATTATATATAGCATATTTTATTCTTAGCCCTATTCATCTTCCCCAAAACTGACGACTAGCTTCCTGTAGAAGGAGACGAGCGACGGAAATGCCTGGAGCCTTCGACCGTAGATTTCTTGCTAGTTAGATCCTGGATTTCTCGTGTAAAGGCAGATCTGGGCTGCTCTCCCCCAGATCTACCTCCCTAGGGTAAGTATTTCAAGTTCTAGGTTTGTCTTGGTAGCTAGGGTTTGTGGGTTAGCTTGTCTTCCCTCTAAAAGCTCCAGATTCTTTTCTTAGGTGGCTGATCTTGCTGCCGATCCCGAGTGAGGAGTGTAGCTACCGATTCCTGGAAGGTAGAGGATAGTGGTGATCTTTGCCCTTGCCAAGTTGATTTTATTCATCTTATTCTTTTTGGTAACTATTTTCTGTTCTCTTCTTAGAACTTAGGGCTGCTGTAGACCTTATCCAGAGTTAGTTTGTTGTATAGCTCGTCCAGATATAGTTTTAGTCAGTTGTAGATTTTGGCTTCGGTTAACCTGCTGTAAAGGTAGAATAAGTACAGCTATTCCATATAATAAGAGGAAATTTGCTGGTTTTTGGGAAGCTGTAGCTTAGCGGGGTAAATTTGGGAGGAAAATTATAGTTGCTAACTCTCTGTGAGCAGGCGTTGAGTGTTAGCTTAGGGCCGAAGTTTAGTTTTAGGGCTAAGTGTAAAAGCGTTGTGTGCGCTGAGCACACTCAATGACTAGCTTTTCGGTCTGGAAACTAAGTGTAAAAGCGTTGAGTGTGGTGAACACACTCAACACCTAGCTTTTCGGTCTGGAGACTAAGTATAAAAGCATTGAGTGTGGTGAACACACTCAACGCCTAGCTTTTCGGTCTGGAGAATAAGTGTAAAAGCATTGAGTTTTGTGAACACACTCAATGCATAGCTTTTCAGTTTGGAGGCTAAGTAAAAAAGCGTTGACAGCATTGAGTGAGGTGAGCTCACTCAACGCCGTCTGCCTTGATAGTTTTTCCAAGTATTTTGGCGTTGAGTGAGTTGAGCTCACTCAACACCGTCTAGTCAGTATATTTTTCAAGTCAAAAGCATTGAGTGTGGTTAACTCACTCAACGTCGTTGGCTGTTTAGCGTTGACAGCGTTGTGTGAGCTGAACTCACTCAACGTCGTCGGTTTTTTTTAGTTTCAAGTCAAAAGCGTTGAGTGTGGTGAACTCACTCAACGCCGTTGGCTGTTTAGCGTTAACAGCGTTGAGTGAGCTGAACTCACTCAACGCCGTCGTCCAGTGATAAAATTTTACTATCTAAGTCTTTTGGCGTAGAGTGAGTGGAGCTCACCTCAACGCGGCGTCGAGTAAACTCGATGCCTTCCATGCTTAGTGTTTGGCATTGAGTGAGTGGTACTCACTCAACGTGGCGTCGAGTGGACTCGACGCTTTTTTCTTAGGCTGGTGTTTTCTCCCAAGTTTGTTAGTGTGGGTTTTATTTCGGTTTGGTGATGTTTTCGTCTAGTTTTGAAGGCCGAATAATGAATCATTGTAGGTGGTTACTCTTGTTTTCTTAACAGGGATGTTTGGGTGTAGAGTCGTGGCCACTACTGATTTAGCCCCGGTTTGGGCCGGTGTGTTGGACCCCAAGGCTGCATCGGTGGCCCCTCAGTTATTTCATTCTTGTTGTTTGGATGAGGACTATTTTTGGTCAGCAACCTAGACCCATGGTTTTACCAATGCTAATAATTCACAAGTTAGGACTGTTAGTTCGTTTCCCTTTTTAAAATTACTATTTTGGCATCATATATTTGCCTTATTACTGCTGTAGGTTTTTAGCAGGGCATGTAGCTAATTTCTCGCACTTGGTGCGCTTTGATTATTCCTTGGGTAGTGTCTTACTTTTGTTGTCTCGTTTATTTCCTTTTGCTGAGTTTGATAACATTCTATTGTTGGGTTTGGTAAACCCCTTCCATTTTATTTCTTATGATCTAATGCTCTATTTCTATCTGATTATATTCTTGCTGAGCTGTTCTTTCTTTGAATGCCCCAGGTTCAGAGCAGTAGCCGGTTTAGCGGGTAGTTTTTTTTTGGGCTTGCTAGTGATCTCCTAGGTTGTTGAGATTCCTCTTCCTCAGTGTGTGAGATAGATCTTTTCTTATTCCCTTCTTTATAGACATGCATACTCACCAGTGGGTTCGTGTCAGGTTGTTGATGCCCACTGGTGATTTTCTTTGCTGATGCTAAGTATGTGACTTAAACTACTGTTTTTGCCTTTATGAAGGTTGTTTACATGCTCTCTGGGAATGCTTTATGATAGGATGCATGTTAGGTATTTTAACTCATAAAAACATTACTATATGTACTTCGTACATGCCATATTTCTAAACCTAAAGTACTATTTTCCAAAGTAACTAAAACCTATTTTCATATTATACTAAATTTAGAGTCCTGCATTTCATGAGTTGTCCTTCAGGGACGTTTACGCTCATGTAGAATGTAAAATCACCTTAACCAAGGTATTTTTTGCAGCGTATAAATATATTTTTAATTGTGGACTAGTTGATCCACTGTGTCGAGGGATATGACAATCCAACTTAATTGGAATTCTTTCATAATAAATTATGATTTTCCGTTAAACCTTAGAGTCTGGAGTTTTGCCTGAGCGTCTGTTATTATCCCCTGCATGGCGTTGCATCACGACGCGTATTTTCCCCTACTATGATATAATTTTATTGATATAATTTCATTGGTCGGTCAACCTTCCCTTGTTAGTGTTAGTAGTTTAGTGTCATATCATACACACACCGATGTGTCATCAGTACGTCTTGGTAAAGCATGAACACTACACTCATAAGCATGACAAGAAGTATATATGGCATATTATGTAGTATGGGATGCATAATATGAGTTTGTATATGGATCCAACGTAGGTGGCAACATGTGAGGGTTATGTAGTATGGGATGCATAACCTCACCACATGAATGCTCATTAGCACGTTTTCTCTTTTCGTTGCATGCAATATTATGTAGTATGGGATGCATAACATTTGCATGTGTACGCCGATCATAGCATGCATTAAGGCCTTTATAGAATGCATAACACAACATGCAAAGCATAAGCACAACATGCAAAGCTAAAGATTTACATGATGACATATATACACACATGGTTTTGAGTCAAAAGGAATATAAATTCATGCATTCATGGTCTAAGCACATGATTTAGTGTGATGATGGTGAATCATCCTAGGTTAAGCATAACATCATTATTGAAAAATCCCAGAGCAAGTTAGCAGTTGAAGCTCATACTTAAGTATGTTTTGTATGTACTAGGTTGTCTAGTTCTAGCGATTGGGCTAGGTTCTGACTAGTTATTTGTATGTTAATAGAATGTCAAGGCTTCCTTCGATGAGGTACACTCCCCAATCTGAGGGCGAGTCTTCCGGCGCGTAAAGCGATGCGATGATAGAGAGTATGCGACAGAGCAATGAGACCTTGTCAAGACAGATGGTGGATGTGCATTTCCAGATCCAGTCGCTATTATAAGTTATGTCCTTGCTAGCTCCGAGAGTACAGGACCCTACTATGGATCTAGCTGTTCCTGCTCCTCTAGTGCCTCCGATAGTGGTTCCACCAGAGATGACATTTATCTCGCACTTTCAGTGACTCAGGCCTCCTACATGATGGAAAGGCAGATTTCATGATCTTGGATGATTGGCTTATATCGATCGAGGAGATGTTTTCCTACTCCGGAGTTACTGACGATCAGAGTGTGATGATCGCCGCCTGCAAGCTCAAAGGTTTAGCAAAAAGTTTGTGGCTAAGGGAGAAGGAGAGTATGAAAGAAGGATGCTCTTGGGAATCTTTAAAGGACATGCTACTGGAAAAGTTTCTGCCCTCGGTCGAGCGGGACCGTCTGATGAATGACTTCTTATACTTAAAGCAGAGGCAACTCACAGTCAGTGAGAATGAGATTGAATTTAGCAAATTAAGTCGGTTTGCTCCTGGTTTGGTGAGTATTGAAGCTGATCGAGTTAAATGATTTCTGGGTGGTCTAAGAAGTGACATCCAGCAGCTAGCTGGTGTTTATGGAGCAGTGAGTTATACTAGTATGGTATAAGTTGTCTTGAAGGTCGAGGAAATAGAGAATTCTAAGAATAGAGACCGGCAAATGAGAAGAGACAAAAGGAAATCCGTTGAAGGTATGGGCACCCAGCCATTCGGTGCTACTTTAAGGAAGAAGGGTAAGGAAGTGTTTAGTTTTTGTTGCCGACCGGGCCACCCTTTGGAAAGATGTTACCAGAGAATTGGATCTCAGAAGAAAGAGCAGGTCCATACGATACAAGGCATTTCCAGGAAAGATTTAGTCTGTTCTGCATGTAAATTGGTAGGGAATGATTTTTCCCATTTCTGGGGAAAGAATAAGACAAGAGGATTTTTTCTATGTGGTCAAGAAGGGCATATCAAGGCTCAGTGCCCGCAGCTCTAACATGTGCTACAACCCATCCCACTTCAGGCATTGCCACCGCCTCAGTGATTGGATAAAGGAAAAGGAAAGCTGAATGTGATTACCTCAGAGGAAGCTCAGACTTCTACTCAGGTTATTTCAGGTTAGACTTTCTCCCTAGTTTTAATGTTTTAGTTCTTAGTTATAGTTTTAGCAATTGTTTCCTTAGATGCGTGCGCAATTTTTTATAGGAAGATTTAAGTTAATGAACTGCTGGGCACGTGTTCTCTTCGACTCTAGCGCTACCCACTCATTTGTGGCTAGAGCCTTCGTGGAGCGGTATCGTTTGGATCTAGATCGATTTGGAGGCGATTTTTGTGTCAAATTTCCTTCCGAAGATTCTGTGGTGTCGGACTAGGGCATTTAGAGTTGTCCGATTGTTCTAGGGGATTTTATAGCTAAGGCGGATCTGAAGGTGATCGACTTGGAGGACTTTGATGTTATCTTAGGCAAGGACTGGTTTTCTAGGTATGATGTTATCCAGAGCATGGGTAAGCGCTTGGACTTCAAAAAGGACAACGGTCAGCCTGGGAGTGTTTTTGGTGATCCGCGCCAGGATTCTCCAGTTATTTATGTGGTATGTGCTCGGAAGCTGCTAGTTTCCGACTACTTTGCTTTTTTGGTCTTATCTTTGGGGACCGTTGGTAGTTTGCCATGTTTAGAAGAGATTCATGTTGTGCGCGAGTTTTCAGATGTGTTTCCTGATGATCTTCCTAGTCTTCCACCTGATAAAGATGTTGAGTTTGTGATAGATTTGGAGCTGGGCATGCGTCCTATTATGAAGGCGTCGTATCAGATGGCCCGCTAGAGCTAGAGGAGTTGCGTATCCAGCTGGATGAGTTGCTAGAGAAGGGTTTTATAAGGCCGAGTTCGTCACCTTGGGGTGCTCCTATTCTGTTTGTTAAGAAGAAAGATGGAGTGATGAGGCTTTGCATCAATTATAGTGAGTTGAACAAGGTAACGATTAAGAACAGGTATCCCCTGCCGAGAATTGATGACTTATTTTATCAGTTGCACGGTAGCATTGTATTTTCAAAGATAGATCTTCGTTCTGGCTACCATCTGCTCAGGATCCGTGAATCAGATATCCCACAGACTGCTTTTTGAGCTAGGCATGTGCATTTTGAATTTCTGGTAATGTCGTTTTGTTTGACCAATGCGCCCTCAGCCTTTATATATATTATGAACCGTGTGTTCAGGGACTTCCTAGACAAGTTCATGGTCGTTTTTATAGAAGACGTTCTGCTATATTCCCACAATGCTGAGGAGCATAACCAGCATCTGCGATTAGTTTTATCTGCTTTGAGGGACCACAAGTTGTTCACCAAGTTGAGCAAGTGCGAGTTTTGGTTGCCTCAGGTTTCATTTCTGGGACATGTGGTTAATAAGAATGGGATTTAAGTCGACCCAGAGAAGATAGCTGCAGTGATGGAATGGGGTAGGCCTGGCACACCCAAAGAGATTAGGAGCTTCTTAGGATTGGCTGGCTATTACAGGTGATTTGTGGAGGGTTTCACTGCCCTAGCTGCGCCATTGACAAAATTGACACAGAAGAATACAACCTTTGTTTGGAGCGAGAAGTGCGATGAAGCCTTTCTAGAGCTCAAGAATAGATTGTGCACTCTTCCCGTTTTGACATTGCCTACTGAGGGAATGGATTATGATGTTTATGTGGATGTATCACATGTTGGGCTTGGATGCGTGCTGATGCATGAAGGGAAAGTGATTGCGTATGGGTCAAGGCAACTGAAGACCCATGAGAGGAACTACCTGACACATGATTTAGAGTTCGCATCCATGATTTATGCCCTGAAGCTGTGGAGACATCTGCTTTATGGCGCATAGTGCAAGATTTTTACCGATCTCAAGAGCTTAAAGTATGTCTTTACCAAGAAAGAATTGATTTTGTGCCAGCAGCGATGGTTGGAAAATGTTGTCGATTATGAGGTTGAGATCCAATACCATCCGGGCAAGGCTAATGTGGTAGCCGACGCCCTAAGTCGGAAGACGGAGAAGATTTTTAATCTCTCCGTCGAGCTGTTAGTAGAAGAATTCCTCTTGATGAATATTTCTGTGGGGAGTTGTGGCTTGCAGAATAGTTTGGTGGTAGCAGAGCCTTCTTGGATTGCACTTACAAGGCTACATCAGAAGTATGATCCGGATATACTGCACTTGTATCTTATAACTAAGAAAGGGGAGTTAACAGATTTCTCTATTGATGATGCGGGTACCTTGAGGTACCGCGACAGATTTTGTATCCCTGTCGTTATGGATATCCGAGTTAAGTTGTGCAGAGAAGTGCATGGTTCTAGTTTTGCCTACCACCCAGGCTCTACCAAGAAGTATCAAGACTTAAAGCAAATGGTTTGGTGGTATGGAATGAAAGGTGATATAGCCCAGTTTTATTCTGAATGCTTCACCTGCAAGCGTGTTAAGGCCGATCATGGAAGGTCGGGTGGAAAGTTGACTCCCTTGGAAATTTCGAGTTGGAAGTGGGAGAATATTTCAATGGATTTTATCATGGGTTTACCGAGATCTCCTCGAGGACATGATTCAGTTTGGGTTATTGTTAACAGATTAACGAACTGTGTGCTCATTTCGTCCCTTATAAGATCGATTACCCCATAAAGAAGATTATTGAGCTATATTTGGATGAAGTCATCAGGTTGCATAGAGTTCCAGTCAGTATTATATCTAGCTGAGACTCCCAGTTTACATCTCGCTTCTGGAAGAGTTTGCAAGAAGGTTTGGGTACGGATTTGAGGTATTCTATTGCATACCACCAGCAGAACAATGGTCAGATAGAGTGAGTTAATAAGATAGTGGAGAAGATGATCAGATGCTACATTTTAGACCACGGAGGAGCGTTGGATGAGCGTTTGAGGCTTATGGTGTTTGCTTATAATGACAGTTATCAAGAAAGATTGCAAATGGCTCCTTTCGAAGCTCTGTATGGGAGACGCTCAAGAACTCCCCTATTATTGACTGAGGTTGGCGAGAGATCTTTGGTGGGTCTGAATGTACTTGAAGAAATGGAAGTTGCTGTGAATCTTATTTGAGAGAAGCTTCGGTTAGCCCAAGAACGATATAAGAAGAATGCCAACCGACGTAGATCTGATTTGCAGTTTGTTATAGGGGACTTGGTATTTCTTAAAGTTTCCCTGATGGTTGGAGTTAAGGGGTTTGGTAAGAATCAGAATTTTGACCCAAAGTATGTGGGACCGTTTAAGACTGTTGAGCGGATTGGTGTGTCAGCTTACAGGCTGGATTTGCCCGCAAACTTTCCTGGCATGCACGATGTGTTGGAACATCCTATTACCAATTTGGGCAAGGATCACTATGTCTCTTAGGAAGCCAGGTTGACCTAGTTGTATAGTGTAAAGGTCGACATTAGAATGAGTCTAGGGCTTAGAACTTAGGTTTGAAGCTGCCCCCAAGGACCATTCAAGCTCAGGATTTCAAGCTAAGTAAAGAGATAAAAATAGTCGAACGACGGTCGACTATCGTCGAGCTCAGGTCGACGATCGTCGAACTCTGGTCGACTACTTATGTCCTCAGCCTTCTGCTTGTTGCTGGCTTCGGTCGACTATCGTCGAGCTTCAGTCCGACGATCGTCGAGCTTTGGTCGACGATCTCCGGCTGTGCTTGGGTCGACTATTTCTGGGAAAGTTTAGGTCGATGATCTATGATTGCTTCTGGTCGACGTTTTCTGTTGAAGTCTAGGTCGACGATCTCTGTCTTAATCAGATCGACTATTTCTGCCAGACCAAGAACTTAGATAGTCGATCTCAGATCGAAGTTTTCTGTCTACTGCTTATCTTCAATATCTCTGAGCTCAGGTCGACGATCTTCGAGCTCAGATCGACGTTTTCTGTCAGAATGATATATTCCTTCTCTGAGCTCTGGTCGACGATCGTGGAGCTCAGATCGACATTTATTTTGAGAGACCGACGTTCTTAAGGATTCAAATGCTGCCAGTCTTTGGAATGTTTTTAAATTCTCTCAGCATTTAATTTCAAGAAGATTTGGCAGCCGTTTTCATTTATTCTGGAACAAGTTTCAAGGAATTATTCAGGAATGTTTCATTGGACTTTCCTCTAGAAGACAAATCATTTATGGAAGGCATTTAATGTCTGATAACGGCTATCTTGGAAGAATTATATTCAGAGAATAAGATCGTCTTCTCCAACACTACTTTCAGTGAGAATTAATCCAGAGTAAATATACAATAGAATCAAGAGACACGCTGTTACAGAAGAATAAGAAGAATTAAGCTGTGAAAGATAACCATCCTCTTGCTTACAGAAAAGTGATCAAAGCTTCATCTCAAAGAACTCCAGACACCTCATCTTTCAGCCTCTTTGCTGAAACAATTCTTTGCTGGAGATCTAAAGATCTGAAGACCTATCACCCTAGAGCAAAGCTTCCATTCCTGATTCATTCAACATCTCAGGGGGAGCTTTGACAACAAAAGATCCACTAGTCTTCTCTCATTTGATTTGAGAACAGAGAAGACAATCTCACCTCTTTACCTTTTTCTTTTTCCTGCTGTAAAGGGTTCTTGAACTCCCTTCAAAAGTTTTGTCTGGTTCTGAGAGCCTTGTCAAAACTCAGTGGTGGCAAGACACCTTATCAAAAAATCCAGTTTTGGTTTTTGAGCACCTTATCAAAAGCTCATTGGTGTCAGGACACCTGATCAACTCATCCTGAGTGGATTCCTACCAAGGGTGGTAGAAGAGTGGATGTACCCAGGTTTTTGGGGAACCACTATATTTCCTTGTGTCTTCTGGTTTGTTTGTGTGATTTGTCTGCTGTGTGCTATGCTCTTTACTTCTTGGTTTTTAACTTCTTACTAGCACTCTACACTATATCATAAATTGAATTTTATATGTGCTGTTTATTTCAACTGTGAAAAACTATTTTAAAATACTCTATTCACCCCCCCTCTAGAGTTGAGATAGATCTTACCCTCACTTTCAATTGGTATAAAAGGGAGGTTGGTTGCTCATACAGGCTAACACCTGAACCAAAAGATCCTTGATAAGATCAATCTCTTAAGAGGATTATTTTCTATACATCTATCTATTTATTTAAAGACATGGCACAGAACAAAGATTATGCAAGCACCAGACCACCAGTGTGCAACCTTTCCAAGTTTGCACTCTAGAAGGCAAGGATTAGATTATACATGAATTCTATTGATGAAGATATTTTCAATTCTGTCTTGACAGTTTGTCCAAGTCCACCAGAAAGCTCAAGCACAAATGCTGTTCCACTTCCCTCAGGAACAGATACAGACATAAAGAAATGGAAAACTACAGATGTAAAGGCCATGAACATCTTAGCTCAGACAATGTCTGATGAGATATTTCAGAAAATAGCTGACCGCAACTCAGCCAAAGGAATTTGGGACAAGCTCTCTGAAATTGTCTCAGGGTCTACTGATGAAAGGAAAGATAGAAGATCTCATCTGATAAGCCAATATGAGAACTTCAAAAAAGGAGAAGCTGAATCAGTGGCTGACGTGTACAATAGACTAAGTCTAATTGTCAATGAGTTAAAAACCCTGGACAAAGAAATCTCACTGACTGAGCTGAATGACAAAATCCTGATGTGCTTCCCCAGCACTTGGGATTCAAGAATCTGGCCAATCAAGGATGCCAGAAGTCTAAATGAGATTACCACTGAAGCTCTCCTGGGCAAGCTCAAATCCTATGAGCTGCTCATTAAAAATAGAGAAGAAGAACAAAAGGCTACTTCTCCAGCCACAAGGAAAGAAAAGACCATAGCCTTCAAAGCTGCAGAAGAGGAGCCTGAAGATAAAGCTACAGGAAATGATGAGCTCATAAGTCTACTGGCCAAAAGATTCTACAAGATGGCCAGAAAAGACTTCAGAAAGAGACCATACAAGGGTCATGATAAACCAAGGTATGATAAATCAAATAACAATAAAGAAATTATATGCTTTGGTTGCAGGAAACCAGGCCATATTGTGCCTGACTGTCCAGAAAACAAGAATAAGGACAAGAAGGAAAGAAGAGACAGAAGAAAAGAAAAGGATTACAAGAAGAACAGCTCAGACAAAGCCTCCTCCAGCAAGAACAAACATACAAGGAAGGGCTTTGTTGCTGAGACATGGAGTGAGACTGAAGAGGAATCTGAAGCCTCATCCAGTTCCAGTGATGATGAGGATGATGAAGATGAAAAAGAATTCTGCATGATGGCTATCAATGCCTCACAGCAAAACTCTGATGGAGAATCAGATTCAGATTCAGAAAATCAACCAGAGGAAGATCAGGTAATTAGCTCTTTTGATTTTAATTCCGAGGACTTCAAAAGCGAATTTAAGACATTGTGCTTGGATTTATTAAGATCTGAAAAAGAGATAATCTCTCTCAGAAATAAATTATCTGAATACAGTGTCCTAAGCTCAAATAACCTCAAACTCTCTGAGGAGTTAGAATGCTGTAGGGAGGAGATAGCTTCACTGAAAAGTGAACTGTCAAGAGCTAAAGAGTTTGAAGAATCCCTAAATGGGAGAAGTATCAGACTGATGGACATTACAAGTACAGTGAACTCTAGATTCAACAGTACACTGGGCTTGGGTGCCTCATCCAGCCAACCTATAATATTAACAACTCCAATCAAATTTGTCTCTAACAAAGGAAAGGGAGTAATAGAGGTAGCTAGGAAGAATGCAGATCTGTCAGAGAAAAATCCAGTTCAACAGATTGCGTCGAGCAGAGCTCGACGATCGTCGAACAGAGCTCGACGATCTAAGCACAGATCGTCGACCTCAGATCGACGATATCCAAACTCTGAACTTCGCCATAATCGATCTTCGAACAGAGATCGACGATCTGACCCAAGATCGTCGACCTCAGCTCGACGATGGTCGAACAGAGATCAGGTCTGTGAACATTCCTTCAAAGGCACATCTAGATTCAATCCTAGAAGTCCCACATCCCAAGACTTTAACCCCTATACTGAATGGATAGTACTTCCTAGGAGATACCATCCTGAAGGTTATAAGGATCAACCTGGGATGTCTTTTGTTTCAGAATTTAAGGGATATCAACCTAGGCCCAAGGTTAACTGGGTCAAAAACAAATAAGTTGTTTATGTGCAGGTGAAGACCTATCCAGTATCTAACCAACAATGGTATCTGGATAGTGGGTGCTCAAAGCACATGACAGGGAACAAGGAGAACCTATCATCCTTCATAACCAAACTTGGACCCAAGGTGATTTTTGGTGATTCAAATTTTGGTCAAACCAAAGGATATGGTGCTGCTCAGATAAGCTCAGTCACTTTTAAGAAGGTGGCATATGTGGAAGGGCTGAAGCACAATCTGATAAGTATCAGTCAACTATGTGATGAAGGATACAAGGTGACCTTCAACAAATCCCTGTGTAAGATCAAGTCAGAAAATAACATAACTGTGTTAACAGGTAAAAGAACAGGTAACATTTACTTAGTAGATTTTCTTTCTTCTAAAGTAGATATCTGTTTATTCAATTCCATTTCAAAATCTAATATCTTATGGCATAAGAGACTAGGGCATATTAACCTTAGAACCATTGCTAGGCTATCCAAAGATAACCTTGTTAGAGGACTACCTTCTGGTCCCTACAAGAAGGAAGGACTTTGCAAGGCTTGTCAATTAGGCAAGCAAACTAAAAGTAGTTTTAAAACAATTAATAAGAGTGATTCACCTAGGATTCTATACCTGTTGCACATGGATCTTTTTGGACCCATATCTGTGCAAAGCCTAGGAGGGAAATCCTATACTTTAGTGGTTGTAGATGACTTCTCAAGATTCACTTGGGTATTCTTTCTGAGGAAGAAGTCTGATAACTTCAAGTGTTTGACAGATTTTCTCAAATGCATTCAGATTGAGTTTAACACTCACATTGCCCTGATCAGAAGTGATCATGGGACAAAGTTTGATTCTCTTCTCATGCAAGAGTTCTGTCAGAATGAAGGGATCAGGCACACTTTCTCAGCTCCTAGAACTCCTCAAAAAATGGGGTAGCTGAAAGGAAAAACAGAACACTCATTGAATCTGCAACTACATTATTGGCAGATGCTCACCTACCTCTATCCTTTTGGGCTGAGGCAGTGAACACCTCCAACTATGTGTTGAACAGAAGCCTGATACACAAACTGAAGGGCAAGACTCCCTATGAATTGCTCAAAGGGAAGAAACCTAAAATAGGCTATTTTAAAGTTTTTGGGTGCACTTGTTTTATTCATAATAATGACAAGAAATATCTAGCAAAATTTCAAGCTAAAGCTGATGAAGGAGTGTTTCTGGGATACTCCATGATCAGCAAGGCCTATAGGGTTTATAATAAATCTTCCTGTATAATTGAAGAATCTGTTCATATTATTTTTGATGAAGCTAACATGTCTTTCAAGGAGAAGAATGCTTCTACCATAGAACCTTTGCAGGTACATTCTCTAGCTGAAGACTTGAACAAATTACAAGTTACTGAAAAGAATGAGAGCAGTGATGATGAAGAAGAAGTTCAACATCTTGAAGAAAATCATCCTGAAGAGCCAGTTGCTGTCCCACTAGAGGAGACAACAACACAGGCTGGTGAACAATCAACACTCTCTGTTGATTTAGTAACAACAAGAGATCATCCAATCACCCAAGTAATTGGAGAGATCTCAGCTGGTGTGCAAACTATAAATCAGGTCAACCAGAACCTGATGCACACTTGCTTCCTATCTCAAATTGAGCCTCAATCCATTCAAGATGCAGAACAAGATCCACACTGGATCATTGCAATGCAAGAGGAGTTGCATCAATTTGAAAGGAACAAGGTTTGGGAACTAGTGCCTAAGCCAAAGGATCATCCCATTGTTGGAACAAAGTGGGTATTCAGGAACAAGCTGGATGATCAAGGAGTTATAGTCAGAAACAAGGCAAGGCTAGTTGCTCAAGGGTACTCTCAACAAGAAGGAATAGACTATGATCATACCTTTGCACCAGTTGCAAGGTTAGAAGCCATCAGAATATTCCTAGCCTATGCTGCTCACAAAGGTTTCAAAGTGTACCAAATGGATGTAAAGAGTGCATTTCTCAATGGGGACATCAAAGAGGAATTCTATTTTAGACAACCTCCAGGTTTTATCTCTCTAACTCACCCTGATTATGTTTACAAATTGCATAAAGCATTATATGGTCTCAAGCAAGCTCCTAGAGCATGGTATGAGACCCTGGCATGCTTTCTTCTGGAAAATGATTTTGTTAGGGGGAGAGTAGACCAAACTCTTTTTATTAGAACACATAAGTCCCATACCCTACTAGTGCAAATTTATGTAGATGACATTATTTTTGGCTCTACTGATTCAAAATTGTGCAAAAAAATTTCCAAGCTTATGCATTCTAAATTTGAAATGAGTAGCATGGGTGAGTTGTCCTTCTTCTTAGGACTGCAAGTCAAGCAACATGCTGAAGGCATATTTATTTCTCAAACCAAGTATGCAAAAGAATTGGTTAAGAAATTTGGTATGTCTGATGCATCATGTATGAAAACACCCATGCCCTCAAATGCTGTAATGGATGCTGATGAACATGGGAAACCTGTTGATCAGACAACATATAGAGCAATAATTGGATCTTTATTGTACCTTACAGCTAGTAGGCCTGATATAATGTTTGCTACATTTATTTGTGCTAGATTCCAAGTTAGCCCTAGAGAGTCACACTTAATCTTAGTTAAGAGGATTCTTAGATATGTGAAAAGTTGTCCAAATCTAGGTCTCTGGTATCCAAAAGATTCAGCATTTGACTTAACTGGATTTTCAGATGCTGATTATGCTGGATGCAGAATAGATAGGAAAAGCACCAGTGGAACATGTTAGTTCCTTGGTGACAGACTTGTCTCCTGGTTTTGTAAGAAGCAAACATCTGTGTCAACCTCAACTGCTGAAGCTGAGTATATGGCTGCAGGCAGTTGCTATTCACAAATATTGTGGATACAGAATCAGTTCTTAGACTATGGCTACAACTTAGAGAAGTCTAAAATTTTCTGTGATAATACTAGTGCAATCTCTATAGCACAAAATCCAGTCCTCCATAGTAGGACAAAACACATAGAAATTAGGCATCACTTTCTAAGAGACAATATAGAGAAAAATAAAATTGAACTTCAATATATTCCTACTGATTTGCAAAGGGGAGATATTTTCACCAAACCCTTGGATGAAAAAAAACACAGTTTCTTCCTAAATCAGTTAGGCATGTTAGATGGAGGAAGCCTAAATTAAATTACAAGATCTTGAAAAGATAAAACAGACCAAGACTAGGCTTAAAAATCAATTCTTTCTGTGTCTGTAGAATAAGTTCTGTCTCTGAACTGAGCTCGACATTTTCCCAAAAAACGTCGAACGGAGATCGACGTTTTCCCATAAATCGTCGACCAGAGATCGACGATTCTTGAGGCGTTGATCTGAGTTCAGCGCCGCCGTTAGATCTAGGCTTTCCTTCTGTCTGCTCCTTGGTCGTCGAGCGGAGCTCGACGCTCTCAATAACGTCGAACGGAGTTCGACGCTATTGGCGTCTCTTCAAATTCCCTTTGTAGCCCAAATCGTCGAGCCTAGATCGACGTACTGTCAAACTGAGCACTACGATTTTCCTTTTTCGCGTCGAACCCTAATATAAAATCATTTTTCGGCCGCCGCTCGTCGTTTACGCCTTCATACTCTCTGCAAATTCTCTTTCCCTCCAAAACCTTCTACACTTGGTCGCGTGTGTTCAATCCTTGCAGGTACAGATGGCTTCAACTATTGCCGCCCTTTCGAAGATGAAATTTGATACCGGTTTTGATATCGATATAAGCTCGTTTGATGGAAGCGATCAACGCTTCAAGGACATTCTCAGTTTGTTCAGAGATTAGCAGCTGTTGGAATTAATGACTACCAGAATGAAAATTGCTTCTGATGAAATAAAAGAATGGTGCTATTCTGCGACAGATGAGAATGAGAATTCTGTCATCGGCTTCATAAAAGGGACCCAGGTACAACTGTCCCCGGCTCTCTTAACTGAAGTGTTTCATCTCAGTACTGGAGAAGACTCTATTGAATTATCTGGAGAAGAATATGATTCCATGCTTGATCGGATGGGTCACAATGCTGTGAATCCTAATAAACTGCTGAAGAAGAATCTATCATTGGAATTTCAGTTTTTGGCTGATGTAGTTGGGAAAGTGTTGCTGGCCAAGCACTCTGCCCATGATACAATTTCAAGATATCAGTTTTGTCTGATGGGAGCTCTGCTGGATAAGAAACATCTGAACTGGGGATCAATTTTCTTCAATCTGATTAAGAAAAAGCTGAATAAGACTGCTGTCAGCTTTGGAAGAATTCTAGGGGTCTATCTGCATTTCAGATGCCCTGAGTTGCTGACCTCTTCTGGGATGTTCATTAATGCATCCAAGAGGCTCTCCTGTGCCCTTTTTGGCAAATGGGACAGGCAGATCATCAATCCCTCCAGAGCTGCTGCATCGACTCCTGCTTCAGGCACAAGGACTGTCTTAGCCACTCCACCCCTGGTCTCTGCACCAGCAGAAGGGTTGCCTGCTCCTCCTTCTCCTTCAGCTGTCTCTACCCCATCCATTTCACCCTCACCTCCAATCTCTACCATAGCCATATCTTCCCCAATTACCATTTCTTCACCAGTTTCATCCCCTCCAGCATCTACCTCTGAGGTATTCCTTCCTCTCTTCTCTTACCCATCCTTTTCCACTCCATCATATTCTCTTTTAGATGAATCCTTTGTGGATGATTCTCATCCTTCTCCTCCTCCTGAGCCTCCCTCTACCTCCTCATTCCAACAAATGATGGAAGACATTTTCTCTCAACCTATCTTCACTCCTTCTCTTACCCCTTCTATCTCCACCTCACCTCATTCTATCTCCTCCTTTCCTATATCAGAACCATCCATTCCCTTACCTCCTATCTCCTCTTTCCCCATGCCACCAGCTCCAGCCAACATCCCTTCAATAACCTTCTCTCCTACCTCTGCTCAAGCCCCTCTTGAGCATGTAGATCTATCAGCCCTGGCTGACAGGTTATATGAGCTGTTAGCTCCAAAGCTAACCTCATTACTGGAGACCACTCTGGCTCCACTCCTGACCCATGTCAAGGAGCTGTCTTCCAAGCTATCATCTTTCATTTCCTCTCAGGCAACTTCATCTTCTGGGTGCCTTGATTCACCTATCTCTGAACCAAGGCAGGGGGAGATGCCATATGAAGTAGTTTTTGCAATGAACCTCCAGAGCCTGCTCTCCAAGTTTAATGCTGGATACTTCAGTTTCCTGCCAGTTCCTCATACTGAAGATCTGTCTAAGGCCATTGTGCCTATTTCTATCTGTAATCCCAGCCAAATTGAAGCTTATATAAATTCTTGGAAGGCTGTGGATGCTGTTATGTCCACCTCTGATGATGCTACTAAGGTCATTGTGCCTCTTGTTGATGATGTTGCCACTACTGTTGTAAATTTTTCTGCTGATATGGCTGTTGATTCTGATGTGCTTGTTGATACTTCTGCTGTTGATTCTGTTTGCTCTGCTGCTGCTCCCTCTCCTCCTGCTCCTACTGTTTCTGCAAAGCTCAAAGCTTAAGAAGAGTATATCAGAAGAATTGATGATCTGTATGATCAACCTCAGAGTTCTGAGAGTGATCAGTACAGGACAGATTCTGATGATTCTGCTAGCACTATTGCCAAGAAAAGGAAAGCTAGAAGCAAAGCAATGATGTCTGTTTCCCCAGCTCAAGCAAAGGACTCCAATGATATTCCCTACTATATTTTGCATGACTGCCCCTTATCTGAGCCTTGGATGCAGTACTCCAAGAACCAATTAAAGGCTATGAAGAAGAAGAGGAAGCTAGACAAGTATGAAAAAGGATCTTCTCAATATCAGCCTCCTCCTCCTCCTCCTCTAGATTCTGGATCAAGCTCAGCCCCTCAAGCTCCAGTTTCCAGACACAGTTCTTCCCAGTCCTATCAGAGATCCTATCAAAGGGGACAGCATCAAAGGGGATATCAATCCAGAAGAGATCAATATAGAGGAAATCAGAGAGGACAAAGATCTTATCAAAGGGAAGGACAAGGCCACTCTGACTCTTCTTCAGGTCCTATCCCTTACAGGCTGAAAGACTCAATTGTCTCCAGGACCCCTCCTGCTCCTGAATCTCTCAACAGGTATGAACCTCCTGTTCCTTTTGAGGATCCTGAGAACAATCCTTTGTCTTGGACAGCAAGAATGAAAGAACTAGCTGCTCTTGATCAATTAAAGAAAGCCAGAGAGCAAGGCATGGACATCTCAAATATAACAACTTTGTCAGATCAAAGGAAGAAAGAATTGGAAAGATATACTTCTAAAAAATTTTTTAATCCAGAAGACTATATGAAGCTGCACCCAGAGGCTGTAGTTCCAAGGCCAAGATCTCAAACTTCTCTAGGTGCAGAGGACGACAGAAGATCAAAGAAAGAAAGTCAGAATCCTAACAGAGAAATTTTGTTTAAAAAGGGAACTGAAAAGAAGTGATCTGTGTAAGCTGAACATCATTCTCCCTTGGATATTTGCTGTCTTTTTATCTATGATCTGCATTGCTGCTATACATCTCCTCTGCAGTATTGTTTTAGCTTTTGTGTTGATGTATGCTTATTTATTTCCTATTTTTGTCTGTAAATAGTAATCCTAACCCAAATAGGGGGAGATTGTTGGAACATCCTATTACCAATTTGGGCAAGGATCACTATGTCTCTTAGGAAGCCAGGTTGACCTAGTTGTATAGTGTAAAGGTCAACATTAGAATGAGTCTAGGGCTTAGAACTTAGGTTTGAAGCTGCCCCCAAGGACCATTCAAGCTCAGGATTTCAAGCTAAGTAAAGAGATAAAAATAGTCGAACGACGGTCGACTATCGTCGAGCTCAGGTCGACGATCGTCGAACTCTGGTCGACTACTTATGTCCTCAGCCTTCTGCTTGTTGCTAACTTCGGTCGACTATCGTCGAGCTTCAGTCCGACGATCGTCGAGATTTGGTCGACGATCTCTGGCTGTGCTTGGGTCGACTATTTCTGGGAAAGTTTAGGTCGACGATCTATGATTGCTTCTGGTCGACGTTTTCTGTTGAAGTCTAGGTCGACGATCTCTGTCTTAATCAGATCGACTATTTCTGCCAGACCAAGAACTTAGATAGTCGATCTCAGATCGAAGCTTTCTGTCTACTGCTTATCTTCAATATCTCTGAGCTCAGATCGACGATCTTCGAGCTCAGATCGACGTTTTCTGTCAGAATGATATATTCCTTCTCTGAGCTCTGGTCACGATCGTGGAGCTCAGATCGACGTTTATTTTGAGAGACCGACGTTCTTATGGATTCAAATGCTGCCAGTCTTTGGAATGTTTTTAAATTCTCTCAGCATTTAATTTCAAGAAGATTTGCCAGCCGTTTTCATTTATTCTGGAACAAGTTTCAAGGAATTATTCAGGAATGTTTCATTGGACTTTCTTCTAGAAGACAAATCATTTATGGAAGGCATTTAATGTCTGATAACGGCTATCTTGGAAGAATTATATTCAGAGAATAAGATCGTCTTCTCCAACACTACTTTTAGTGAGAATTAATCCAGAGTCAATATACAATAGAATCAAGAGACACACACTGTTACAGAAGAACAAGAAGAATTAAGCTGTGAAAGATAACCATCCTCTTGCTTACAGAAAAGTGATCAAAGCTTCATCTCAAAGAACTCCAGACACCTCATCTTTCAGCCTCCTTGTTGAAACAATTCTTTGCTGGAGATCTAAAGATCTGAAGACCTATCACCCTAGAGCAAAGCTTCCATTCCTGATTCATTCAACATCTCAGGGGGAGCTTTGACAACAAAAGATCCACTAGTCTTCTCTCATTTGATTTGAGAACAGAGAAGACAATCTCACCTCTTTACCTTTTTCTTTTTCCTGCTGTAAAGGGTTCTTGAACTCCCTTCAAAAGTTTTGTCTGGTTCTGAGAGCCTTGTCAAAACTCAGTGGTGGCAAGACACCTTATCAAAAAATCCAGTTTTGGTTTTTGAGCACCTTATCAAAAGCTCATTGGTGTCAGGACACCTGATCAACTCATCCTGAGTGGATTCCTACCAAGGGTGGTAGAAGAGTGGATGTACCTAGGTTTTTGGGGAACCACTATATTTCCTTGTGTCTTCTGATTTGTTTGTGTGATTTGTCTGCTGTGTGCTGTGCTCTTTACTTCTTGGTTTTTAACTTCTTACTAGCACTCTACACTATATCATAAATTGAATTTTATATGTGCTGTTTATTTCAACTGTGAAAAACTATTTTAAAATACTCTATTCACCCCCCCCCCCTCTAGAGTTGAGATAGATCTTACCCTCACTTTCACGATGTTTTTCACGTAAGCCAACTGCGGAAGTGTGTGCTATGCGACGGACAAGTTTTGAATTCTGTGCCCCAGTTAGAGCCAAATCTTTCTTATGTTGAGATGCTTGTCTGCATTTTGGATACTCAAGATCGTGTGTTGCGGAGGAAGATCATTTCAATGGTTAAAGTTTTGTGGAGAAACCAGGACGTGGAAAGCGCGACTTGGGAATTGGAGTCGGCTATGAGGGAGGCTCACCCTCACCTGTTTTCCTGAGTTTGCTTGGTAGGTATTCTTCTTTATAACTCTTGGATAGTTACTTTCCTTCTATGGTAGAAGTTTGTGGGTAAAGTTTCAGTGCGAAACTTTCTTTTAGGGGGAGTGACTGTAACGCCCCCGGTTTTTTGTGTGATTATTTAATCTTTGTTCGGCGTTACGTTGGCGCGTTTTCGGCCTTTGATGTTTTTAGAGCGTGGTCTTAGCTCTTTAGGTTCTCTGAGTGGCTTATTTTATAGCCTGGTTGCAAGATTCCCTAGCAAGGCAGTGTCATGTTTGGTGACCCGGTGAGGCCTCTTCGAGAATGCTTGTATTTTTGCTTTGGGAGGTGTTAGCCCGAGTTTTGTTTGTCAGATGTCGGTTTTGACTTAGCCATTGGGTTCGTAGGATGGGTATTTAGCTACGGTGTAAATTTCGCTAAGTTTCGATGTGGTTCGGTTTTCGCATCGTTTTAATGTTTTATTTATTTAACTGATATAGTATTGTATCACGTTGATTATTTATTTGCTGTAGTGGCTTAGTATTATATGGTATTTTATGCTTGTTGTTGTAATATCAGTGACTATTATAATACTAGTAACTAGGTATTTTATTATAAGTGGTTGAATAGCTTATTTTATAATTAGCTTGATTCCTAGTGGCTATAGTTTTTTATATTATATTATATATATAGCTTGAGTGAATAGATATTATATATAGAATATTTTAGTCTTCGTCCTATTCATATTCCCCAAAACTGACGGCTAGCTTCCTACGGAAGGAGACAAGCGATAGAAAAGCCTGGAGCATTCGACCGCCGATTTCTTTCTAGTTAGAGCCCGGATTTCTCGTGTAAAGGCAGATCTGGACTGCTCTTGCCCGGATGTACCTCCATATTGTAAGTATTTCATGTTCTAGGTTTGTCTTGGTAGCTAGGGTTTTGCGGGTTAGCTTGTCTTCCCTGTAAAAGCTCCAAATTCTTTTCTTAGGTGGCTGATCTTGCTGCCGGTGCCGAGTGAGGAGTGTAGCTGCCGATTCCTAGAAGGTAGAGGCAAGTGGTGCTCTTTGCCCTTGCAAAGTTGATTTTATTTATCTTATTATTTTTGGTAGCAATTTTCTGTTCTCTTCTTAGAACTTAGGGCTATTGTAGACCTTGTCCATAGTTAGTCTGTTGTATAGCTCGTCCAGGCTTAGTTTTAGTCGGTTGTAGATTTTGGCTTCGGTTAACCTGATGTTAAGGTAGAATAAGTCCAGCTAGTCCATGTAATAAGAGGAAATTGGCTGGTTTTTGGGAAGCTGTAGCTTAGCAGGGTAAATTTGGGTGGAAAATTATAGTTGCTAACTCTCTATGAGCAGGCGTTGAGTGTTAGCTTAGGGCCGAAGTTTAGTTTTAGGGCTAAGTGTAAAAGCATTGAGTGTGCTGAGCACACTCAACGCCTAGCTTTTCGGTCTGGAGACTAAGTGTAAAAGCATTGAGTGTGATGAACACACTCAATGCCTAGCTTTTCAATCTGGATACTAAGTGTAAAAGCGTTGAGTGTGGTGAACACACTCAACGCCTAGCTTTTCGGACTGGAGACTTAGTGTAAAAGCGTCGAGTATGGTGAACACACTCAACGCCTAGCTTTTCGGTATGGAGGCTAAGTAAAAAAGCGTTGACAGCATTGAGTGAGGTGAGATCACTCAACGCCGTCTACCTTGATAGTTTTTCCAAGTATTTTGGCATTGAGTGAGTTGAGCTCACTCAACGCCATCTATTCAGGAAGTTTTTGAAGTCAAAATCGTTTACTATGGTGAACTCACTCAACGTCATTGGTTGTTTAGCGTTGACAACGTTGAGTGAGCTGAACTCACTCAACGTCGTCGGCCTTGTTTAGTTCCAAGTCAAAAGGGTTGAGTGTGGTGAACTCACTCAACGCCATTAGCTGTTTAACATTGACAGTGTTGAGTGAGCTGAACTCACTCAACGCCGTCGTCAAGTGATAGATTTTTGCGGCTAATACTTTTGGCGTAGAGTGAGTGGAGCTCACTCAATGCGGCGTCGAGTAAACTCGACGCCTTCCCTGCTTAGTGTTTGGTGTTGAGTGAGTGGTACTCACTCAATGCGGCGTCGAGTGGACTTGACGCCTTTTCCTTAGGCTGGTGTTTTCTCCCGATTTTGTTAGTGTGGGTTTTATTTTGGTTTGGTGATGTTTTCAGATAGTTTTGAAGGCCAAATCATGAATCATGGCAGATGGTTCCTCTGGTTTTCTTGACAGGGATGTTTGGGTGTAGAGTCGTGACCACCACTGATTTAGCCCTGGTTTGGGCCGGTGTGTTTGTGGGGGTCTTGCAACGCCCCCAGTGTGGGAGGTACAGCGCGAGGCGCTATGGCCCACACTAGTCAAACAGAAGGGTGTGTCACATAGGCCTAACTGGCCGCCCCGTGGATCCTGCTGTACAGCTCTATAAAGGAGCGGTAGCGCCCTTCCTAACAGTCTGGGCTTTTGGGAGAGTTGGTTGCGCTGTGTTCCCTAACAGTGGTTTCAGAGGAGATCACAAGTTCAAAACCCCGGGGTCATTTTTTTTGGGGGGGGATTGTTGGGGTCCAGCAACGCCCCCAGTGTGGGAGTTACGGCGTGTGGCGCTATGGCCCACACTAGTCGAACAGAAGGGTGTGTCCCCTGGGCCTATCTGGCTGCCCTGTGGATCTTGCTGTACAGCTCTATAAAGGAGCGGTAGCACCCTTTCTAACAGACCAGGCTTCTGGGAGAGTTAGTTACGTCATGTTCCCTAACAGTGTTGGACCCCAAGGCTGCACCGGTGGCCCCTGAGTTATTTGGATCTGGTTGTTTGGATGAGGGTTCTTTTTGGTCACCAACCCAGACTCATAGTTTTACCACTGCTAATAATTCACAAGTTAGGACTGTTAGTTTCTTTCCCTTTTTAAAATTACTATTTTGGCATATGTTTGTCTTATTGCTTCTTCAGGTTTTTAGTAGGGCATGCTGCAAATTTCTCGCACTTGGTGCGCTTTGATTATTCCATGGACATTGTCTTACTTTTGCTTTCTCGTTTATTTCCTTTTGTTGAGTTTGATAGCATTCTATTGTAGGGTTTGGTAAACCCCTTCCATTTTATTGCTTATGATCTAATGCTCCATTTCTTTCTGATTATATTCTTACTGAGGTGTTCTTTCTTTGAATGCCCTAGGTTCAGAGCAGTAGCTGGTTGAGCGGCTAGTTTTATTTTGGGGGCTTGCTAGTGATCTCCTTGGTTGTTGAGATTCCTCTTCCTCAGTGTGTGAGGTAGATCTTTTCTTGTTCCCTTCTGTATAGACATGCATGCTCACCAGAGGGTTCGTGCCAGGTTGTTGACGCCTACTTGTTGTTTTCTTTGGTGATGCTAGGTATGTGAATTAAAGTTCTATTTTTGCCTTTATGAAGGTTGTTTACTTGCTCTCTGGGAATGCTTTATGCTAGGATGCATGTTAGGTATTTTAACTCATAAAAGCATTACTATATGTACTTCATACATGCCATATTTTTAAACCTAAAGTACTATTTTCCAAAGTAATGTAAATACTATTTTCATATTATACTAAATTTAGAGTCCTTCATTTCATGAGTTGTCCTTCAGGGACGTTTACGCTCATGTTGAATGTCAAATCACCTTAACCAAGATATTTTCTGCAGCGTAAAAATATATTTTTACTTGTGGACTAGTTGATCCACAGTGCCGAGGGATACGACCATCCAACTTAATTGGATTTCTTTCATAATAAATTATGTTTTTTGTTAAACCATAGAGTCTAGAGTTTTGCCTGAGTGTCTGTAGTTATCCCCTGCATAGCGTGGCATCACATCACGTATTTTACCCTACTCTGATATAATTTTATTGATAAGGAAATGCGGGTTGTGATATTCTGGCCTTTTTGGACTGGTGACCTTCTTTGTTTTATCAAGTGATATTGAAGAACTTTTTTGCTCTGAAGCTGGAGGTGGATTTCTTTTATTAGACTGATGTTGTTCATGCATGTTGTCCTGAGAACTTGGCTTGGAATGTCTTTGATATGTTTTGGTGATTGGAGTTGATCTATGAGAGACTCTTCCAGGGGCCCCTGTTGATGGAGGAGTAGGAGGAGGATCCTTTCTGAATTTCTTGGGAGGGGACCAGTACCTTCTCCTCTTCTTCCTTTCCTTCCGCTCATTCTTAGAAAGCCACAGCCACTGAAGCATACCAGGTTAAGGAGTAATCTTGTTCAATATGTAGTATGGTATGTCTACAGTAGGATTAGGCTTAGGAACAGCCTTAGGAACAGCTTTCCTCTTCTTAGGTATCTTTTTCTTAGCTTTTGGTTCATCTGAGTCTTCAGAGTCATCATCATCATTGTCTTTAGCAGAGGATCCAGGAGGGTTATCATACAAATCATCAATCTCTTTCTAAGCTTCCTTGGAGATTTACTTTTTAACAATACTCTGATTTCCTTTTTCTTCTTCTGCTATATCTACAAGAATAATATCATCCAAGGATGGTATAGGACTTTCATCTATTTTGTAAATTTGAGGAGATATAGCCTTTTGCTCAGGAACAGAAGTTGGTACAAAAACATTCTCAGCAACTAAAATATATGAAAGGACTCGGGCCACAAAACTTGCTCTTATTTGGTCCATAACTGCTGGACTAACTGGAGAAGAATGGCATACAATGGCTATAGAGAAAGCTTGCTCAGGAAGAAGAAGAAAATGATAAAGAGTGTCAAAAACTCTTAATAAATCAGCTAAGTACACAGAATGGACTAGGTAAAAGAATGGTGCAGCTGCCAAAGGTTCTGCAATCTCAATATCAGTGAGCTCAATATAAAATTCTGAAAGATCTGCCTCAAGAAAATCTTAGCTCTGTATCTATATTTACACTTTCTGTAACTACTAAATCAATATGTACATCTGCTGTTGCTGTTGTTGTTGCTGCTACTGCTGTTGGAGGAGTGAGAGCTGGAACTTCTTTATAGGACATCTCCCCCTACCTGGTTTCAGAGGGCCCTGAATCCAGGCACCCAGAAGAAGAAGGGATGGAGGGGGAAGCAGTAAAGAGAGAAGAGAGAGAGGAGATGGAATCACAAATAGGTTTAATTGACTCTTCTATGAGATTCTTGAGGATTGGAGTGATGAGCTCCAATATTATTGTAATGGATGTAGAATCCAGCTGCATTAACTCAGGTGATGTTTGAGTTGATACAGATAGATGGATGATGGTAGATGGATATGGAATGACAGGAGGGATGGGAATGATATCAGTCATATCTTCATCTTAGATGGGTGAATATGGAGGAGTATGTGAAGGGGATGGAGTAGGAGTGTGTGGTGGAGATGAGTGTAGAGAAAATAGATTAAAGTTTATGGACGACATGAGGTTTTGTTGTGTTATGTTGGCAAGGTGAGGTGGAAGAGAGATGAAGGTGGTGTGATGTGTTCTGGAGATGCAAGGGTTGTTGGTTGATGCACTGGTAAAGCAAGTGGTGTTGGAGATTGAAGTTGTGATGTTGAGGAAGTGGATGGTTGTTGGAGGGGAGTTGATGAAGGTAGTGAGACCTGTGGAGGAAGAGGTTGTTGTTGAGAGGGAGGTGATAGAATTCTGATGGAGGGAATTTCTTCTTGAGGTGGTTGAGTGGCTTTCACTGCCCTGGTGTCCTCAGAAATTCTAGAAGAGGATGAAGCCTTGGATGGCTTAGTGATGGTTCCCTCCAATCTGCCAAATAAGGCATAAGTCAGCCTTTTGGATGCATTGATGAATATGGTCTAAGAGACTAGTGATTCAGAAGCCTTTTCCTAGAGGAAAATCCCTAGGATCCTCCAAAAACAGACCTTCTTCATAGTATTCTTCTTTTTGATTAAATCAAACATTATCCTTGCACAATTCACTGCTTTCTTATTCACCAAAGCACACATCACCAAAAATTGGTGCCTGGTAATGTAGTCATGAGCAGTATGCTTGCCCAACAAGACTTTTCCCACAACATCAGCAAGAAACTTGTATTCAGTGGACAAGTTCTTTTTGAGGAGCTTGTTAGGGTTCTCACCAGTATGACCCATTTTAATTAACATATTATCAAAATCAGAACTTTCTATCTAAATATCTTTATCGCCATTTACCAAACAAAAAATTTCTGTTAAGACGGTGGGGGTTAGAGTAACCTGATACCCAGAGATGGTGTTGGTCGTGGAATCGGCATCAGGATTTGTTAATGTATGCACCCATTCTCTTATTTCATTCGGTTCTATCTTGACCCTGGTGGTCATAAACTTCTTTAACTATTGATCCTCAAACAACTGCAGTATACCTAAGAATATCTGATCGGAGTGTTGGAAAGATTCAAAATAAATATCAAACCCTGTGTCAAATTTCATGCTAGCGAGAGAGCTTGCTGGAATCACCATTGTCATCCTGCAACACGAAAAAACAAGATCAAGTGCAAGAGAGTTCTGAAGGCGCGGGATTTACCTCGAAGAAAAACCATATTATAAGGTTTTTGGAATATGAAGCGACGAGCTCTGTCCTGCGAAAAATAAAAAAGTCTTTAATCTCAGGTCGATGAAAAATTTCATGAAGAAATGATATCGTCGATCTAAGTCTAAAGAGGAGAAAACTTTTCATCGTGCTCAGGTCGACGAATAGTTTTCTAAAGCAAGATCGTCGATCTCAGGTCGACGAAAATGGCTTCACACAAAGATATCGTCGATCTCAGGTCGACGAAAAATCTCAAGAAGATCTCTCAGATCGTCGATCTCCATTCGACGAACTATGACAAATTCTTCGAGTGTAGACAAAAATTAAATTAAAGCCTCTCCATTTATCATACCTAGCTGACTCATAAAGAATAAATGGTTCCTCTCATCCAAGGGTTTGGTGAAGATGTCTGCTCTTTGCAAATCAGTGTAGATGTAGGACAAGCTTAATTTTATTTTTGTCCACACAGTCTCTAATGAAATGATGCCTTATTTCTATATGCTTTGTTCTACTATGATGCACTGCATTCTGTGCAATGGAAATTGTACTTGTATTATCACATAGTAAGGTTGAATTATTTAAGTTGAAACCATAATCTAGGAGTTTGTTCTAAATCCACAGTATCTGGGAACAACAACTGCCAGCTGCTATATATTCAGCTTCTGTAGTTGAAGTAGACACAAATGTCTGCTTTTTGCAAAAACAGGACACAAGTCTAGCACCAAGGTACTAGCATGCCCCTAAGGTGCTTTTGTTGTCCACTCTATATCCAGCAAAGTCATAATCTGAGTATCCAATTAACTCAAACTCTGACTCAGTTGGATACCAGAGTCCTAGACTAGGACAACTCTCTATATATCTTAAAATCCTTTTTAGAAAAGTAAGGTGAGATTCTTTAGGGTTCACCTGGAATCTAGCATAAAAACATGTAACAAACATTATGTCTGGCCTACTTGCTGTGAGATATAACATGGACCCAACAATGCCCCTATATAATTTCTGATCAATAGGCTTTCCATGTTCATCAGAGTCAATCACAACATTAGAAGACATGGGTGTTTTCTTTGCTGAGGCATCTGACATCCAAAATTTTTTTATTAGCTCCTTAGCATACTTGGACTGGGATATGAAGATGTCATCAGTCAGTTGCTTCACTTGGAGGCCAAGGAAGTAAGAGAGCTCACCCATGTTACTCATTTCAAACTTGGAATGCATTAGGTCAGAGAATCTCTTGCATAGTTTGGAATCAGTAGTGTTATCCAAGAATCTGCGACTAGTTCGCATGGGCTTTTCAAGACGGGCGGCCTAGTCTCCTAACCACCATTCTCAGAATGACGGTCAGTTCTCGATGAAGCCAGGTGGCCTCTCTTCCAGGTCACTGCCAGGGGGAGCCCAGGGCAACCCGTCAAGAGGCCGAGCCTCACAACCTGCCAGAGGGAGCCCAGGGCAGCCCATCCAAAGTCCGAGCCTCACAGCACGTTAGAGGAAGACCACCAGGTCGCGCGGCCTTCACCTTTCTTCTCTTTTTTCTTGCTTTCCATCACCCCTGCCCAGTTCTCCTATATCCCGGGCAGCCGGTAATTTTAGCCCTGCCCGTTTGGGCAGGCCCTCAAGCCTATAAATAGGGGGTGGAGGCACACCCAAAGCACGCTGACTCGAGTCCAGGAGCTCGCTTGTTAAGAGCTGCGGTCTCGAGCCTAGTGCCTTGCGGCTTGTTATCCGGTCGGCTTCTCTTTTCCTATTTTTTCTCCTCCCAAAGTGTGTAACACCCCAAAATGTTGTAGGAGCGACGGGGATCGAGTTTGGCCAAGAGAAGGTTTTGGTGCAGGTGACACGGGCCCCGACACGGGCGTGTCGGAGGCCGTGTCGGGCGTGTCGAGCTCGGGCCGTCGAGCTGGCCGTGTAGTCGACCAGTTCAGGTCGATGATGGTCATGTGGTGGAATACGGCCTAGGACACGGGCGTGTCCCAGGTCGTGTCACACCTGGGCTGTACGGTGGGATACACGGGCAGTGACACGGGCACGAACACGGGCGTGTCTAGTTTGACACGGGCGTGTCTGATGCCGTGTCACCAAGCCGTGTACCTAGAGGACTGCGAATTGTTGGTCGATTGCACACGAGGGGCATGACACGGGTCCCGACACGGGCGTGTCGCAGGTGACACGGGCATGTCGGAGGCCGTGTCAAAGGCCGTGTGCTGGTTTTCAATTTTGGTCGAGACGGCGAATGAGCTACACGGTCAGGCACACGGCCGTGTGTGAACCCGTGTTCGGCCCAGATTTTATGATTTCAGATCTAATCTTGACCGTTCGTTTCCTTGGCTTTGGATCCGACGGTGGGGGGCTGTTCCTGAGAGATTTTAGCTGGGTTTTAGGGTTAGAATCCCTCATTCCATCCAAGTAAATCTCTCTCTAAGTTTTAGAGAGAGGGGAGAGCAAGTTTGGAGGAGGAGACCAAGATCCGGCCACCGGAGGAGCTTCGGAGCTCCGTATCGCGATCCGAGTCCAGATCCGCAGAGGTGACGCCGTTGCGGTGCTTTTCAACCGCATAGTTTTCGATGGCGCCGCGGAAGAACGCAAGGGTAACGATTTCTCATCTTTGGGCATGTGAAGCCCTCTTTTCCTTTGCATAGGAAGCCCTCTCTCGCGAGTGAGCGAAGAGTTGGAGCGTTCCTTGGGGTAGATATGTGAAGTCCCCCCTTGTGTAGAGTCCGTATGCGTAAACGTACATAGGCATTGTGTGTGAAGCCTATTCGGACATGTTGGTCCGGATCGGTGATGTTGCATTGCATTTGAACCGGGCAAGAATCCGGGTGTTTGGGGTGTTTTCGGGTTTTCTACGTGGTAGATTGCATCAGGGAGCCTTGGAGATTAACTCCAAGGTGCACCCGGAAAACTGGGCAAAAGCGTGTTTTGCCAACACGGTGGCCGGGGAGCCAACGTGAACATAACCGGGTTATGTGATTATTGTGGTGGGAACGGGACTCGGTGAGTCTTGACCTGCGCATATGGCTTAAATTGCCATTGCGGTGTGAGCACGGGTCAGGCGGAACCGTACTCGGTCTATGTCGTTCGGTAGGACCGTTGGCATGGATGAGGGTCTTCGGCGGTCTATGGCTTAAATTGTCGTGACCAAGGCCAGGAAGGCAAAATGCTCATATGGATGACCGTCCAAGAGGCGGTGGTGGATTGGGAACGTCTATGGCTTGAATTGACGTGACGTTGGCCGGTTCGCCGAGAATGTGCCCTGAGTACACGGGGTGTGTGGCCGTGCGAGCCCACGCCTGTGGTGAAGTGCAAATACTTTATATAATTGCCTATGCTAATAAAGTGCAGGGAAAGAGCATTGTCGCCCCGAATGTGGGGCGGGATCGTTATAATTTGGTCAGCATTGCTGCCGTTGCTATTGTTTGCCACCGGGCGGTGGTTTGTGGCTTGTAGGTGCTGCGGAGCAGAGCGGGAAATAGCGGGCTAAAGCCTTTGTTGCTGTGCCAGCCCTCGAAGGCCTTATTGCTTATGTATCTTTCCCGTTTTTCATGTATGGCCGGCCTGCATGCCGAAGTTTGGAAAACACTCCTTTTGTTAAGTGAACAGTGTAAGGCCTTAAGGCCATTTCTCTTTTGGTGTATGTTTACATTCCTGAGTTTGTAGTGGACATTCATGCTGTTGTGGCTGGGTTCTTATTTCTTTTGCAACCTAATAAATTGCTTCCGCTAGGTGTTGTGTAGGACGATATGATTGGTTGAATGGTTTCAACGCGTAACCAACCGGTCTGTCCGTAGTATATGGCGTCGGGCCCCGGCCAGACCTACTGCTATATGCTATGCGACGGAACGGGGTGTTACAAATTGGTATCAGACTTCTGGTTTCGGTCAAGGTTAAATGAATTCGTGGACGAATTCACTTTAAGGGGTGGTGAGCACATGTGTGCGTCATCGTTATAACATGAAAAGAACCCATGAATGTCCACTTAGGAATGAAAATATACATGTTTGAGGAACCTCCGTGTTCCTATAATTGCTGTTTGCAGTAATTTTTGGTCGCTTATCTGTGTTTTGCACGATTATAGGTGACCAGAAGTGGTGCTGGGCCGTCTGAACGGCCAGGTTCTGAGGCGAGCAGTGCGCCAAGCGATGCGCCTGCAACACCTCCGTCTGCTGAGACCATTAGGTTGGTGGCAGAAGCGGTCATGGCAATGATCAATGCGCAGCCTGCAAGGCAGGTGCAGCAGCCTGCTCCTGCTGTGGAGCAAGTACCGCTTCAGACGGTAGGGCAAAGGAGGGTTGAGCAAGTAGTTTTGGAGCCAGAGTTGCCTCGGAGAGCAACTGAAAGACAATTGAAGCACGTGATGGGCTTTCATCCACCGGTATTCACGGGGGCAGAAACCCCGAGCCAAGCAGATGATTGGCTCTCAAGGGTCAACAAGGTGATGACTGCGACAGAAACGGAAGAGTGGCAGAAAACCACAATAGCGACGTTCCTTTTGGATGGGGACGCAATACTATGGTGGGAAGGCCTAGAGCTACATCAGTTGCGGGGAAGGCCGTTGGCCGAAGTTTCGATGGAGGAGTTTGCGAGACTATTCATGGCTCGATACCTCCCCTCGGAGCAGAGAATTGCGCTAGAAAGCGAATTTCAGAAGTTGGTGCAAGGGGATTGCACCGTTGATGAGTACCTCCACGAGTTTACTCGGTTGGGGAGATATGCCGGCGCTACCTTCGCAGACGAGGAGCGCAAGACGAGCCGCTTCTATGAAGGGCTAAGAGATGATTTAAGGTTGCTACTGTCGGGGCCCAAGGCGCAGGGTTTCATGACCCTGGTCAATTCGGCCCGGTCCTTGGAGAAGGACATGAAGAATGTCCAAGTGAAGAAGGAATCCGGTAGTAAGAAAGCGGAGTTCAAGGCACCGACTACGTCGAAGTCGGGCTACCACATATTCTATAAGAAAGCTAAGACGTCGGGTCCAGCTTCTTCAGGTGCCTCGGGGGTAACTACCAATCGAACCCCGGGCGCTTGTTTCACGTGTGGAAAGACGGGGCACTTTGCCCGTGATTGTTGGAGTGGACACTCAAAGTCCGAAAGGAAACAAGGAGCTACCTATGAGGAGAAGGGCAAAGCGGTGGAGTCGACCGCATCCCACTATGCTCCGACTCAGCCTAGAGTCTATAACTTGGGCCAGCAGGAGGCCATCAAGCAAGCGGATGTGGTGACAGGTATGAGTTAATTTATAGCAAGTTAGCTTTAATACCGTTATCTATTGCTTGTTAGCCTAATATTGTTTGTATAGGCTTTGTTGTGATTAGTGATAGTCCGGTACGGGCACTGTTCGACACGGGAGCTTCACATTCCTTCTTGTACGAAAGTTTCATATCGCGCATCGGAGTCCCTTCTTCGATGGCGAAGGACAAGTTGGATGTGCTGCTACCGAATGGGTGCTCGATGCGTGCGGACAGGGTGTGCGCCGTAAAGGTTCACATTGGGAGCCAAGAGTTCGACTTGCTAGCATCATTGCTGCCGCTAGTAGAGTTCGACGTGATCTTTGGGATGGATTGGCTTTCGGAGCAGAAAGCTTGGATTGACTGTGATCGGAAGGAGGTCAAACTGGGTGTTGGGCGGGGGACAACATTCGAGGGACTCAAGGGGTTGAGCAAGACGCTGATGTCTGCTCTTCAGGTGGTAAAGGCAGTTCGTGCTGGAGCGGAGCTGTTCTTTGCAATAGTGGGGGCGGTGGAGCCAAAGTCCACGTTGGATAGCATTCCCGTGGTTTGCGAATACCCCGATGTGTTCCCGGATAGTCTTCCCGGGGCCCCACCGCAGCGGGAGATTGATTTCACCATCGAGCTCGTGCCGGGGGCCAAACTGGTGTCACGTGCTCCGTATAGGTTGGTGCCTAAGGAGATGGCAGAGTTGAAAGTTCAGCTAGAGGAGCTGATGGAGCAAGGGTATGTGCGTCCAAGCTCGTCGCCTTGGAGCGCACCGGTCCTCTTCGTTAAGAAGAAGGACGGGAGTATGCGGCTGTGTATCGACTACAGAGAGTTGAACAAGCTGGCGGAGAAGAATAAGTACCCGATCACGAGGATTGATGATCTTTTTGATCAGTTAGTCGGATCGTCGGTATACTCCAAGTTGGACTTGAAGTCGGGGTACTATCAGCTGAGGATCAGGGAGTGTGATATCTCGAAGACAGCGTTCAGTACGAGGTATGGGCATTTCGAGTTCACGGTCATGCCGTTTGGACTGACGAATGCGCCATCGGTATTTATGGACTTGATGAACAGGACGTTCCGAGATTTCCTGGATCGCTTTGTGATCGTCTTTATTGACGATATTTTGGTGTTGGAGACTTTGAGGAGGAATGAGCTTTATGAGAAATTCTCCAAGTGCGAGTTCTTGCTACCCTCAGTAGCATTTCTTGGGCACATTATTAGTGGGGAAGGTATAGCGGTGGATCCGGCGTAGATCGTTGCGATACGGGAGTGGCCTGTGTTGTCTTCTGTCGCGGAAGTCCGTAGTTTTCTCGGGCTTGCCGGATATTACAGGCGCTTCGTAGAGAACTTCTCGCGGTTAGCATTACCTCTCACGAAGTTGACAAGGAAGGATCAGAAATTCTTGTGGACGCAAGAGTGCGTGCAAGCTTTTGAGGAGCTGAAGAGGCGGTTGACCACGGCGCTAGTGCTTAGCTCGCCGAGTGGGACCAAGGGCTTCGAGGTGTATAGCGACGCTTCGGGTAGTGGCTTGGGCTGCGTGTTGTTGCAGCATGGGAGCGTGATAGCGTATGGATCGCGTCAGTTGAAGGTGCATGAAAGAAATTATCCGGTGCATGACTTGGAGTTGGCGGCCATGATATTTGCACTCAAGTTGTGGAGGCACTACCTTTACGGCATAAGGGTCGATATATATACACCGATCACAAGAGCCTAAAATACTTGTTGGATCAAAAGGACCTTAATATGAGGAAGAGGAGGTGGATGGAGTTCCTGGGGGACTACATCTTCAAAATACATTATGTACCCGGGAAGGGCAACGCAGTTGCGGATGCGCTGAGTCGCAGGGCTCCCGCCCAAGCCAACTGGTTGTCGGTGCATGATGAGCGGCTAGTACGAGAATTGGAGGAGCTTGAGATCTGTTGCGTTGATAGGCAGACGAGCGCCAAAGCAATGTTAAACTGGACAGAGGTGCAGTATGACTTGGCTGACCGGGTTCGGCAGGCAATGGAGTTAGATGACTCCATGAAGGAGCTTATGGAGGCAGCGTTGGATGGGTCAAATTCCCAGTTCTCGGTGGAAGATGGTTTATTAAGGAAGGGTCATCGGTTGTGCGTCCCAAGCGGGGGTAACCTCCGGGCGGAGTTGATGTACGAGGCTCATATACCAAGTACTCGATCCACCCAGGGAGCACAAAGATGTACCGTGATCTCAAAAAGTTGTTTTGGTGGCCGGGCTCAAGAAAGATGTGGCGTTGTACGTGGCTAAATGCCAAACGTGCGCCTTGGTGAAGGCGGAATGCCAAAAGCCGGGAGGATTTCTGAAGTCCTTGCCTATACCGGAGTGGAAATTCGACGACATATCTATGGACTTTGTGCTCAGGTTGCCAAGGTCACAGAAGGGGAACGACGCCATCTGGGTGATCGTAGATCGGCTAACCAAAGTGTCGCATTTCATTCCGCATAGGAAGGATGATCCAGTGGAGAAATTGGCAAAGTTTTATGTTGACAATATTGTTAGACTGCATGGTGTGCCCCGTAGCATTGTGAGTGATCGCGATGGGCGGTTCACGTCAAATGATTGGAGGTTGGTGCAGCAGATGCTGGGAACAAAGTTAAAGTTCAGCACAGCTTTCCATCCGCAGACGGATGGGCAGACCGAGAGGGTCAATAGAACGATGGAGGACATGCTCCGCATGTGTGTTCTAGACTTTGGGAAGCATTGGGAAGACCACCTGTATTTGGTGGAGTTCACGTACAACAACAGCTACCAAGCAAGTATACAAATGGCGCCCTTCGAGGCCCTGTATGGTAGGAAGTGTCGCACGCCGTTATCGTGGCTTGAAACGGGTGAGGCAAGGTTGTACAAGAAGCAGGAGGTGGAGAGTGCTACCTCGTTAGTGCGGATCATTCGGGAGCGCTTGTTGATCGCTCAGGACCGGCAGGCGAAGTATTACAATGCCAATCACCGGAACGTGGAGTTCACGGTAGGCGATTGGGTATATCTTAAAGTGAAGTTGTTCAAGGGGGTGTCGCGGGTGAGACGCTTGAAGAAGCTGAGCCCAAGATACCTTGGACCTTTTGAGATTCTGGAGCGAGTCAGCGAAGCGGCTTACCGGTTGAGTCTATCGGAGGAATTAGGTGGTTTACATGATGTGTTCCACATTTCTGTGTTGCGGAAGGCGGTGCAAGAGCCTTCGCAGGTGATCGCGGCTGATCATGTGCCGGTGGACGAGGGGTTGACGACTAGGGTCAAGCCCATTCGTATCGAAGATGCTGAGGTCAAGAGACTCCGTAACAAGGAGATCTGGATGGTTAAGGTCCAGTGGGATAATTGCAGGCGAGAGGAGCTCTCTTGGGAACGGGAGCTGACTATGCTCGAGGAGTACCCGGAATTGTTCCGCTCAGGTACTGTTTTACATTAAGTCTTGTTTTTCCTTTATTAATTTCGTGGACGAAATTCTTTAAGGGGGGTAAAATTGTAACACCCCAAAATGTTGTAGGAGCGATGGGGATCGAGTTTGGCCAAGACAAGGTTTTGGTGCAGGTGACACGGGCCCCGACACGGGCGTGTCGGAGGCCGTGTCGGGCGTGTCGAGCTCGGGCCGTCGAGCTGGCCGTGTAGTCGACCAGTTCAGGTCGACGATGGTCGTGTGGTGGAACACGACCTAGGACACGGGCGTGTCCCATGCCGTGTCACACCTGGGCTGTACGGTGGGATACACGGGCAGTGACACGGGCACGAACACGGGCGTGTCTAGTTTGACACGGGCGTGTCTGATGCCGTGTCACCAAGCCGTGTACCTCTTTGACTGCGAATTGTTGGTCGATTCCACACGGGGGACGTGACACGGGTCCCGACACGGGCGTGTCGCAGGTGACACGGGCGTGTCGGAGGCCGTGTCAAAGGCCGTGTGCTGGTTTTCAATTTTGGTCGAGATGGCGAATGAGCTACACGGCCAGGCACACGGCCGAGTGTGAACCCGTGTTCGGCCCAGATTTTATGATTTCAGATCTAATCTTGACCGTTCGTTTCCTTGGCTTTGGATCCGACGGTGGGGGGCTGTTCCTGAGAGGTTTTAGCTGGGTTTTAGGGTTAGAATCCCTCATTCCATCCAAGTAAATCTCTCTCTAAGTTTTAGAGAGAGGGGAGAGCAAGTTTGGAGGAGGAGACCAAGATCCGGCTGCCGGAGGAGCTTCGGAGCTCCGAATCGCGATCCGAGTCCAGATCCGCAGAGGTGACGTCGTTGCGGTGCTTTTCAACCGCATAGTTTTCGATGGCGCCGCGGAAGAACGCAAGGGTAACGATTTCTCATCCTTGGGCATGTGAAGCCCTCTTTTCCTTTGCATAGGAAGCCCTCTCTCGCGAGTGAGCGAAGAGTTGGAGCGTTCCTTGGGGTAGATATGTGAAGTCCCCCCTTGTGTAGAGTCCGTATGCGTAAACGGACATAGGCATTGTGTGTGAAGCCTATTCGGACATGTTGGTCCGGATCGGTGATGTTGCATTGCATTTGAACCGGGAAAGAATCCGGGTGTTTGGGTGTTTTCGGGTTTTCTACGTGGTAGATTGCATCAGGGAGCCTTGGAGATTAACTCCAAGGTGCACCCGGAAAACTGGGCAAAAGCGTGTTTTGCCAACACGGTGCCCGGGGAGCCAACGTGAACATAACCGGGTTATGTGATTATTGGGCTGGGAACGGGACTCGGTGAGTCTTGACCTGCGCATATGGCTTAAATTGCCGTTGCGGTGTGAGCACGGGTCAGGCGGAACCGTACCCGGTCTATGTCGTTCGGTAGGACCGTTGGCATGGATGAGGGTCTTCGGCGGTCTATGGCTTAAATTGCCGTGACCAAGGCCAGGAAGGCAAAATGCTCATATGGATGACCGTCCAAGAGGCGGTGGTGGATTGGGAACGTCTATGGCTTGAATTGACGTGACGTTGGCCGGTTCGCCGAGAATGTGCCCTGAGTGCACGGGGTGTGTGGCCGTGCGAGCCCACGCCTGTGGTGAAGTGCAAATACTTTATATAATTGCCTATGCTAATAAAGTGCAGGGAAAGAGCATTGCCGCCCTGAATGTGGGGGCGGGATCGTTATAATTTGGTCAGCATTGCTGACCGTTGCTATTGTTTGCCACCGGGCGGTGGTTTGTGGCTTGTAGGTGCTGCGGAGCAGAGCGGGAAATAGCGGGCTAAAGCCCTTATTGCTGTGCCGGCCCTCGAAGGCCTAATTGCTTATGTATCTTTCTCATTTTTCATGTATGGCCGGCCTGCGTGCCGAAGTTTGGAAAACACTCCTTTTTGTTAAGTGAACAGTGTAAGGCCTTAAGGCCATTTCTCTTTTGGTGTATGTTTACATTCCTGAGTTTGTAGTGGACATTCATGCTGTTGTGGCTGGGTTCTTATTTCTTTTGCAACCTAATAAATTGCTTCCGCTAGGTGTTGTGTAGGACGACATGATTGGTTGAATAGTTTCAACGCGTAACCAACCGGTCTGTCCGTAGTATATGGCGTCGGGCCCCGGCCGGACCTACTGCTATATGCTATGTGACGGAACGGGGTGTTACAAAGTGTAACCTCTTCGCCTTTAATAAAAGGAAAGCTCATTGCAGGAGAGGCATTCAGGCCACGGCGGACGAGGTGTGGTGTCGCCGCTTCTTGCGGCTTGCCCTGGTTTCTACTCTAACCACTAGTAACCGACTACTCGGCAGTCCCTCTTCCTTTTCCCCTCCTTTCCCCAGTGCTCGAACCGTTAGCTGATGGTGCTCGATTCCCTTGTCGCATTTCATGCATCAATAGTTAACACGCGACCTTCAGATCCTGAGTAGTAGATGAAATCAGCAGACTAAGAACGTCAGACCGCTCCAACCGCAAGATCTCGGCAGCTAATCCTATAAGCCGCGCAGCCTCAGTTATTTCTTTCAGTCCGGCACCAGCCCGCAAGCTTTCTTTCCGGTCTCCCTACCGGCCTCTACTATCAACAAGCCGTTTGTTCAAGCCGTAGCTGTTCGGCGGTTTTCAAAGTCCTAATTAGCTGTTTTTTCTTCTGCTCGAAATTGATTTTATAAAGGAACAAGGCAACTCTAATTTTTTATCAGCCGTTATGGATCCCTCGAAAGTGCAAGGTGTTTCTTATCAAAGTAACAGAACTCTTGACACGAGTAGTGACTTATCTGCCAATCAAGTTGAGTGCATATCGCAATATGCAGCACGAGAAATGTTCAACCCTCCTTTTGAAATTCCTAGACCAAACGTAACATATCATCATAACTATGATCATGGGGAGCAGGAGCCTCCTTCTGGAGAGGATGACGTTCCTTCTCCGTTCATCAACCAAATTCATCTACCTGAATACTTTGGATTAAGTGATCCAGTTTCTCATCTGCAAGCGTTTGAATCGGCTATTTCACTAAGGAAAGTGTCAAACGGCATCAAATGCAAACTTTTTATTATATCTTTTGGAAATCATGCAAGGGAGTGGTTCTATAGTTTACCTCCTCGCTCTATCACTAGCTTCAAAGATCTGAGAAGACAATTTCTCTCAAAGTTTGGTACCTACAAAAAGCGGAAAAGAGACATAGGAGCTCTCTTTCGAATCAAACAGAGGGATGACGAGTCTAATTTAGACTTTGTCGATCATTTTCAAATAGAAATTCTGGATATTATTAATATTCATCAGGATTATTATCGATGTGCTTTCGTGAACGGACTTCAAGAAGGTCCTCTAAAGTTCGAGCTCACTATAAAAGATCCCAAGACTTTTGGAGATCTCATCGATATTGTTAATAAATTCTTAATGGGTGAAGAAGCAAATAAGAACTATATCTTGTTTTTGAATCAGAAGGTTAAACCGTCCCAGGAAATTTTTGTACCTCTTCAGTTGGATGATACGTTTAAGTTGGCAAAGACACGTCCTATCGTATCCGTTGATCCTAAAATTTTAAAGCTTGAAAAACATTCGGATAAGCATATCAAGTTTAAAATATCTATGGAAGACCTCCTTGAAGTTCTTGAAAAAATGCCAGAGTTCAAAAGGCCTCGACGCATGAAATCTAAAATCAAGTATCGACATGAAGAGCTTTTGTACAAGTTTCATAAGGATATAAGCCATCTAGTAGAAGATTGTATGGATCTTCGGAGACTTGCAGATTAATTAGCAAAGGCTGGGAAATTTCAAGATTATGTCATGCAGTGATCCTTTTGCATATTCTTCTCTAAAAGAGTCACTGGTACAAACAAAGACTTGGTTTTCTTGATAATGAAGGTGCTTAAGATTGGAATAATGAAGCATTTTACGTCATATGATCAAATCTCAAATATATATCCTTTTACTACATCCTTCAATACTAGCAAGCATTCATACGCCATTTAGTTCTTATATCCTAGCTTTGCTCACATCCGTTCACATGGATGCAAAGCACCTTTTGACCAAGACAATATTATTTACATCGTGCTAAGTTCTTAAGCCCTTAACATCCCGCTTGACATCAGTCGCAGATGTGTAGTGGTGAGTTCGCTTGACATCAGTCGCAGATATTACATGCTTATCCTGCTTGACTATGGTTGCAGATATTACGTACTTATCCCGCTTGACATCAGTCACAGATATTACGTACTTATCCTGCTTGACTATAGTTGCAGATATTGTGTACTTATCCTGCTTGACATCGGTCGCGAACATTGAACTTTATCCCTGCTTATGCATTCTTTGTGTGGAAAGCAATGCCTCGAGCACCTGCCCACATCGCCACATAAGTTTGTAGCTCTTCCTATTTTTGCAGGTTAGCACTAGATTTTCAGCCATCTTACGATGTTAAGGTCTACACTAGCTGGTTTATATTATGCAGCCGGCAGACCGCGCGGTTTGGTATTTCGGTTTAATTTAATCATCTTGTTTCGGCCAATCTGCCGGGTTGTCATTAATATGGTTGTGGATACGGCTGACTTTAATTATGTTATCAAGTTCTCGGCCTAAGTCCGCCGGTTTATGGCCTGTAGAAATATCTCCCGTCACCGACTTGAATACTATACCTCGTGCACCTATTGTCAACAAGCCGTAAGTTGTTTATTTTCCGCTCTTAAGTATCTCATATTGGAAACGCGGTTTGCATTGGTATTTGCCCAAGTCGCGAATATCAGTTATCTTTGAAGACCAAAGCGGCTAAAGTGATTAGCCGCGCGGCTTCCTAATGGTCGGTCTATATATTCAGGCATATCGCATGTCAATTATCTCAATCCGTTTCCCTCGCTATAAAAGTACGGTCTATGCGGAGGTTTTCAAATATTTATATATTACTCAAAAGAGTATCTGGTTTATTAGCGGCTAAGTCTTCCAAACCGTTCAGTTTGCGGTTTAGTATTAAGGGAATTCTAATCTTCCTTATTGATAAATCAGATCGGTTTGCGTGATGATTGTATTATTATCTGTTACCTAAATCGCATGGATAGACACGTGCAAAATAAGATTACGCAGTACGAATGGGTAAGTAAAATCGCAATGCAAAAAGGTACGCACAAAAGTTAAAAGTATTTTCATTTCGCTTTCAAAAAGAATACAACTATCAGACCGCGCGGTTTACAAAATGATACCTACGGTTCTAAAAAAAAAATGATTACAACTATCCTAACCGTCTGGTTTAAGTTTCTTAGTCAGAGGAGTGTTCGAGCCGGCTTTACCGTCGATGTCCACTTCAGATGGCGAGTAATCGCAACTATCTGATGCAGAGGAGTCGCGCGAACTACCAGTCTCCCCGGTCTCAGACTTTTCAGGATCAGCCTGCACGGTCTCAGAAGCTTGGCCGCTGGACCGTGAAGAAGCACTCTCCGACCGGCTCCCCTGACTGTCCGCCTCATCGCCTGTCTCTTCTCTCTCGTCCTCTCCATCAGCTTTTGCCTTTCCCTTGACCGCTCTATAAACCGCTTCAACCTACTTCTTCAAGGGTGGAAATAGGTCGGCACAGGTAAAGTCGACGAATCCCGGGGCGAGACCGTCGAGTTCACGAAGGCTTTTTAGCGCTCCGTCAATCCCTTGGACGAGTTGCGGGAACATAACATTCTGGAAGGCCGGGTTGGCCGGATCGTACATTTTCTGCAAAGGGAAAAAGAAAGATCAGTCCGGGCAGCTTTATAAATTAAGCCGCAAGAACCAGGTAATATCTTACCGCATTCTGTTCCTTTAGCCGCGCAATTTCTTCTTCCTTCTCGGCGAGTTGTCGCTGCAGGTCGCCCCTCTTTGTAACTAACCGCTTATGGGCCAAGCCCATGTAGTGGTTAGCCACGAAGCTTCTCGTGCTAACCTGCGCGGCAAACCGCGTGAAGTCCTCTTCTGGGATCTTCTTGAGCGCCTTCAGGTTGCGCTTGCCATACAAAGCCACGCTGGCCGCGGAGGCGTGGCGGCTTACCTTCTTCCTTCCCTAGTATGGGAGGGCGGTTGAGACCTGCACAGACTCGCGGTCCGGATTCCACAGCATAGTTGGGTTGCCGTGGGTATCCTTCAGGCCGCTGCCCATTCCTTGCAGCGTGAAGTCGCTGGAGGAAGCCGAATCTTCTTCCTCCTCCCCCTCTTATACCCACGGAGGGTGAAATCTCTGGGCCCTCCTCTCCCTTTGAAAAAGGGTTAAACCTCCGGGAGTTAGCGGTTTGTTTAGTGGGACTTCCACTACAGCTACGCAACCAAAGAATGAAATTAGTTCATAAGCCGCGCGGCTAAAAGATAAGTTTTTTGGAGTTGATACTTACTATCTTCTGCTTGAATACCATCCAAGGACGGCAACAGCGGGATGTAGTGATTTAAATCAAGCTGCTATCCCTTGAAGAAATCGTAGATTTCCTTCTCCGTACCCTCCAGCCCGCTGCTGCCGAAGATGGCCTCGTAGCGAACTTGCGGGTTAACCGGTAGAAGTCCCAAAATCCCCTCGAAGATCACGTATCTTTACGACCAGATTGGAATCTTGTTCTCCAAGTTGACGAACTTCAGCCCCCTGCAGCCGAAGTACAAGTGCCCGCGGAAGATCTTCGTCCCAGAGTCCGGGATAGACCAGACGGAGAAGCATTCCCAGAATAGCCTTGTGGAGAATCAGACACTCTCCGACCTGAGGTAAGAGATGAAGCTGTAGATGGCGTCGATGGAGTTCGGCGGCAGCTGTCCGGGAATGACGCCATAGTGATCGAAGACCGGTATGGCTTCCATCAAGATGGGGAAGCGGAAGTCGTAGTCGAAGTGGTCAATGGGGATGGCGATCTGGTTTGCAACAGAAGTGTTAATCCGCTCGTGCGGAAGGGGTAGCCGTGCGATCAACGAGCTCCCCTGCATATATTTTCCACAAAGTTGTCCAGATCGGCTTGGCTAAGCCTACATTCTTTGTGGTCCGCAGCATGGAACGCGGATGCAACATCTGTCCTGACCGCTGTAGCAGACCGCATCGATTTTTCCTTAGCCCGCATCTTGATTTTTCGTGCAGAAGTCTCCGTAATCACCTTTATTTATAGGATTTCTGTGCAGGTACAGTAATCAACATCAAATCGTTGTTTATGTCAAGCCGCGCGGCCTCAAGCTGCAAAGTATAGAGAAAAACTATACATTCAAACTGCAGTCAAGTTCAGCAGTTCGTGCGGTCAAGTTCCTGAACTTAGAAAATTTTCGAAGCAGAACAATACAAGGACTAAGATTGATAGGTCGCATGAAGCCGCAAGCAATTCGCAGTTACATTCAACAAATATTCAACAAATATATAGCAAATGTTCATAATAATCAAATCGTCCGACATACATAGTTTACAAATATTACAGGGCCGAATTGAAGTTTCAGACTTATTTGTCGCCGCCCTCGGGTGCCTCTCTCCCAACCCGCGTGACTTGGTCGCTGGCCAGTACTAGCTGGATGTAGACCTGACTGACAAGGTTATGGATGGAATGCATAGTTCGGTGAACTCGTGAGGTATCGCGCTCCACGCGGGCGAATGGAACCACCGGTAGAACGCGACCCTCCAGGTCGCCAGTAGCAGCGACATGCCCGGCCGTTCCGTCCCAATAAGGACTTGAAGTCTCCCCGGAAGCCGGGCGACTTAGCAGCCACTGCCTTTCAGAAGCCGCATCAGCAGGCCGCTGATCCTTGCCGGCGTCCGCTGGCGGCTCCCTGTCCACTCCCATGTCATGTCGGATTATGTCCGCTCTTTCTATCTCAACTCGCCCGACCATCAGCACCGGGTCCTGTGGATCCAACTTCTCTTCTCTCTATCGCTCCAAGGCAGCAAGAATCTCCTGCATCTTATTTTTTGCAGCCTCTGCTGCAGCCCGCCATTCAGCTCCCTCCTGCTCCAGGGCGGCCAGGACCTCCTGAATTCTCTTCTCAGCGGTCTCTGTCGCAGACTGCCGGGCCTCTCGCTCCCGCTCAATGGTGTTAAGCAGCTCTTGAGTTTTCTTATCGGCGGCCTCCGTCGCAGACAGTTGGTTTTCTCTCTCGTGCTCCAGTGTAGCCAGCATCCGCTTATCGGCGGCCTCCAGTGCAGATCGCCACACTTCTTCTTTAAGCCGAAGGGATTCGCCGTGTTCCCGCACCCTTGCCAGCAGGTCGACGACTTCCTTATGGAATTCGGCCGACCTATCATCTTGGGTACTCAGCATAGGGGGGTTCAGCGGAGGCAAGAAGGTTGTCAGGTCACCTGGCTCCATCGCCTTCTCCGCCTTACCTACAGAAAATAGACGAGCAGTCAGAATCAATCGAATAAGGGAGACTTCTCTTAAGAATCTCGGTAGGACGAGACCGCCGGTCATTGTTCTTTATCCTTCTGTGACCGGGGTATCAAATCTTAAAATTGGCCGCCTAAGTCGCTCGGAGTCTATCCTCTTTAGCTTTTCTCTCCATAGACACATGGTTTCTCTTGCTTTGCTTTTAAGTTGAGTCGTGGTCAGGAAGAAGCTCGTCGACGGATTGCAAATAGTGTTCCGCTCCCTTCTTACATGACCGCGACTTGTAGAATTTTACAAAACGCCTAACCTCTCCATGTTTACCTTGCAGGAGAGAAAATGGGGAAGCCTCCTACTTCCTAGCGATTAGTCTCTTTATTTCTTCCATATTTTATCTAAGTCTCTGCTTTTCGGCTCCTTCAGAAACCGCCGCTCCCGGCTCGCCAGGTTTTCCCCCAGTAACTTGAACATCGAGGAGATCGGCCTCTTGCAAGACCGCCAATGCCTTCAAAAACCCGTCTCGCTGCTCTAGCATCTCCATCTCCTTGAGGATGTCGCTCACTGTCTCGCTGGCCGCAGGCGTGTCTTCTGGCTCGTTCGGTTTAGAGGATGGAGTCTACGGACTGTCGTATACCTCTTTCTCTCGCTGCTTATACTGCAAGCTAACTGCCCCGGTCTTTACGGATACATTACGGTTTCCGGCCCACATCTTCAGCGCCTTCCTTTCTTTCTCTCTTCGAGGGTCTCATTCTTTTCCCTTTGCCGTTTCAGGTGACCGACTATTACTTCTGCCTGTTTGTCCTTCTCTGTAGAAGGCAACACGACCTCTCGCGACCTTGCTATCGTCGACCTCGATGACTTTGTCGAGGACGATCAACTCGTGCGTCTAGGAGGAGTCAACACTCTTCTCCTCCGTCGCAGGAAATTTCAAGAGAGGTTCGCTTGATGGTGAGAAGGTGATGTCAAAAGACTTCGTTGTCCCGGTTTGCGGATTTGAGGGTTTAGGCATCGCTTCAGCCTTAGTCGCCGTCGGCGACATTTCTGCAGCGGACTATGCCGGTTTCTTTCCAAACCCAGAAGCCATCAGGGCGATCAGCTTCTCAGTTTTCTCCTCGGGCTTTCGGTCAGAGCTTGCCGGTTTCCCGCTCTTCTTTTTGTTCTCCGCCGACATCTTTTCCCGGTCTAACATCGTAGACAGGACATCCATATTTGAGAAAGTCGCGTCGGCCTGAAGTATGCAAACCACGAGTGGCGAGAACTGACCCGTGGCTTCGCAGAATTTCTCAGAAATGGCAGAGTTAAGTGCTTTTTATAGACGCCGCAGCATTAATTATAGTCGCGGTCTCCAGCTTACTCTAACATTTCCGAAATTTCCTGAAATTTGGAAATGTGCAGGGATTATGTTAACCCAGAATCCGCGACTAGTTCGCCTGGGCTTTTCAAGCCGGGCGGCCTGGTCTCCTAACCGCCTTTCTACGAATGCAGGCCCGTTCTTGATGAAGCCAGGCGGCCTCTCTTCCAGGTCGCCGCCCGGGGGAGCCTAGGGCAACCTGTCGAGAGGCCTAGCCTCACAGCCTGATAGAGGGAGCCCAGGGCAGCTCGTCCAGAGTCCGAGCCTCACATCTCGTTAGAGGAAGACCGCCAGGCCACGCAGCCTTCCCCTTTCTTCTCTTTTTACTTACCTCCCGCCACCCCTGCCCGGTTCTCCTGTATCCCGGGCAGCCTGTAATTATATCCCTTCCCATGTGGGCAGGCCCCAAGCCTATAAAAAGGGGGTGGAGGGACACCCAAAGCACGCTGACTTGTGTCCAGGAGCTCGCTTGTTAAGATTTGCGGTCTTAAGCCTAGTGCCTTGCGGCTTGTTATCCGGTCGGCTTCTCTTTTCCTCTTTTTTCTCCTCCCAAAGTGTTACCACTTCGTCTTTAATAAAAGGAAAGCCCGTCGCAGGAGAGGCATTCAGGCCGCGGCGGGTGAAGTGTGGTGTTTCCTCTTCTTGCGGCTTGCCCCGGTTTCTGCTCTACCGCTAGTAACCGACTACTAGGCAGTCCCTCTTCCTTTTCCCCTCCTTTCCCTAGTGCTTGAACCGTTAGCTGATGGTGCTCGATTCCCTTGTCGCATTTCATGCATCAACAAGTAGAACCAAAGATAATGTCATCTACATAAATGTATACTAATAAGATTTTATCCTTATGATGTCTAGTGAACAATGTATCTAGTATGCCCCTAGAGAATTTATGCTCTAGAAGAAAGCTAGCTAAGGTTTCAAACCAAGCACTTGGAGCTTGCTTTAGACCATAGAGAGACTTATGCAATTTAAATACAAGAGAAGGATGGGTTGGAGAAATAAAACCTGGTGGTTGCTCCACATAAACCTCTTCTTTAAGTTCACCATTTAAGAATGCACTTTTGACATCCATTTGATATACTTTGAACTTCTTGTAGGAAGCATAAGCAAAGAAGATTCTGATAGCTTCCAGCCTTGCAATAGGTGCAAATGTCTTGTCATAGCCAATGCCTTTCTCTTGTCTGTACCCTTGAGCAACTAGCCTTGCCTTATTCCTGATGATAATACCTTGAGCATCTAGTTTGTTTCTGAATACCCATTTAGTTCAAATGACTGGGTAATCTTTGGGTCTTGGAATTAAATCCCAAACTCTATATCTCTCAAACTAGTTGAGCTCCTCTTGCATTGCAATGATCCAGTGTGGATCTTGTTCAGCATCCTTTATGGGTTGGTGCTAAGTTTGAGATATGAATCAGGCATGCATCATGTCTGGGTGGAGTTGATGCTTTGTCTGCACAACTATTGACATTTCTCCAATCACTTGAGATACAGGATGATCTCTAAATGTGACAAACTCAGTAGGTGGAGTTGGTTCAGCAACAGCTTGGGGAATTAATTCCTCTTGTGAAATTATGGGAGTTATTGTTGGCTCTTCACTAAACTCAGTGAGATCATCTTCACTGTCTTTAACAGTATGTGGAGAATGATGTGCAGCAACCTCATTGGTGAGGGTCAACTCATCCAACTTCTCACACAAGTGTGGTACCTGCATGGTTTCACTAGTAGAAGCATTTTTCTACTTGTAAAACATGTAAGTTTCATCAAATGATATATGTACAGTCTCTTACATTTTCATAGTAGATTTATTATAAACCCTATTGGCCTTGCTGATTTTTGGAATATCCAAGAAAAAATCCTATTTCAGCCTTAGCTTCAAACTTTCTAAGGTGTTTCTTATTGTTATTGTGAATGTAACATGTACAACCAAAAAATCTAAAATAATCTATTTTATGTTGCTTCCCTTTTAGTAATTCATAGGGAGTCTTGCCCTTAAGCTTATGTATCAGACTCCTATTCAGTACATAATTTGATGTGCTTATAGCCTTTGCCCAAAAGGATAGGGGCAAGTAAGCATCTGCAAGTAATGTGTCTGCAGCTTCAATTAGGGTCCTCTTTTTCCTTTTAGCTACCTCATTTTGTTGAGGAGTTCTAGGAGAAGAGAAGCAATGCCTGATACCTTTCTTCTCACAGAATTCTTAGATGGGAAGAGATTAAAACTCAGTACCATGATCACTTCAGATCAATGCAACTGGAGTATAATACTCAATCCTTATGCTCTTAAGAAAGTCTGTAAGAACCTAGAAGTTATCAGATTTGTTTCTCAAGAACACCCAAGTGAACCTAGAGAAGTCATCAACAATCACTAAGGTATAAGACTTCCCTCCTAGGCTCTGTACAACAATGGGTCCAAAAAGATCCATATAGAGCAAATACAGAATCCTAGATGAATCACTCTTATTAAGTGACTTAAACTGTTTTTGATTTGTTTGCCTAATGGACAAGCCCTACAAAGGCTTTTCTTTTTGTAGGGGCAAGAAATAAATCCTCTAATAAGGTTGTCCCTAGAGAGTTTAGCAATGTTTTTCAAGTTAACATGTCCTAATCTCTTATGCTAAAGTTCATTGTTGTATCTTGTTTGATTAAATAGACATATTTCAGATTTAGCAAACTTAAAGTTAACTACATAAATGTTTCTTACTCTAGTTCCAGTTAAAACAACTTTGTTATCTACTGAAGTAATAATACAGGAGGTTTTATTAAATGATACCTGAAACCTTTCATCACATAATTGACTTATGGATATCAGGTTGTGCTTTAGTCCACTTACATATGCTACCTTTCTGAAAGTGACAGCTCCTATTTTAACTGTCAGGTACCACTATCCAGGTATACCTATTCTTCTATTGTGGGAGACTCTTTCACCTGCAATTAAACAGATTAGCTATTATTGAACCAGGTTACCTTTGGTCCTTGTTTCTTTTCATAATTAAAACTTGAAATATAAGAATATTCAGGTTGATTTTTATACCCTACAGGGTGATATCTTCTTGGTGAAATTATCCACTGGGTGAATGGATTAATATATTCTCTTGGTTGATTAAATGATATTAAAGAATTTAAATTTTTGTTATTCTAAACTGGGGTAGACGAATTCTGTCTAGTTCGTCGAGCTGAGGCCGATGAATAGGGATGAGTTCGTCAAACTCCGCTCAGAGAATGGAAATATTCATTCTCTATGCCCCAATATCGTCGATCTCCACTCGAAGAACCATACTGGTTTCGTCGATCATAGTTCGAAGAATAAGTATAATAGAAGTTTTTGTTCGGAGTTCGTCGACTTGAGTTCGACAAACTATACACATTTCATCGATCTAAGTTCGACAAAATCTGCTGAACATTATTATTATTTACATTCTTCTTGTTCTTTTTCTTTTTCTTAGATTTCTTGGTTATTTAGGTTGGTTTGCTCTCATGTAATTTCTCTTTGCCTTTTTCAGAGATAAATTTGATAGGTGTAAAAAGTATATTTTTCTTTAATATGGGGGGTAAGCTTGATAAGTACCTAAGCCCGGCTTTCCAATTAATCTGGCATTAACAGTGCTTGTGATGTCCATCAAGGCTTCTCCCATTGAGAGATTCCTCAAGTTGTTTTTCCTCACATAATTCTGTTTTTAGTAAAATGATTTGTTCATTAGCAATAGTTAGTTCATCCTTTAATTTGATGTTTTCTCATAGAAGGTTGTCTTGATCAGTTACCTTATCTCTATGTTGTTTGATTTCCTTCTCAGAATTTATCAAGTCATTACACAATAATTTGAATTAAGTTTTAAAATTATCTGAATTAAAATCAAATGAAGAGATTACCTGATCCTCTTCAGATTCAGATTCCTTTTCCGATTGCTCATCTTAAGAAAGGCTGCCTGATGCATTGATAGCCATCAAGCAAACCTCTTTTGCTCTTGCTTCCTCTTCATCTTCACTAGAGCTGGGTGATGAGGATTCTTTTTCAGCATCACTCCAGGTTTCAGCAACAAAGCCCTTGTCTTTTCTTTTGTGCTTGCTGAGGAAGTCTTGCTGTAGTGCCTTCTGGTTTCCTTTTCTCTTCTTTTCTCCTTATTCTTATTCTTTGGACACTCTAAATTGATATGTCCAGGTTTCCTGCATCCAAAACACACAATCTCTTTAGTAGGTGTTTTTTCATACCATGGTTTGTCATCCTGTCTAGATGACTTCCTTCTGAAATCCTTCTTGCCTTTTTTGTACAATCTTTTGTCTAGGAGACTCAGAAGTTCTACACTATGTAATGGAGCTTCTGTTTCTTCAGATGCTTTGAATGCTATGTTTTGCTCCTTTCTAGGTGATAAGGGAGTATTCTACTAAACAGCTTCTCCGGTCTTTATTAACTGCTCATAGTATTTGAGCTTTCCTAGTAGAGATTCAGTGGAAATCTCATTCAGACTTCTGGCCTCTTTGATTGGCCAGATTCTGGAATCCAATGAGCTAGGGAAGCACATGAGAATTTTTTCATTGACCTCAGTGAGGGTTATGTCCTTATCCAGAGTTTTTAGCTCATTGATGATTGAGATGAGTCTATTGTATATATAACTCACTGACTTTGACTCTTCTTTCTTGAAATTCTCATATTAGGAGATGAGATTTGATCTCCTGTCTTTTCTCTCATCTACAGATCCAGCAACCATCTTGCTTAGGGATCCTAGATGGCTTTAGCTGAGGTGCATGCACTCTGCCATATTCTGGAAAATGTCATCTGATATGGTTTGAGCCTGGATGTTCATGGCCTTGGCATCAGCTATCTTTGCCTTCTTTTGTGCATCTGTCCACTCAGGTGGTGGAACAGCATGAGTGCTGGAAGTTGCAATAGATGTAGCCACTAGAGCCGGTGGACCTGTCAAAATAGAATTGTATATGTCTTCATCAAAAGAGTTCATATAAAGCCTAATTCTTGTCTTCCAGATTACAAACTTGTTCAGATTGCAAACTGGAGGTCTAGTGCTTTCATAATCCTTATTCTGTTCCATGATATAAAATAAACAAAATAACTAGTAACCGAAAATCAAATTTATCTAGGATCTTTTGGTTCAAGTGTTAGCTTGTGAAACTAAAGGAACACCTCTCTGATACCAATTGAAAGATAGGGGATAGATCTTATTTACTCTAGAGGTGGGTGAATAGAGTGATTTAAAACTTTTGGCTGATTTTAAAATTTTTTTGAGAAATTAAGTGATAGTAAGAGTTATGTGAAATGAAATAGAAACTAAGCTAAACTACGTAATCACGGCACAATAAAACAAAGAGAAAATGAACACACAGACAACACAAGAATTTTATAGTGGTTCCCCAAATCTGGGTACATCCACTCTTCTATCACCCTGGTAGGAATCCACTAGCAGGTTTTGCTCAGGTGACTGCCACCACACGATCTATTTACTGGGTGATCTTACAACCCTTTAGGCTTTTAATCAGGTGCCCAAAAACCAACAAGAAAATTTTGAAGGGAGTTAATAAACCCTTTGTATAGGAGGTTAAGAAAGGTGATGTTGTCTTCTCTTTTCTCTAAACCACAGAGAAGACTTAGTGGATTGCTGCTGTCAAAGCTCCTTTTGAAATTTTGAAATATTCAAAAAGCCTTGAGCTTTGCTCAGCGTGTAAGACTTCAGCCTTGACTAGTTAAAATACAGGAACTTGTAGACAGATCTAGAGTTATTGTCTTTGATGATTCCTGAAGTAGAAGTTGAAGAAGGCAAATGATATATGATTGATTTTCTTCTTCAGTCTTCTGTAAGATCAAGGGGAAAAAAATGTATTTCAGCACAGAGAAGGAGCAGATATTGTTTTGTATCTTGTTCTATGTATCTGTATATTTTCTTCTCTGTATGTTATTTCTTGAGAGCAGTCTTAAAAATTCTTTTATATCCTGTTATCTAATTCTGCTTTTGAATTTTTAATTCTAAGCATTATTTGCTGATTGGATTCTGGAGAATAAAACGGCTGGAAATATACTCTTTTAAGAGTTTCCCCAACTGTCCCAATAAAATAAGCAAGTAATTAACTCTGTTGCAATCCATAATTAATGCTGCCAAGAATGGCTATATTCTTGAGAATATGAGCATTAATTACTCAGAGAATTACTGCCAAATAATAGAATGAATTCGGGATAGAAGAGGAAAAACATATCATTCTGACTCGGTATAGAGTTCGTCGACCACTGGGAAGATTTCATCGACCAGAGTTCCAAGTTCGTCAAGCTGAGAAATCCTATTCGTCGACCTGAGCTCAGCTAACCTCAATCTGGAAATATCTTGATAAATCTGCGCTCCAAGATCGTCGATCAGAGAATCTGTCTAGAGGAAGAAATCGTCGACCCGAGCTCGAATATCGTCGAGCTCAACTAAAAGAAAGAACTCTAAGTTCGTCAATCTGAGATCGACGATCGTCGAGCTGAGTTCGAAGAACTTCAAACTAATAATCTGAACTTTGAATTCTTCTAAGTCTTGAGTCTCTTGAAGTACACTACAGACTGGTATATGAAGATTGATTATGATGACTAGACAAAACTCTAGGACTAACAGACTTGACCCTGGTTATACAAGGTGTGTCAAACATCCTAAGTAGTGAACCTAGCCATAATCAAAACTAGGGATCCAACACTATATTCTTCAGCTTTATGCCTGATGGAGTTGAGAGTGTTGAGTACATAAGCTTTACTCGATGCTTTTTGCTTTAGCCATATTTTTCAGCTTTCTGCATGATGGCGTTTAGAGCGTTGAGTGAGCTTGCCTCACTCAACGATTCTGGACTTAGCCGCTTTTCTGGATTCTTCACAGTAAGGCTATGACAAGATAACCTTGACTCAACGCTTCTAGCTGTATGGCGTTTAGTGAGTTGAGCTCACTAAACAATTCTGGACATAGCCGATTTTTGCTTTTGCAATACTGTCAGTCTTGACTTCCTGCCTACTCTCAGCACTACTAGCTGAATAGCATTGAGTGAGCTTGCCTCACTCAATGATTTTGGACTTAGGTAGATTTCCGAGTTTCCAGCTCCACCTTGAGTCGACCAATCATTGTCTCTTGAACTAGCTGTCCAATCATTATGACAAAGACTAACCTTTATGCATGAACTTAACCGTACATCAAATACAACTATGTCTATCTCATTGATACGTTTGACATAATCAAATCTGGGTCAATTGGATCAATGGACCCAACATGTTTTTTTTGGACTGTTAAGTTGGGTTGGATGGATGACCACCACCACGGTGCCTGTTTGTGAACCATTACACCCGATGGCTTTATTATGGACTATTGGGTTGGGTTAGATGGATGACCACCACCACAGTGTCATTTTCTTTAGATGTTTTTTTCTAATGGTTTGTGTTGGAAAGAATTCCACTACCTCAGTACCGTTATTGATTCACTCTTCAAGTCGATTAGCCTCTTTTACTATATATATATATATATATATATATATATATATATATATATATGATTATTAATATGAAATTTTATTGCACTTGGTGCTAGTCTTCCTCTTATATTTAGTCAATTCATGTTGAGTTAATTTTACTTAAGCTTATTAATTACTTGAACTCTATTTCTACTGCCTTTTGCGCCATTGTGCTGAGGCATTCTTTTCTTTTTGAGTGCCTCAGGTTCGTACCAGTAGCAGTCAGAGTTGATCGAGTTTGTTCCTTCCAGGCTTCTGTAGTTGATTTCTATTCCTTTCATCAGTGAGAGGTAGTCTGTCATTTTTTCTTTACTTTGTTATGTAGACTTTTTTTGTTGGTGTTATGAGTTCGTGTCAGATTATTGGCGCATATATCATTATTTCTTTATGTGTTAGACTGATATTGTTGTTTCTATTACTACTGCTTTCTGTTGTTGTGCATTCTTCTCTGGAAAGGTTTTATGTTAGGATGCAGGTTAGTTATTTTATATGTATAAAACTCTAAACCTTTACTCATACTCATAACATTATTTCAACCAAATGTCACCCTATTTTGAAGATCTTAATAGCTTTTTTCTTACATATACTAAATTTAAAAACTTGCATATCATTTGCATAATTTTGGGTCTTCAAGCTCATGTAGGAAAAAATAAATTAAACTTTAAATTTCTTTATATGTTGCGTATATATACTTTTTTACTTGTGTACTAGTTCATCCACTGAATCAAGGGACACGGTCTTTGAAACTTTTAACTAAAAATATGTTCTTCAACATAATATATATTTTGTACGAAAATAAACAAAGAACCGAGCCGCTTGAGAATCTGCAGTTGTCCACTGAATAGTGTGGCATCATGATGCATATTTTCTCTCACTCTGATAATATTTTTAAAATATATTTTGGAAAAAAGAAGTTGCATTTGCAGCGACGAGATTGGGAAGCGACGACGAGGTCGGGCGGCGGTGGCAAGATCGGGAGGCAACGGCGGCGAGATTGGGCGGCGACGGCGAGATTGGGCGATGGCGGCGAGATCGGGAGGCGGTGATGAGATCGCGCGGCGGTGAGATAGGGTGACAACGTCGAGATCCGTGGCAGTGTCGAGATTGGGCGGTGGCGGCGAGATCGAGTGGAAGCGGCGAGGACGGGGAGCGACGAGGACAAGCTGCGGCGACGAGATTGGGCGATGGCGATAAGATCGAGCGACGACAGGCATAGTAAAAACATAATTCCATGAAATATTTGTCTATACCTCTAAGAATTGGTCATAGTGCAAAATTGAATTCCATGGAATTGGAGCAATTCCAATTCCGAGAGAATTCCTTATATTCGAACACTAGAATTGGAATTTTGTTGTCCCAATTTCAATTCCAGAGATTCAAATGGGCCCTTATGTTTTTCTTTTAGGCTAAAATCTAAGTCACTGTAAACTTATCTCCCGACGCCGGCATTCTGTTGTTTTGCTCCTGTATCACGACCCCAAACCCTTTCCACGATGTCTCCCGCTGTTCGTGCGATAGAAAGCTTCCTCTCCTACAGGTATGGCGTCGAAATCTGCTTCCTCCTCCATCTCTTCTTCTTCATCCTCTTCCTCTCCTTCCCCCTTCTCATTTTCATTTTCCAGATTTGATGTCGTCGACTATTTCTCTTGCAGATTCGAATCCTATATCTCTCATCGTCGCTGGATTTTTGTTCATGTTTCCCTTTCATTTATATTATTTTGTTTGGGATGGCAAGAGAATGATATTTATCTGCTTAATCGCGTGCTCTATATCTCATTTTTTAGTCTCAATTTTTGTACCCTATATCTCAATGTTTTTCTTGTACAGGTACTAATTTTGTACGATTTTTCAGCTTTTGTTCTTGAAACTTCTTATGATTTTTCAGCTGAATATAACTAGTCCAACCTCTGGTTCCGTGCTATTAAAGGGAAGATTTCAGCTCTGCTTGAGACGATTTATGATGATGAATAAGTTGCTACTTAAAAATTGATTCTTGCAAAAAGATTTTATAAAAGCAACGAAAAATAAACAGTAGATTGTTTGAACAGTTTGTCCATAAATGCTTATTTAGAGTTTCATTTATTCATTCTTGTGGATGCATTTTTTTCATTCCGTGCATGATTTTTTGATTCGGACGCGGTTTTTCAGCCGGACGCATTCTTTTCGGCAAGACGTGAATTTGTCGCCCTGGCGCGAATTTATCGTATGAACGCGGTTTTTTCGCCCGAGAGTGAATTTTTCGCTGGGCGCGAATATTTCTCCCGGACACGGTTTTTTCTCCCCGACGCGATTTTTTTATCTTGACGCGGATTTTTCGCTCTGACACGAATTTGTCGCCCGGACACGAATTTGTAGCCTGGGCACCAATATTTCGCCCGGGTGTGATTTTTTTTGCCAGGGCGCAATATTTTCTCCCAAACGAGATATTTTTCGCTCGGGAAAGATATTTTCGTACGAGCGCGATATATTCGTCCTAAAGAGAAAAAATTGTGCCAGGGCGAAATAATCGCTTTTGGGCGGAAAAAATCGCGGCCGGGCGAAAAACAATTGCGCCTGGGCGAAAAATTTTCATACGGGCGAAATATTCGCTCCCGGACGAAAAATTTGCGTCTGATCGAAAAATTCGCGTCCGGACTAAAAAATCATGCCCGGGAGAAAAAAAGCACGTCAGGGCAAAAAAATCTCGCAAGGGCCGAAATATCGATCCCGTACAAAAAATTCGTGTCCGCACGAGAAAAATTGGCCTGGGCAAAAAAACCTGCTCGGGCCAAAATATGCGCCCAGACGAAAAATTCGCGCCCGGGCGAAAAATTCACGCTTGGGAGAAAAATTCACGACAGGGCGAAAACATTTCGACTGGGCAAAAAATAAACACCCGGACAAAAATATGTGCCCGGGAGAAAAAATCACGTTAGGACTTTTTAAGGGATAAGCACATATGAGAAGTCATAAGCTCCATCTGAATAGCTTATGAAAAATTAGTTTATCATCAATTTTAAGGTTGTATTTGGCGCGGTTTATCGCAGCTTATTTGCTCCAGTGTGATTGGACAAAAACGCCATTGTATATTTTGTATGACAAATGTTGCTACCATTATAAAAAATTAAAACTAGTTTGGGCATAAGATTTGTGTATGACAATTACATTTTTGTCCAACCTTGCGAGAGCAAATAAGTCGCGATAAGCCCCGCCTAACATAACCTAAAATAAATAATTTTCTATAAATTGCACGAACAAACTGCTGTAAAACTGCATTTGTGTTTTGAATACAGATTATTCATGGGCATAAGCTGTCCCAAGCAAAGGCTTCGTTGTTATGAATCAACAAATTCATAAAATCATTAGAGAGAAGGTGTACCAAAGTTTCTAATTATTGTAGTAAATGTATGAAAATTAGAACATGTTTATGCAACTTTGATTTTTAAAAATATAAAATTTAAAATTTTCAATTCCACAAAAATAATTTTATCATCGAAATACTTTTGGATATCAATGTCAGTTATGTTCACTGAATTTCAACTTGCAGCACAAAGTGCCGAACAGTATAAATGAATTTCTGCACAAAACCTATTCCTGAAAATATTGATTTTCTCACCAAAGTCAATTCTAGAAACCCAATGCCTGCACATAATTAGACCTTCAAATTGGAATTGTTCAGTTCGTTTGAACGAAATTGAGTCATGGAAATGGAATTGAAAGTCTAATTCCAATTTTTCCGTTCGTTTACACGCTTGACATGAGAATTGAAAATTTAATAAATTCTATGGAATTTATTTTGAACTAAAATTTTTTTTTTCCAATCTATATAAGAATTGGACAATTCCGACCAAGACGAAGTTTTTCCCCGAGTGCTTGTTTTTTCGTTCGTTTACATTACCTGAGAATTGAAAATTTAATAAATTCTATTGAATTCATTTTGAACTAAAACAATTTTTTCCAATCTATATAAGAATTGGACAATTCCGACATAGACGTAGTTTTCGCCCGGGTGCGTGTTTTTCGCTCAGGCGCGCGTTTTTTGCCCGGACGTGCGTTTTTCGCCTGGGCATGCATATTTCGCCCGAACACGCGTTATTTGCCCGGACACGTGTTTTTTTCCTGAAAGCATGTTTTTTTGCCAGGGCGCTCGTTTTCGCCCGAGTGCAAGTTTTTTGAGAGCTTTTTTGCCTTTGTGCGCGTTTTTCGCCGAGCGTGCATTTTTCGCCTGGGCGTGCATTTTTTTTCCCGAGTGCGGCGTTTTTCGCCTGGGCACGTGCTTTTTGCCTTGGCGGGCGTTTTTCTCCCGGGTGCACGTTTTTCGCCCGAAAACGCATTTTTTGCCCGTACGGGGGTTTTTTTCGCCCGGGTGTGCATTTTTCACCCTGATGCGTTTTTCTCCCAAGCTCGCGTTTTTTGCCCGAGCACGCATTTCTGATCGGGGGCACGTTTTTCGCCCAGGCGCTCTATTTTCCGAGCACGCTTTTGTACCCGGTGTACAACCCAGTGTTCGCAGAGTGGGTCCAACACGGAATAATAAGGGACCTCCATACAATCTGGCCCGCATCCGTCAGGCGAACGAGCGAGTCAGGACAGCTGGCCCGCATCAGTTTAGTAGGAGGGTGAGCCTAAGGGGCAGCCAGCCCGCCACCACCATGCAGGCGGGCGGACCGCGCCACCCGGTTCTCCAGCCCACATTTACCTAAGTGACTGCAAGGATAGGACCGCTGACCCGCCTCTGTGTAAGGTGCAGGCGATCCACAGGAGCCAAACTCACACTCGCCTAAAGAGAGAGGCGTGATGTGAGAGCCAGGTCGCGTCCGCCCAGTTGAGTGGCGAGCTGATCTCGATCCCCCCCTAATGTGTGGGGTGCAAATATCACGTGGTTAATAATATTTGGTCTGTCAAATGTGATTAGGTTTGCATTTGGTTCCTCAGAACATCGGAGTTTTGCTATTAGCAGACCTCCTTTTGGCTCCATATAGCCATTTAGAACAGCGGAGCTATGCTATTTGTAGGTCAGACTTGGAAATCTATAAATAGACCCAAGGGGGTACCTCAAAAAGCAAGCTTTCCAGTTTTCTAATTCTCTTGCGCTTTCTGAGGCCCCCTTAGCTCAGCACAGGTTAAGGAGGGAAAGCGCTCTAAGATCTTCCGGGTTTGTGGTGGGACCTCTGTGCTGGAGCCTTGGGTTAGTTTTGAGCTCTAAGTCTTCGGTCAGCCAAGCTTACTAGGAGAAGTAAGTGTGTGGTTATCCCTTCCCCAAGGGTTCGAAATCCACAGAAGTCGGTTCCCAGTTTCAACATTTTGGTGCGGTGAGCGTGGAGAGTTACCAGCAACGAAAACCTTAGCGATCCCAATGACTGATGGTGAAGGGCAAAGATATGATCGGGCCGACTCGCCACCTCCCACCCCCCTCTCGCCACCCTCGGGATGTTCGAGGATTTCAGTCAAGAGATGCAGAACTCGCGTCGAGTGCTCAACACATACTGTCCCTATGGTCGCCGACCCAGCTCTGGAGAGAATACCCCTGTCATGCGACTTGGGAAAGAAGTAGCGGAGGAAGGTAGCGAGCTGGATCTACTGAGGCGATCTTTGTTCCCCGGCTCGACAAGTGCGGGTCAAACCGGCGAGGTGGAGGGGCGGGATCGCCCGGCTTTCCTAGTAAAAGAGGGGAGTCCTTTTAGTGAGGTGGTATCGTCTGCCCTAGTTCCAGAGGGGTTCCGCAAGCCAAAAATTTCCTACTACACTAGAAGGGATGATCCAGTCCAACACATCCAATTGTTTGAGGATGTGGTTTCGATCTAGAAAATGTCGGATGGTTTCATGTGCCGGCTCTACGCCATCAACCTCAAGGAAAAGGCGAGGGATTGGTTCCACTAGCTCCTGGCCAGCTCCATCTACTATTTTTAGGACCTGCATCGGGGGTTCTTGCTGAGGTTCACAACTTCCATGAAGTGGAAGAAGGAGTCGGAGTCCCTATTTCTCATCAAACAAGGGGTGAATGAGACTCTGGGGAGCTATGTGGATAGGTTCCAGAAGGAGGTCCTCCAAGTGCATGAGATATCAGGACACACCCTCATGGTTGCTTTCACCCTCGGGTTACAGCAGGGGGTTCTTCAAAATTTAGCTGAAGCGGATGCCTCCGATGCCTTTTGAGGAGCTGATGGGGAGAGTGGCCCCAGAAGTCGAGGGGGAGGCGTCGAACCCGGCGTTTTCTAGGAAGTTAGCCAGGTGGGTTGCGTAGGAGGAGAAGGAGCCAATAGGTGGTTGATAAGTTGTAAATATTCATATTTTCCAGTACTTAAATTAGGTTGTTTTAGTATATTTTCTTTGTTTTTAGTAATTTTTGTTCAATAATTTGTTTCTTTTTATAAATACTCTCTTAACTTAAGTTTATTTTGTTTTCTTAGAAATTTTTCAGGAAAGCCAAAAATTTCAAAGTACACGCTTGTGTCAAATTGGTCACGCCCGTGACCTGGGTGTGTTACTTTGATTCCAGTGAAAAAAATCCGCTTCCTGCTCAAAAATGATCGGAATTCGTCGAGCAGAGCTCCATGAATATCATCGAGCTGCGCTCGACGATTCGTCGAGCCGCGCTCGACGATTCGTCGAGCCGCGCTCGACGATTCGTCGAGCCGCGCTCGACGATTCGTCGAGCCGCGCTCGACGATTCGTCGAGCCGCGCTCGACGATTCGTCGAGCCGCGCTCGACGATTCGTCGAGCGCGCTCGACGATTCGTCGAGCCGCGCTCGACGAATTTAATCTAGAAGTAGCTCCCGACGAAATTAATGCCACACTGCGCTCGATGAATTGCCTGGAGCTGCGCTCGACGAATTCTAGACAGCTGCGTTCGACGATTCGTCGAGCAGCACTCAACGAATTGATGATAAAAGCAGCTCGCGACGAATTAATTTCACTCTGCGCTCGACGTACTCAGTACTACGCTCGAAAAATTTGCCTCCACTCGACGCTTTGTTTTCTGTCGACACTCAACACCCTTGACCATGACGTGTCCAGTTCCAGCTGCTTCCAGAACCTTGCCTGTCATCAAAATTATGGCTTCCCCTTCACTCCAGCGTGCCACCTCCCGTAATTTTGCTTATAAATAGAACTTTTTTGTAATGACCAAGGGTTCAATTTTTTGAAACCATTTTTCTGTTAGGTGGGCTGCTTGGGTGTATTTCCAAGCTATGTAAGGGAACTTTCTCCCCCTATCTTATGTTTGTTTTTAGCTTTTTGTAACACTTTTTTTAGATTAATAAAATGTTTAGGTTTTTGTCTCCTTATGTTGTTTTGGAATGCATCTGAGTGCCCCTCTTTCAGTGATCCTTTTATCCTTTGTTTTTCTCTTTTAAAATGGGTGTGTGTGTGTATGAGAGTAGTTTATGTTTTTATTTTATTTTGTTATTTTTCTTACTTAGTTTGTTCTTAGTTTTCTATTATGTTAGGACTTATTATGCAAGCTTTTCTTCTCATTTTTTCTTAGCTTCGTTAGCTTTAGTTTTTTTTGTGCTTTGTATTCATTCTTATGAATTTATAAAAGGGTTTCTCAAAGTGGTTTTATTTCTTTTAACTTAGGTTTTCTTTTTTTAGTTTGTAAAACTTTTTGTTCTTTTTAACTTTACTTGCACTTTTTAAGCATTTTTATAAAGTTATTAGAATGAATAAGTTATCGTTTTAATTTTTGTAACACTTTGTTTTTACTTTAATTTTCCAAAACTTTCCCTCCTTTTTTTTTATTTTTCCTTTTTATGAGTTTTAAACAAATTCTAGGAGTAGATTTATAATTGTTTTAATTTTTCGAGCACTTGGTTTTTCTCTTTTTTGAAGTGCGTGCGTTTAGGATTTAGATTTTATTGCTTTACTTACTGCTTTCTTCAATTCGTGCAGAATATATGAGTGTATGAGATAGCATTTTCATCTTTTCATTTCCCGCCTACTCATTTGAGTAGGACTTGTCATTTTAACGCTTTCATTTCCCGCCTACACGTTTGAGTAGGACTCGCATTTTATCGCTTTCATTTCCCGCCTACTCATTTGAGTATGACTTGCATTTTACTGCATTCTTTCCTGCTTTAATTTCCCTCCTACTCGTTTGAGTAGGACTCGTAATTTTCTGCTTTAATTTCCCGCCTACTAATTTTAGTAGGACTCGCACTTTTAATTATGCAATTTCTTTTCTTAAGTCAACCCCATTCCGATGAGTGGCAAATCGCTCTTAGCCCTCAGTATCAGAGAGCATTGGGATAGATAAATTTTTTAATATAATTAAAGGTCTTCTTTTTCTCATTAATTAAAGCACTTAAGGTTTGCCCCGGGTCTACGACGTGTAGGACCACATATCGATGTGTGGGCTCTATTTTCGTTGTCCATACGCTAGCTAGCCGAGAGGCCGTGGGTATGGACCAATCACCCTTGGGTAAAGAGAATTGCGTGCATAACCTCGAGAGAGGAGAAGTGTAATTCTCCCGGATTGGGTTCCCCACCCAATAGCAGGGTTCTTAGCGTAATGCGGGCATTAAGAGGAATCCTTCGTCGGATGAGAGTTCGGTCGAATAGTCTTAATGTTCAGGTGAGCGATATTCCTTGAGCTAGGTGAGCTCATTCTTTTGGAACCTCTACGACCAAGTCGTCCTTTAATTAATTTTAAATTTAGGATCTCTAGTTATTAAAAGTTATTTTAGTTCTAATCGATTCGGTACCGATACTCTATTTCTTCATCGGCTTTTTCTGCTCATTTTCTACTTATATATAATTGCGCTATTTAAATAATAATCCGACAAGTTATCTTCGGTAAAATAATAGTCCCTCCAAGGAAGAGAAGAAATAATCAACTCGTACCCGAGACCAATACGACCCCGATATTCCCCACCAAAATATCCTATACTACTCGCGATATGTGCACTTGGCTCGTTTTGTTAAAACTCGGTTTCAACTTTTATATCTAATAAAATTTATGCGCCCCGCTATTCAAACTAAATAAACCACAAACAAAAACAAACCAGCCTCGGGGCGCTGCGAGTTTTAACAATCATTGGTAAGAGGCAGGAGGCCAGGAAAGTAGATACCAGGAAGTGGGAGCAGCAACAGTCGAGGTGGGGTTGCCAGGAGCCGAATAATCAGCTAAGTTGGAGGCAGTAAGACTGTCAAGACCAGGGACCGAGGAGAGGTCTCCACAGAAGAGACAACCGCAAAAGAGGGCAGGGCAAGTCAACCCTCCAGGTTGGAGGCAGGGATAGAGACCTCCTCTCCCTGAATAACATCAGGCTATGACGATAGCCCTAGGGGGGAGGAGGAGAGGCTTCCAGAGGGGGAGGCAATAGGTCAGGGCATAGTTGCCCTACTGTGATTTTCACTAATAAGAAGGCCATGCAACGACAACCTGCCCAGAGTTCCTAGAGATGAGGGGAGCCAGAGAGAGCGCCCCACAATAACAGTAGCACCGCTAGGAGGTGCCGCTCGAGGAAGTCCTAACAGGGGCAGAGGAGGATAGGTGTGAGGACTGTAGGATGTCGAAGAGGGATCGTGGTGATCCATAGGGGGTGGAAGTCAAGGCTAGTAACAAGGCGAGATCCCACACCATGTATCGTCGGAGCATCGCCTCCACATCCCTTGCCCCACCCCCAGATGAGAAGATTACCTTCTCTCGAAAGGACTTGCCAAATCACGAGGATCCGTTCTACGACTAGCTTGTCATTCAGGCCTCCGTCGAGAACTTCACCATCTCCCAAATCCTCGTGGACAATGAGAGTTCCGTCGATGTCGTCTTCAAGAAGGCGTTCGATTTCATGAAAGTGGAGGCCAAGAGGGTGTTGGCCTTGGACAGTCCTCTGTTCCGGTTCTCTGGGGAGAGGTAGGAGGTAGAAGGAGGAGTGGGGCTCCATGTTACTTTGGGGGGCCAATCCAGCAACTGCAGGTTCATCATCGTGGACGCTCCCAACTATTGGTGTTACCATGGTAATATGGAAGTGATCAAGCTTGTAGTCTCACTGCCATCACAATATGAGCCAATCAGGGTTGCACATAAGAGCATTTGGTGAATTTAGAAGATTGGACTATGTTAGTTTTACTCATGAGATGAGTGAAGGAATGGACCTAGCCAGGAATTGAGTGCGTTGAGTCTCAATGATTCATCGAGTCAAGTGTTGATTCGACGAGTCTGTCCCAAGTATTGAGTGTGTTGAGTTCACTCAACGATTCATCGAGACAAGTGTTGATTTGATGATTCAAGTGCTGATAGCATCGAGACCACTCAACGCCTTCATCGAGTCAAATGTTGATTTGTCAAAATAGGCGTTGAGTGCGCTGAGTTCACACAATGATTGGTCGAGTCAAGTGTTGATTCAACTAGTCTATCGCAGGCGTTGAGTGCGTTTAGTTTACTCAACGATTCGTTGAGTCAAGTGTTGATTCTACGTGTCAAGTGCTGAGTGTGTTTAGTCCACTCGACGCTTCGTCAAGTTCAATGTTGATTCTTAGAATATCGATGTGTATACTCGACGAATTCTGTTTCGTGCGGTTTATTTCCTTTAAGTCCAGTTCAGCATGGTCTACTATTTTGGATCGGCTTGGTACTCAGTATATGTACGATATATACAGTAAACCTATAACACCTCTACCCATCACGTAGGATATAATAGAGAGTCCGGCCGGGGCCCCACACCATATTCCACAAACAGACGAAGAAGTTACTAAATAATATCAAAACCAACAAACCCTAACACAGAGCATTCTAGTGGAAGATTCATGGTTGAAAACTCATTAAGAACAAAAATGCCCACTACTATCATTTAGGAATGTATACAACCAAACATAAAAGGTATATGGCCTTATGGACTTATATGTTTCTCTTTACAAAAGTGCGGTTTACAAACATCGGCGCGTAGGCCGGCCACACATGAACAAGAGTAAACAAACCAAGCCTTCGAGGGCAGCAGCGCAACCTGGGCATCAGCCCGCTATTTCCCGCTTGGGCCAGCACCACCTGCAAAGAATCAATCAACCAAGCGGTGGCAAACAGGGCAACGATTAGCAGTTAGATGACCAATTATAACGACGCTGCCCCTAGCACGGGGCAGCGGAATTTCTTCCCTGCAAAGAATTTTAGTCACACAGCATATATATATATAATAATCCACCAAGGATGTGGATAACCACACAAGTCAATACATCTCACAAACGCTGGCACGACGGCCCGACATTCCGTGCACTCAGGGAACATTATTTGTGTACCGGAAAATAAGGGTCCCACCATCGTTCAGAGGTCCCATGCATGACAGTTCATTATGAGCATTCCTAGTCTTTGCGGCGCGCAGGCCAAAGACTGTTGCTATGTGATCCTAACAGGTACTTAAGCACCCATGGTTAGACAACCATAATACAGGTACAGATCCAACTTTCCCGTTGCTCAAATTTGACAGACTCAAGACTATACTGACGCAGGTACGGCTTCACCTTTCCCGTTCTCCACACTGACATTCCACAGTTGCAGCCCAACGACTCAACTTCACACATAATGGCACTCACAACCACAAGAGTTGAACACCAAGTACCAACCATCAAAGCTTTTTCCTGGATTTCCTCTAGTACTAACTATTGCACCATGCCACAGGTATCCACCAAGGATGTCATACAAACAACCAATTTACTTGGAGTTTTCTCTGATTTGCAAACAAAGCATCGCCAATCCAAAATAACTCATCTGGATGGGCTTCACACAGCATGCCTAATCGTATTACTCACTTCCGGTTCTAATACAATATAATAAGGGATGAACCACCAATCCCAAGGGAATCACTTTGCCATCCACCCTTTGGTGGTGGATTCCAATGCAAATGTAGTAAAGAAGGACTTCACTTGTCCAAGAAGGAAATCGTTACTCTTGGATGGTGTTTTGGTGCCATTGAGAAAAACGAGACGGATGAAAGTCACTGCAACGGCCTCGCCTTTACAGCTCTGGACTCGGCTCCCGATTTGGACCACCGTAGTACCACCGGCGGCTGGATTTCTCTTATTATTCCTTCCCTAGATCTCCCCTCTCTCTTCTTCTTTGAAAGAGAAAGATGAAATGAAAATGGGAAATAACTCATCTATCCCCGCACTTATCCCTTAGGAAATACCCAAGGCCGTTAGATCTTCATCAAAGGAAATGAACGGCTAAGATTTGCTCTGAAAAGCATCGTCCCAAGGCTGACACTGCTTGTGACACGCTCGTGTCACAAGCCGTATACCTTAAGCGGCAAACAACCGACTCAAACCAGAACAGGACACAGGCTTAGACACTCCCATGTCAAGCTCCTTACACGCCCGTGTCACTAAGTACATGCCCGTGTTGAGGGGCGTGTCCCTCAATCGATGCAAGACATACAAATCCCGAAAAGGACAAGGGTCCAAAACATGCCCGTATCAACTTTGACACGGTCGTGCCGACCAGTACACGCCCGTGCTCTAGGCCATGTACTTCAGTCGGCACCGCCCAACACAACAAGAGCAGGACATGGGCATGTGACATGCCCATGTCAACAATCCAAACGTCGTGTCAGCACTGTTCATACCCGTGTTTTCCAGCCGGGTTCCACACTTGACATAGCCAGGCTAACACAGAGCAGGACACAGCCCTGGACACGCCCGTGTCCCAGACCGTGTGACCTTATTTGGGTATTTGGGCCTTACAACTCCCCCCCCTTAAGTGAATTTTGTCCCGAAATTGCTAAAGCACGTAGTTCACAGCAAATAAAATATTCTCTTTGATCAAATCATAAGGTTACAACAGCTTCACATAAAAAGCTCAGGAAATTCAGTACGCATGGATTGTTCTTGCTCCCATGACAACTCCCCATGGCCACAGTTGTCCCATCGGACCTTGACAATCCCAATAGCTTTGTTTCGTAGCTGTTTAACTGCTGTATCCTCGATCTAAATAGGCTTAACCTTTATCGTTAGCCCACTTTCGACTGATACTTGATCTGCAACAACCACCTATGATGGTCATTTCACCGCTTTCTGCAACACCGAGACATGAAACACATCATGTAAACCGCTCAGCTCTTGCAAAAGTGCTAACCGATGGGCAGATTCATCAACACGCTCTACCACTTCAAAAGATCTCAGATTCCTTGGGCTCAGCTTTTTCAGACGTCGTATCCTGGACACACCTTTAAAGGATTTAATCTTCAAGTATACCCAATCGCCCACCGTAAATACCACATTTCGGTGCTTGCCATTATAATAGTTAGCCTGCCTGTCTTGAGCAACCAACAGTCTTTCTCGTATCACCCATATAATTGAGTTGGCATCATCCATCTTATTTTGCTTGTACAACTTTGTATCGCCAGTCTCCGCCCAGGCCAAAGGTGTACGACATTTCCTACCGTATAAAGCCTCAAAGGGTGCCATCTGGATACTAGCTTGGTAGCTATTGTTGTAGGCGAACTTAATCATAAAGAGATGATCTTACCAACACTTCCCAAAATCCAACGCACACATTCGATGAATATCCTCCAACGTCATGTTGGTCCTTTCGGTCTGACCATCCGTTTGAGAATGAAAGGCCGTGGTGAAATGTAATTTCATACCCAATAGTTGGTGGACTAATCTCCAATCACCCGAAGTGAAATTCCCATCTCTATCACTAACGATTCTACGGGGCATACTGTACAATCGTATAATAGTATCCACATACATCTTTGCCAGCTTTTCAACTGAATCGTCCTTCCGGTTCAGGATGAAGATCGACACCTTAGTTAACCGGTCCACAATCACCCAAACCGCATCATTTCCATGCTGGGATCTTGGCAACCCATGCACGAAATCCATGGAAATATCATCAAATTTCCACACAGGGATATGTAACGACTTAAGAAAACCTCCCGATTTTTGGAATTCAGCCTTTACTAAGGCACATGTTTGACATTTAGCAATATAGTGCGCTATGTCCTTCTTCATTCCAGGCCACCAGAAAATTTTCTTCAGATTCTTATACCTCTTCGTGCTCCCGGGGTGAATCGAATACTTTGTGAGGCTTCATACATCAATTCTTCACAAAGTTTACCCCTATCTGGGGCACACAAACGACCGTCCTTCCGAAAAAGGGCATCATTAAACGAAAACTGAGAATCTCCACTTTCCGATGAATAGCGTTGTAGACTTTCATCAAGTGTTGTTTTGCCAAACTCTGTCCACCAGGTCATAATGTACCTCTGTCAAGTTTAAGCACGCATTTGCAATAGAATTCATTTCAACACAAGAAATATCTAATGCTTCCAGTTCTCGAATTAGGCTTTCATCATGCCTTAGCAACCAATTTGCCCTTGCCAGAGTCTTATGACTCAAGACATCCCCGACTAGATTCCCTTTATCGAGAATATAATGAATCTAGAAGGTGTAGTCACCAAGTAACTCCATCCACCTTCTCTGTCGCATATTGAGATCCTTCTGGTCCAACAGATATTTCAGGCTCTTATTGTCCATAAATATATCCACTTTTACGCCAAATAGGTAATGACGCCCCAGTTTAAGTGCGAATATCACCACTACAAATTCAAAATCTTGGACGGGGTAATTCCGTTCGTGCACCTTCAACTGGCATGAGTCATATGCTATCACCTTTCAAAACTATAGAAGAACGCAGCCTAAGCCGCTCCTAGACGCATCACTATAAACCTCAAAGCCATCTAGACGACATGACAATATCAATATTGGCATCGTGGTCAAATGACTCTTTAGCTCTTCGAAAGCTCGTGCGCACTCGGGCTTCCAAGCGAACTTATGATCTTTCCTCATCAATAAGGTGAGAGGCAAGGCTATCCTCGAGAAGTTCTCTGTGAAGCGCTTGTAGTAGCCCACAATCCCAAGGAAACTTCTGACTTCTGCTACTATAGTGAGAACAGGCCACTCCCGTATCGCAACTATCTGGGAAGGATCCACCGCAATGCCCTCTCCACTAACCACATTGCAAAGGAAAGCCACTGACGACAACTAAAACTCACAATTGGAGAACTTGGCATAGAGTTTGTTCTTCCTTAGGGTGTGCAACACCATACACAAATGATTTGCTTGATCTTATTTAGATTGGGAGTATACGAGGATATCGTCAATAAAGACAGTCACAAAGAGCTCCAAGTATTCCCTAAACGTCTGATACATTAAGTCCATAAATACCGATGGCGCATTAGACAGCCCAAATGACATTACCATGAACTCATAGTGACCCTAGCGTGTTCCAAATGCTGTTTTGGGTAATCACTTTCACGAACTCTCAACTGATAATAACCTGACTTCAAATCCAACATGGGGTATACAGTCGAGCCAACTAATTTATCAAAAAAGTCGTCAATCCATGGAAACATATACTTGTTCTTTTATATCAGCTTGTTCAGTTCTCTATAGTCAATGCATAGACGCAAGCTACCGTCCTTCTTTTTCACAAAGAGAACCGACGCACACCAAGGTGACTGACTTGGGCGTATATTGCCTTGCTCTAGCAATTCTTGTAACTGAGCATTCAGTTCTGCCATTTCCTTTGGTGCTACCCGGTAAGGCGAGCGGGCCACAGGTTTTGCACCTAGCACCAGCTCGATAGCGAAGTCGATCTCCCTTTGGGGAGGTTATCCCGGAAGGTCTTTTGGAAACACATCAGCATATTCTGATACAATTGGCACCTCACTCATACGGGCTTTCGGCTCCACTACCTCTACGAGTGTGAAGAGTAACCCCACACCCTTCCAAACTGCCTTAACGACTTGGAGAGAATATATCAATATCCTACTTGTCCCTCGCATGCATTTGAACTTCGTCTCTTGTTCGGGATTCTTCCCCAGTGTAACTTCTTTTGAAGTGCAATCTATACAGGCATGCTGCTCTAAAAGCCAGTCCATACCAAAGATTATATCGAACTCTGATATCGGCAATACTGATGTTTCCACCTTGAAATCCCGACTTCCTATCTTTACCTCAACACAACAAGATTTATCCGCTCACATAAAACATCTGTTAGGTAGTAACAACTTCATACTGTTTGTCGTGGTCCGTATAGGAACCCCGATTCGCAAAATGAAATCTTCAGACAGAAACGAATGTGAAGCACCTTTATCGAATAGTGCTCTTACCGGATAGTCCCGTATAAGGAAAAAACCTATAACACAAAGCTTAAAACAAACACAACACAAAGCATAAAGTAAAACTATAAACTACTCACACCTGTGATGACATCGCCCTGCTTGATGGCCTCCTGTTGTCTAAGATTGTAAATTCGGTGTTGTGCCTATGATGCAGAAGACTCCACCACAGCCTTCCCTTTTTCAGCATGGGATGCACCCGGCTTCTTCTCACCTTTCGGAGGGCCAACTCGATAATCCCGATCATAGTGTCCCGGCTTGCCACACGTGTAGCAAGTGCGAGGACCATAACCAAAAGATGACTCTGAAGCAACCACTAAAGGAGTTTGTCCAGCAGATTTGGACTTCTTACCCCATCTATTTCGGTTCCCAGACTTCTCCGGACGCGGTGGCTTGAACTCTGGCTTTGTAACAGCCAAGTTCCCTTTGCCCTGCCCTCTTTTCAATGTCCTTCTAAAAAGACCGAGCCGTACAGACCAATGCTTGAAACCCCTGGTTCGCAGAACTCGAGAGCAGATATCGTAGCTAATCTCGTAGTCGCCCATATGAACCGACTTGTCTAATGCTCCTCTTCGACGAAGATAGTACCCACATACCGTCCAAAACGCGTAAACTCATGAAGGTAGTCATCCACACTATGTTATCCTTGAGTCAACCGTTGGAACTCCAACTCCATAGCAATTCTCTCTATGGAAAGCAGTAAAAACTGTATCTTAACTCATACCTGTTACGAAGTCACTTTGTTTTATGGCTTCCTACAAGCCAAGATTATAAACTCAGGGTTGCGCTTGGGATACAGTCGATTCCACCACTGCCTTTCCCTTTTCAGTATAATACACACCCGTCTTTTTCTCCCCTTTTGGAAAGCCACTCCAAAAATTTCGAGTTATATGACCCACCTTGCCACATGTATAACATGTGGGCGGACCTCTCCCCGAAGTTTCTTCAAACTCAGGAGAAGAAGGAGCCGACGCAGAAGGTTTAGGCTTCTTATTCCACCATTGAAACCCAGACTTTTAAGAACTAGGTACCTTGAACTCTGTCTTCTTCCCTACTAAATCATTCTTATGTTGTACATTCTTCATGTCCAACTCAAGGAAACGGGCCGTATTGACCAAGGTAAGGAAACCCTGTGTCATCGGTCCTGAGAGAAGCAACCGCAAGTCAACTCTCAGCCCTTCATAGAACCGATTTGTTTTCCATTCCTCATCTTCAAACGTAAAGCCTGCATATCTTCCCAATCTCATTAACTCGTAAAAATAATCATCAGCCGACCTCTCGCCTTTAGTTAGCCTTTAAAATTGGTTCTCCATCGCAATCCGATGTGCCGATGGAACATATCTTGCCAGAAAACACCTTGAGAGCTCCTCCATTGAGATCAAGCTCAACAACCGACCAGCAAACTAGTGCAGCTCCATCTCATAACACAAAAGTCTTACCTCACCATCCAACAATAGTCACAATGACTTTTTGCCCCTCTTCTGTTTCAGTTTTTGTCAGGACCCTCTTTATTCTTGAGAGCCAATCCTCGGCTTGTGTAGGGGTTCTAGTACCCATAAATAGAGGGGGATTTAAACTCATCATGTGTTTCAGTTGCTTCTCCATTGCTCGTCTTGCGTCCACTGGCTAAACGGCCATTTGTCTCACAGCTACACGCTCATCCATTCCAACTGGTTCCTGAACCATTACAAGAATAGGAGGTTGTCTCTGACCTCCTTGTTGTGCATTCATCATTGCGAACACGATTTCAACAACCAACTTTATAGTCTCTGCTGAAGGAGGTATTAGCACCTCATTTGGTGCATTACTCTCCATCGAGCGTTGGGGTTCTTGCTGCCCCACACCACTTCTAGTCTCCTACAATATGAAACACACAATCAAGCAACTACGAATATTGCCAAAAGCAATCACAGGAACATACTAGCTCCATAAACATGTGTATTTTTATTCCTAAGTAGACATTCATATGTTCAGTTATGTTACACGGTAGCGCACATACACGTGTTCACCACCCCTTAAAAGAATTCTACCACAAATTCAATTAAGAAAGATCGAGAACGGAATCTTATACCAATGTTGTAACACCCCCATCCGTCGTGTAGCATATGACCAAAGGTCTATCCGGGGCTCGACGCCATATACTACAGAGAGGTAAGGAGATTACATATTGTTTCAGAATACTAGTTCAATTATGAGCGCACCCTAACTCAGAGCATTCTAGCGGAGAAACTTTAGTTTATGAACCCAGACGTAATAAGAATGTCCACTACACAGTAGAATTGATATATACATATAACACATGCTTTGTTCATAGCCTTATTATAATTATTTCATTTAACAAAAAGTGACTTCATACATCGGCAAGCAGACCGACCACACATGAAATAAGTAAAGTTCGCCTTTGGGCCTTCAAGGGCCAGCCACTCGCAGTATTAGGGCTTCAGCCCGCTACTTTCCACTTGACTCTCCAGCACCTGCACAAAAGGGCCAACCAAAATGTGGCAAACAAAGCAACAGGCAACATTTTGCTGACCCGTTTATAACGATCCCACCCCTTACTCGGGGCGGCATTTCTCTATCCCTACAAACAAGGCAACATATACATATATCGTGGCATGTACAATGTGAAATTTAAGAACCTTTCACCCCAGACATAGGCTCAACGACCATAACTCATGACACATTTTCGGTGTACCGGCCTCCCCCGTGTAACACCACCATTCAGAGGTACTTAACTTGACGGTAACTTCATCATTCAGAGGTACATAACTTGACAACTACGTCGTTCAGAGGTACTTAACTTGACATCTGACTGCCCATTGAGAGGTACATAACTTGACGACCCAGTCATTCAGAGGTACTTAATATGATGGCACATTTGTTGTCCTCTATGGTACAACTCATCATACTTTACCATTTTAGGCTGGTACCCACCATTTCTGGGCAATTTAAGCTCACAGCTTTGCATACAATGGCCCCTAGGTCTCTTAGAGACAGGCCTCACAACATTGTAGCTCCCTAGGAGCTATCGCCGGCGACAGTCACTGTCGCCCGGTGATATCCATAGTTCTCCAGACTGTGATCTTTTCTCGGTTTTTTACTAGAAATGCTTCCAGGACTTTGATGCAGCATCTTGCACACTGATTGTTCGTTTTGTAGTCTAACTAACTAGGGTATTTTCTAGTTATTAATATACAAATCATGTCTTTTATGCTCATATATTAGCCTCTTTTTGTATATAATTTTATCACTAACATGTTTCTTTCTTTTTTTCAGGTTTTTGTAAAATTTTGCTGTGACACGCCCCCTGGTCACGCCCTCCCCGAGCATGTACCAAGGGTATGTAACCCAGTGGAATGAAGCCGTCGATCCGAAGTCAGTCTCCAGCTAAAATCAGCTCACACGCCCACGGTCACGCCCTCCCCGGGCATGTCTGACAGGCGTGTCCCGCCAAATCCCGAGAAGTAAGTTCGGCGCTTAATTTCAACGTGCCAATGTAGCGGCGAATCTGACACGCCCACATGTCACTCCCTCCTGGGCCGTGTGCAAGGGGCGTGAAATCCAACCACCGCTCCAGACATGAATTCCAACGCTCCATATGTCGTGCCGAGTCCGACACGCCCTATTGTCACGCCTTCCACGGGTGTGTCACAGGGCGAGACCCAGCTAGAAAAATTTCTATAAATAGTGATCATCTTAAAGGGTTGGGCATCCAGATCTTGGGAGGAGAGGTGCTGCTATTTTAAAGTAGTTCTAGTTTTCAGCTCTTTTCTCCTTCCTCCTCATTTCAAGTCTTTTTATTTTTTAGTTTCATGCAAATCCTTGTAGCATTCCTGTACTATTTTTTCATCGCACTTGTTATCGTTGTGGAAGCTTTCTTTATAGTATATGTGTGCCCTTCTTGTGATTCTTCTTCACTAAGAAATAAAATAGCTCGTTATTCTCTTTCTCTTCTACTCGGTATCAGTTTTCATATTCTAAATATAATTTTCTTTTTCTACACCATGAGTAACTAAATCCTCCTTATACTCGATCTTGATGATCCGAGGTTTGAGTTGATTAAGTTATGATGCTCTAGTATTTTTTTCTTTATAAAGCTTAGACCTTGATTTATTCTTTATTAATCATACTTGGAGAAGTATTATCGATATAGGTTTTATATCTTTGTTTCCGCTCTTAGTTAGCCGAAAGGCTCGTAGTTTGGAGTGAACATTCAATAGTAAAGAGAGTTGTACGCACCCCTCGAGAGAGGCAGACGTCAAATCTCCTGGATTGAAATAAAATCTAATAGAGGGGTTCACAGCGTAAGGCGAGTTTTAAGCCTCCAACTTGAGCGAGAGTTTTGTCGGACCTGTAAATCTCTAGTGTCGACTAAATCCACCTATGGGGGGGGGGGAATAGGTGTCGTGCGGTCTTTTTACGAATTAAATGTACCTGCACAAATTAACAAACACAGCACAGAAAATACACAAAGAGTTATAGTGGTTCCCCGATTTGGGTACGTCCACTTTCCCCCTTCGACCTATCTCCCACCAAGGGATGACTCGGTCACTTCTCCAAATGGATTGAAATCAAATCCTCACACTACAGAAGGAACCCTTCCACCAAAGGAGTCACCACTCCACCACCATGGGTTGCACCCAACCCTTATAACTAGGAATAAAAATTCCTTTACAACAAAACAAAAATAGAATGTATAAGAAAATACAAACAATGCTTATGGAGAATCCGATGTCCTTCATCGTTTGTTGAGGCTTTCTTTAAAGTAACGAAGGGTCCACAACCAGATTTCTCTCTTGGAGAGGATCTTGACAAGATCGGCGGCGGCAAGTGAATTTGGTGGCTATACTTTGTAGATCCAAACTTATTGACGAAGCAAGCAAGGTCTACGAACGATCTCAGTTGTATCAGTCGTCTTCACCGATTTGGAATGGAGAACTAGTCTCGTTAAACGAATCGAGAGAAAAGAGATCTCAAGAGAGATGCGTGAGATGCACTTCTAGCCTTGGTGCTGTCGCCGAAAGACCAAAGATGACCGGAGATTATCGGCGATGACGTACTGCGAGTAGCGACAAGCAATCGGCGGTTTCCGCGATCGGCTAGGGCACGGCGTCGGCTGCTTTTGATTTCTCGTGAATATTTACTGTAGAGGTTCGAAATACGCATGTATATATACCTGAGGCCAACCCTAAAGTCCGTTGTGGGAGCCACAAGGAGAAGCCCTAGCCCCGACCAAAACAGCGCAAAACATCATGGTTCGGTTCAGCGAGAGAAGAAAATTGCCAAAGGCAAAATCGGCGAGAATCGTTGGTGATTCCCGTCAAAGTCGGCGGGAATCACTCACGATTCCTGTCGATTCTGCCTTGGCTTAATTCCAGTTGGAAACTTTGTCAGCCGGAGGGAATCGGCGGGAATGTAGACTGATTCTCGTCGAATCGGCGGGAAGCACTAACGATTCCCGTCGAAGTCGGCGAGAATCACTTAGTGATTCTCGTCGATTCTGCCTTGGCAGAATTTCTGTTTGGAAAACTGATAGCTGGAAGAGGTTGGCGGGAATGCAGACTGATTCTCGTCGAATCAGCGGGAATCACAAACGATTTTCGTCCCCTGGTCACGCCCTCCCCGAGCATGTACCAAGGGTATGTAACCCAGTGGAATGAAGCCGTCGATCCGAAGTCAGTCTCCTGCTAAAATCAGCTCACACGCCCACGGTCACGCCCTCCCCGGGCATGTCTGACAGGCGTGTCCCGCCAAATCCCGAGAAGTAAGTTCGGCGCTTAATTTCAACGTGCCAATGTAGCGGCGAATCTGACACGCCCACATGTCACTCCCTCCTGGGCCGTGTGCAAGGGGCGTGAAATCCAACCACCGCTCCAGACATGAATTCCAACGCTCCATATGTCGTGCCGAGTCCGACACGCCCTATTGTCACGCCTTCCACGGGTGTGTCACAGGGCGAGACCCAGCTAGAAAAATTTCTATAAATAGTGATCATCTTAAAGGGTTGGGCATCCAGATCTTGGGAGGAGAGGTGCTGCTATTTTAAAGTAGTTCTAGTTTTCAGCTCTTTTCTCCTTCCTCCTCATTTCAAGTCTTTTTATTTTTTAGTTTCATGCAAATCCTTGTAGCATTCCTGTACTATTTTTTCATCGCACTTGTTATCGTTGTGGAAGCTTTCTTTATAGTATATGTGTGCCCTTCTTGTGATTCTTCTTCACTAAGAAATAAAATAGCTCGTTATTCTCTTTCTCTTCTACTCGGTATCAGTTTTCATATTCTAAATATAATTTTCTTTTTCTACATCATGAGTAACTAAATCCTCCTTATACTCGATCTTGATGATCCGAGGTTTGAGTTGATTAAGTTATGATGCTCTAGTATTTTTTTCTTTATAAAGCTTAGACCTTGATTTATTCTTTATTAATCATACTTGGAGAAGTATTATCGATATAGGTTTTATATCTTTGTTTCCGCTCTTAGTTAGCCGAAAGGCTCGTAGTTTGGAGTGAACATTCAATAGTAAAGAGAGTTGTACGCACCCCTCGAGAGAGGCAGACGTCAAATCTCCTGGATTGAAATAAAATCTAATAGAGGGGTTCACAGCGTAAGGCGAGTTTTAAGCCTCCAACTTGAGCGAGAGTTTTGTCGGACCTGTAAATCTCTAGTGTCGACTAAATCCACCTATGGGGGGGGGGGGAATAGGTGTCGTGCGGTCTTTTTACGAATTAAATGTACCTGCACAAATTAACAAACACAGCACAGAAAATACACAAAGAGTTATAGTGGTTCCCCGATTTGGGTACGTCCACTTTCCCCTTCGACCTATCTCCCACCAAGGGATGACTCGGTCACTTCTCCAAATGGATTGAAATCAAATCCTCACACTACAGAAGGAACCCTTCCACCAAAGGAGTCACCACTCCACCACCATGGGTTGCACCCAACCCTTATAACTAGGAATAAAAATTCCTTTACAACAAAACAAAAATAGAATGTATAAGAAAATACAAACAACGCTTATGGAGAATCCGATGTCCTTCATCGTTTGTTGAGGCTTTCTTTAAAGTAACGAAGGGTCCACAACCAGATTTCTCTCTTGGAGAGGATCTTGACAAGATCGGCGGCGGCAAGTGAATTTGGTGGCTATACTTTGTAGATCCAAACTTATTGACGAAGCAAGCAAGGTCTACGAACGATCTCAGTTGTATTAGTCGTCTTCACCGATTTGGAATGGAGAACTAGTCTCGTTAAACGAATCGAGAGAAAAGAGATCTCAAGAGAGATGCGTGAGATGCACTTCTAGCCTTGGTGCTGTCGCCGAAAGACCAAAGATGACCGGAGATTATCGGCGATGACGTACTGCGAGTAGCGACAAGCAATCGGCGGTTTCTGCGATCGGCTAGGGCACGGCGTCGGCTGCTTTTGATTTCTCGTGAATATTTACTGTAGAGGTTCGAAATACGCATGTATATATACCTGAGGCCAACCCTAAAGTCCGTTGTGGGAGCCACAAGGAGAAGCCCTAGCCCCGACCAAAACAGCGCAAAACATCATGGTTCGGTTCAGCGAGAGAAGAAAATTGCCAAAGGCAAAATCGGCGAGAATCGTTGGTGATTCCCGTCAAAGTCGGCGGGAATCACTCACGATTCCTGTCGATTCTGCCTTGGCTTAATTCCAGTTGGAAACTTTGTCAGCCGGAGGGAATCGGCGGGAATGTAGACTGATTCTCGTCGAATCGGCGGGAAGCACTAACGATTCCCGTCGAAGTCGGCGAGAATCACTTAGTGATTCTCGTCGATTCTGCCTTGGCAGAATTTCTGTTTGGAAAACTGATAGCTGGAAGAGGTTGGCGGGAATGCAGACTGATTCTCGTCGAATCAGCGGGAATCACAAACGATTTTCGTCGAAGTCGACGAGAATCACTTAGTGATTTCTGTCGATTTTAACTTAGAAGAATTTTCTCTTCCTTCCCTTGATGACTTGATCTTGACCCATCTTTGCTCCTTCTTTTGCTCTTGATCTGCCTTAACCCTGTAATTGAAAATAAGTACACTCCAATAGAGAGAGCACACGTGAGTCAACACACTGATCTGCTCAACGAGGGATTACGTTGTGCAGACCCGTGTATAATGACCCACTGCACCCTGACATTTGTGTGTACTTAGCATTGAATAGCTGCAAGGACAACTTGATAGAAGATCGTCAAATACATTGTCAATTTATCTTAGCTTGTTCAGGAGCTTCTTCAAATCAGGTACATTGTGGATACAATACCCAACAATCTCCCCCTATTTGAAGAAGCCAAAACCCTACAAGCTAAGGTGAATAGAACAGATGGGAATGAAAATCAAAAAATGAAAATTCAGTTGAGAGTGAAATTCATTACCATTTTCTTGAGAGCATACTTAACCATTGACAGCCACCTTAGCCTTAGCCGAGAGGGTAGTCTCCCCCTTTTCGGCTTCTGCAAATCTAGGACTTCACTTGGAGCATAAAGCTCCCCCTCAGTTCTTGCATCCATGCCCGATCTTGAATTCCTAGCAGATGCTCCCCCTTGATCCAAGTGCCTTGAGCCCTTCAGTCTTCAATCTTCATAATTCAGCATGCCGAGTTCAGTATTGAAGACACTGAACTCGGCCTCGTCTAGGGGCTTTGTGAAGATATCTGCCATTTGCTTATCCGTGGGGACATAACAGAGAGTTATATCTTTGTTTTCCACATGCTCCCGAATGAAGTGGTAGCGCACTTCAATATGCTTCGTTCTGCTGTGCGACACTTGATTGTTCGCAATTGCTATTGCGCTCGAGGATTCGCAATACATAGGAACGTCCTTGAACTGCAAGTCATAATCTTCGAGTTGATTTCTGAACCATAGAAGTTGTGCGCAACAGCTGCCTGCTGAGATGTTCTCAGATTCATCCATGGAGGTTGCGGAACAGTTCTTCTTTTTACTGTTCCATGAAATAAGCCTTCTTCCGAGGAATTGGCACGTCCCGGAAGTGCTTTTCCTATCATCCCTGCTTCAAGTAGGACACTGTGGTCAGAATTATCTCTTATCTCATATACTTGTTCCATAGCAAGCCTGGAACATCTCTTGTCTAGGTCCCATCATGTTCATGGGTACCTAGACTATCCTGTAAAAAAGAATTACCTCACCTTAGGAACTCAATAGATATTGGGTCCTAGGTTTTTGTCAGCATAAAATACATCATGCCTTCCTACAGGATTTTTGTCAGGAAGGATGTCTCTTGCCAAAGGATGTGGACATACCCTTACCCTTGGCACAGAAGGATTGTGCCAACAATCTATGGCAAAGTTACCCACTCTGCCACAACACCAATACTTATGAATATTGTATCTCCTTTTCTGACCCGATCTACTGACTGAGTTAGTTATGATCTTAGGTATGACAGGGGCAGAGAAGTTTCTGCTCACAGATTTACCCTTTCTATCGAGACTCGAGGGAGGGCGGATGGAGAACATGTGGTGAGTGTCCTGAGGCCTAAGATGTGGTGCTTTCTTTTCAGCCAGCACATATCCGGGGGCCCCATAGATGCTTGCTACATGTTTGCCAACCCCTTTCCCTGTGTCCTAGGGTGGTAAGATGTACTGTGAGAACTGGTTCCAGTAATGTCATGAAGTGAGGGAGCTGAGGCTGTAAACACAAACGATTCATAATGATCCATGTGTATTTTCTCATGGGTAGCCATTACAACACTTGCACTATGGGTGTCTTCACTTGAGGGTCGATCATTCTTCCAGTGACCATTGTTGTTCTTATGGTCATACCTGAAGGAATGAAGAATGACCTTCCTACTCGGTGTGGGAGGTCTGTAAACAGTTTCCCCATTTCTCCACGATTTTATAATTCGTGAGATCCACCTATTTTCTGCCTTTCTCTTAATATCATCTATCTTGGAAAAGTTAGATACTATCCTCTTCTCGGTTTCTAGGAGAAACTCTAGATCCGAGATCTTGGAGTCCTTCACCATGATGGATTCTAATTGGAGGTCCATCATAGTCTTTAGCTGAGCATTTTCCTTAGCTTGTTCCTCAACAAGCGAGTTGCTCTTTAGAAGGGCTCTACGAAGGGAATCAAGAGTTTCAATCTTTTGATTGAAGCTGTCAATTTCCCTTACATCAACTGATGGAAAAACATCTGAACTTCTCCTGTCTTCAGGAGATACAAGAGGAAAAGTGCAAGAAGAGGAAGATACCTGATCCTGATTGTGCTGATCAGGGTTAGAGTTAGGGTCTGTAGTGACTTAGGTTTCAGCTTCATCATAACTGCTTCCTCAATCTCTTCTTCAGTCTCAGATAGAGACACTAGAGCCCTGATATTGAGAAGTTGTTCTTGACTTTCATCATCAGAGACGAGGACGCCCATATATGCTTCATCCTCTTGCTGGCATTCAGTCCCGGCAGTCTTCGTTCCATCCATGAGGTCTGAGATAGTTTGCCACATGGACTTTGCAGTCTTACACTTATCCAATCTCGTAAGAGATGATCCAGACCAAATATATGCAATGATCTATCAAACCAGCTTGTCCAAGTTGAATAGTGAGAGCTCAGTTTCAGACATCTCCGCAGGACTCTTAGGGATTAGGATATCTTTTCCAGAGTCAGAAGCCTTTATGGGAATGAAGGGACCCTCTTCCACAATGAATAGAGCATGGGGGTCAATGGCTTCCAGATGAAACTGAACTCTCATTTTCCAGATGGGATAATACTCTTTTGTGCAGGAAGGCAGTCTCAAGGGAGAGACATCAGTGTATAGCTCCATGCTTGAGTCTTGTTTTCTTCTTGACACTAGATACAGGATCTTACTCAAGGTGTTAACCTTATTGATGAGTAACCTCCCTCTGATACAACTTGTAATTCTCTAGTGTCGACTAAATCCACCTATGGGGGGGGGGGAATAGGTGTCGTGCGGTCTTTTGCGGAATTAAATATACATGCACGAATTAACAAACACAACATAGAAAATACACAAAGAGTTATAGTGGTTCCCTGATTTTGGTACGTCCACTTTCCCCCTTCAACCTATCTCCCAGCAAGGGACGACTCGGTCACTTCTTCAAACGGATTGAAAACCAATCCTCACACTACGGAAGGAACCCTTCCAACAAAGGAGTCACCACTCCTTCACCACGGGTTGCACCCAACCCTTACAACTAGGAATAAAAATTCCTTTATAACAAAACCAAAATAGAATGTATAAGAAAATACAAACAATGCTTATGGAGAATCTGATGCCCTTCTTCGTTCGTTGAGGCTTTTTTGAAAGTAACGAAGAGTCCATAACCAGATTTATCTCTTGGAGAGGATCTTGACAAGATCGGCGGCGGCAAGTGAATGCGGCGGCGATACTTTGTAGATTAAAACTTCTTGACGAAGCAAGCAAGGTCTACGAACGATCTCAGTCGGATAAGTCGTCTTTACCAATTCGGAATGGAGAACTAGTCTCGTTCAACAAATCGAGAGACAAGATATCTCAAGAGAGATGCGTGAGACGCACTGCTAGCCTCGGTATTGTTGCCGGAAGATCAAAGATGACGGAGATTATCGGTGACGACGAACTGCGAGCGGCGACAAGCGATCGGCGATTTTCGCGATCGGTGATACAGAGTTTCGCAACGGCGGAGAGAGGGTTAGAAAAGAAGAGAAGAGAAAGTGGATGTCGTAGTTGAGAATATTCTCCGATTCTATATCCAATAAAGGCAAGCGTACCTTATCGATTATAGAATAGGATACTAAGGATTAGTATCAAGGTCGTATTTCCCTAGGGCGTAATGACTACTTCTACTCAAAGGAGCTCGCTATTATTTTATCAAATGATATTTCTATTAAATGTTAAAATAAAAACAGGAATTAAAGTACTAAAATAAAAATAAAACTAAACTACTTGCAGGATAAAAAGAGTTAGAGCTAATAATAAAGAGGCGCACTCAATTTTAGAATTACCTCAGCAATAGACGATTAAAAAGACGATAAATAAACCTAAGCTTAATAAGGTAAAGGTCCTTGACCGTGGAGGTTCCTAAAGCTTGAACACGCTTCTCTCGAAGTCGTGCCCAACTGAGTTTAGGAAGGTCCGACCGACTCTCGTCTAAATCGGAGGCCTAAAGCTCATTTTATGCGGTGAACTCCTCTATTGGATTTTACTCCAATCCGGGAGATTTGGACGTCTGCCTCTCTCGAGGGGTGCGTACAACTCCCTTTACTCATGAATGCTCACTTCATTCTATCGGCCTCTCGGCTAGCCCAGAATGAAAGCAAATGTGGAGAGTATATATCGATAATATACCTCCAACCCATGAAAAATCAAGGGTAATTCAAGGCCAAGAACCTAAAAAGAAAAGGTTAATTAAAACATCATAACTTAATCGCTCAAACCTCGGATCATCAAGATTGAGTATAAGGAGGATTAGTTAATCATGGTGAAGTGCAAGAGGGGGGATGAGTAATAAAGCATAAAATACAGGAATAAGAAAAGAGCACTTTTATTAATGAAAAAGAGAGCTACAACTATGAAATGGAAATTACAGGTCCATCAAAGTAAAACCTATTCTAGCCCTACAACAAGCTACTAGAAGAAATGCGAGAGCTAAAAGCAAAACACTAAGCTAGGTTAAGAAAATAATTACAAAATAAGAGAGAGAGAGGGAGAGAGAGAAAGAAAAAAAGACAAGGAAAACATGGGGCAGCACCTCCCCCTCTCCACCAAAAGTTGCTGAAATGGAAGGGGATGGCCTGGTATTTATAGATTTTTACCACGGGTTGGTCACGCCCGGCGACACGCCCGGAAAGGGCGTGTCAGGGGGCGTGACAGGTACGGAGTTGACCTCGGGAGCTGAATTCTGGCGGGAACGATGATTACTTCGGTACGATGGTGGTCACGCCCTTGGTCACGCCCGTGATAGGGGGGGCATGAAAGGCTTGTCAGGTCAAATTCAGCAGTCGCAGGTCCATCAGACGTCGAAATGAGGGCAGTCACGCCCCAGGTCACGCCCGTGACATGGGGCGTGACAGTACTGTTGCGTGCAGCGGTGGAGAATGCATTGAATATGGTGACAGACTTCGGGCAGAGGGCGACACGCCCCGCGTCACGCCCGGGGAGGGCGTGTCAGTGGGGCGTACACGGGATTTTTGGCGGGAAACTCTCTCTTTCGGCTGGGTTCCTTGGGAACAGGTGACACGCCCTAGGTCACGCCTGGAGAGGGCGTGACAGGGGGGCGTGACAGGTCATTTTTGGCCGCAATCTTGTTGAAACCTACAAAAACAGAAAATAAATATTAGTTATAATATTTACATAAAAAGTGACATAAAATTACCTAAAGGGAGAGATTTAAAACGAAAATAATATATTTTTACCCTAATAAATTAAGCTAAAATATGCATCATCAAATTCCCCCATACTTATTATTTTGCTTGTCCTCAAGCAAAGACTACGAGTTTTAGAAAATAAAGAGGATTAATTGAAAAGTTTAAAAATGCTATAAACAAGTAAGACGGGAATTTAGAGGTAGAGAAATTTTTGAAAAAGAACCGAAAAGTCCTACTTTAACTTAGCACCAAATTTTATAAATTTTACTAAATATAAAAACAAATCATCCCAAATTTTTACGAATTAAAACTTAATTAAGTAACGAGTAAAAAGCGCATTAAGTCACTACTAAAGTCTAAGAGACAAATTAAAACTATAGTCAATCAAGACAAAATTCAATATTTCTATCAAAAATACTTAATCAATCTAGTTTCTCGCTACTATACTAAAAAGTAAACGTAGAAAGCATGAATCATTAGGGCTTTAATTAGGCGTATAGTTAGGATTAGGTTTTTAAGGGTGCGATATTCAAAAAGATAAACACGAGAGATATTTGCACACTTAAAACAAAAAGAAAATGAGCTTTGCCAAAATAAAACTAGCCAAAATAAATACTTCTCTTTTCTTTTCTTTTACTTTTTTTTTCAATTATTTTCATCATATTTTTTTCATTTTTTTTTATACTTAAAACTTTTCACTTTTGTAGCAAAAGATAACACAAAGATTTTCCACTAATTTTTTCAAAAAGATGCACATTAGCAATTAAAGCTCAAAAATAATTTTAAAGTGTGCATGTAGGTAGGCTATTTGGCCGTGGTGAAATAAAATGTGGGGCTACAAAAAGGAAAGGAAAAGGCACAAAAATGGCTAGCAATGGTTATTATTAGGCGAGGTGCAAAGAATCAAAACGTTACAAAAGAAATGCCTAAATCATTTTCATGCTTCCTAAATCTACTCAAAGTAAAGCTTTGAAATTTCAAAAGAGGATAAGCACAGAAAAAATAGAGAATTTTCTTTCATGAAAATAATGATAATAAGCGTCTAGACCGGTTTGTGTCTACTACACTTAATACTAATTAATGTTTAAAAATATTTTAATAATGAAAAATAAGGGATGATGGGTTTTATAAAAGTAAAAGAAATAAAAGAAAGGCTACGGAAAAGTAAAGAAAAATTAAAAAAAATTTCAAAAATAGCATACTACCCTAAATAGGAACACTGCATGAGTCAACATACTACTCGCTAAACATATTTAAACAGAAAGTTAATCAAATTTATTCTAACTAAGCAAGTAGACATGAGCTTGAAAAAACAATAAAAAGCAAAGTAACGAGGTACTAATTGATTTGGCAAAAATTAACTCAATTTAATTTGGGATTTTTTTTTCAAAAATTTTTATATTATTTTTTTCTTATTTTTCAAAAATATTATATATACAAATTTTTTATTTTTTTTCTAAAATTTTTATAATTAAATTTTTTTTTTCTAAAGTAAAATATTAAGGGAACACTCCCCCATACTTAAAGTTAAACATTGTCCCCAATGTTTAAAGTTAAGTATAAAGAGAGAGAAAAGAGAGAGAAAAGAGAAAAAAGAAATGCAAAGAGAGGGAGAAGATGCTTCCCTAGTGTTTGATGCCCAGACGTTGGAAAATGCGTCCCCCAAACTTGAGCTAAAGATCGGCTTCAGTCCAAGTTGCGAGGCGATAAGCTGCACAAACATGCGGGAGCTTATTCCTGCACAAAACAAAAAATAAAAAAAGCGGAAAGACAAAAAAGAAAAAGATAAGCAAGGGGTGCCTCCCAAGAGCGCTCTTTGTTTAAAATGTCATTGAACTCGACATTTTTTTGTTAGCTAAAGGGAAATTAAAAAGAGAAATGTAATGGCAGCTCGCGCAATATGCGTTTCGGCGCGAGTGCCAAAACATTTTTTATGTAAATAAAAATATTTTTTTGTAATTTTTTATTTTTTAAATAAAACAGAAAACAATAAGATTTAGAAAAAGAAAAAAAACTAGAAAAAAAAACTATACTATTAGAAGGGGGCGAAGAGGAAGTAGAAACTAAACTAGAAGGAAAAATAAAACAAGAAAAGAAAACATGAATTTTTGCAAGGAGGGAGAAGAGAAGAAAAAGAAGAAGGTGATGGCGGTTGATCACAAGAAAATGGTTGGATAGAAAAATCCGGATGCTCCACCTGAATATCAATCATTTCGGTAGATTGGGAGCAAACCGGGATATCCGAAAAATCAATCTCTTCAGAAGATCAAACACAAGAAAGTTCGTCTTCCTCGGAAACTTGAAAAAAAATCGGAATATCGGGCGAAATTTCCTCCTCGAGAGGTTGAAGGCACAATGGAATTTCTGAATAATCATCTTCCGCAAGTGATTGAAGGCACTGCGGAATATCCGAAGATTCATCATTCGAAAGATAAATATGAGGAGGAGGGGAAGAAAAAGATGCGGCCTTAGCAGCCAAAGCGTCAAAAATCACTTTGAAGTGAGCATTGATGCGTGCATCAAATGCTACACCATCAAAAACGAATTCATTTTTGCTAGAATCAAAAATGGGAGGCGCGCAAACTTACGGAGAAAAAGTGGAAAAATCTTTAGATGGAATGGATTGATGATCATCTTGGCCCCAAGAATGATCATGGTGTTGCCACCCTGAGTAGTTCAAAGTAGGGTTAGGATCAAAATGTCCATTCAAGAAATTTCCGTAAGAATTAAAATCAGAAAAAATCGGAGGAGAAGGGTAGGAAGACGTTTGAAAACCATCGTAACCCCATGAAAAAAATTCACGGACGGATCAATTTGGCCAAATTGATTCGATCCGGAAGGGATAAAATCATGGGAGGATGAAGGATACCTTACCCAACACTCCTCGTGAGAGTGACCGAACTCTCCACAATTAAAACAAAGATTAACCATTTAAAAAAAAGTAAATCAACTGCGAAGGAGGGGCGAGAGAAAAAAAACAAAACAAAACCAAACGATAAAATTAATAGCTATCCTTTTTTCAAAATATCAAAACTTTCCCCGGCAACGGGGCCAAAAACTTGATACAGAGTTTCGCAACGGCGGAGAGAGGGTTAAAAAAGAAGAGAAGAGAAAGTGGATGTGGTGGTTGAGAATATTCTCTGATTCTATATCCGATAAAGGCAAGCGTACCTTATCGGTTATAGTATAGGATACTAAGGATTAATATCAAGGTCGTATTTCCCTGGGGCGTAATGACTACTTCTACTCAAAGGAGCTCGCTATTATTTTATCAAATGATATTTCTATTAAATGTTAAACTAAAAATAGGAATTAAAGTACTAAAATAAAAAGAAAACTAAACTACTTGCAGGATAAAAAGAGTTAGAGCTAATAATAAAGAGGCGCACTCGATTCTAGAATTACCTCAACAAGAGACGATTAAAAAGACGATAAATAAACCTAACTTAATAGGGTAAAGGTCCTTGACCGTGGAGGTTCCTAAAGCTTGGACACACTTCTCTCGAAGTCATGCCCAACTGAGTTAAGGAAGGTCCGACCGACTCTCATCTAAATCAGAGGCCTAAAGCTCGCTTTACGCGGTGAACCCCTCTATTGGATTTTACTCCAATCCGGGAGATTTGGACGTCTGCCTCTCTCGAGGGGTTCGTACAACTCCCTTTACTCTTGAATGCTCACTTCATTCTATCAGCCTCTCGACTAGCCCAGAATGAAAGCAAAGGTGGAGAGTATATATCGATAATATACCTCCAACCCATGAAAAATCAAGGGTAATTCAAGGCCTAGAACCTAAAAAGAAAAGGTTAATTAAAACATCATAACTTAATCGCTCGAACCTCAGATCATCAAGATTGAGTACAAGGAGGATTAGTTAATCATGGTGAAGTGTATGTGGGGGGATGAGTAATAAAGCATAAGAATACAGGAATAAGAAAAGAGCACTTTTATTAATGAAAAAGAGAGCTACAACTATGAAATGGAAATTACAGGTGCATCAAAGTAAAACCTATTCTAGCCCAACAACAAGCTACTGGAAGAAATGCGAGAGCTAAAAGCAAAACACTAAGCTAGGTTAAGAAAATAATTACAAAATAAGAGAGAGAGAGGGAGGGAGAGAGAAAAAAAGACAAGGAAAACATGGGGCAGCACCTCCCCCTCTCCACCAAAAGTTGCTGAAATGGAAGGGGATGGCCTGGTATTTATAGATTTTTCCCAAGGGTTGGTCACGCCCGGCGACACGCCCGGAAAGGGCGTGTTAGGGGGCGTGACTGGTACGGAGTTGACCTCGGGAGCTGAATTCTGGCGGGAACGATGATTGCTTCGGTACGATGGTGGTCACGCCCTAGGTCACGCCCGTGACAGGGGGGCGTGACAGGCATGTCAGGTCAAAGTCAGCAGTCGCTGGTCCATCAGACGTCGAAATGGGGGCAGTCACGCCCTAGGTCACGCCCGTGACATGGGGCGTGACAGTACTGTTGCGTGCAGCGGTGGAGAATGCATTGAATGTGGCGGCAGACTTCGGGCAGAGGGAGACACGCCCCGCATCACTCCCTAGGACATGCCCGGGGAGGGCGTGTTAGTGGGGCGTACACGGGATTTTTGGCAGAAAACTCTCTCTTGCGGCTGGGTTCCTTGGGAACAGGTGACACGCCCTTGTTCATGCCCGGGGAGGGCGTGATAGGGGGGCGTGATAGGTCATTTTTGGCCGCAAACTTGTCGAAACTTGCAAAAAAAGAAAATAAACATTAGTTATAATATTTACATAAAAAGTGACATAAAATTACCTAAAGGAAGAGATTTAAAACGAAAATAATATATTTTTACCCTAATAAATTAAGCTAAAATATGCATCATCAATCGGCTAGGGAACGACGTCGGCTGCTTTTGATTTCTCGTGAATAGTTACTGTAGAGGTTTGAAATACGCATGTATATATACCTGAGGCCAACCCTAAAGTCCGTTGTGGGACCCACAAGGAGAAGCCCTAGCCCCGGCCGAAACAGTGCAAAACATCTTGGTTCGGTTTAGCGAGAGAAGAAAATTGCCTAAGGCAAAATTGGCAAGAATTGTTTGTGATTCCCGTCGAAGTCGACGGGAATCACTCACGATTCCCGTCGATTCTGCCTTGGCCTATTTCTAGTTGGAAACTTTGTCAGCGGGAGGAAATCAGCGGGAATGCAGACTGATTCTCGTCGAATCGGCGGGAATCACTAACGATTCCCGTCGAAGTCGGCGCGAATCACTTTGTGATTCCCGTCGATTCTTCCTTGGCAGAATTTCTGTTTGGAAAACTGATTGCTGGAATAGGTCGGCGAGAATGCAGACTGATTCTTGTCGAATCGTCGGGAATCACAATCGAAGTCGACGAGAATCACTTAGTGATTCCCGTGAATTTTGACTTAGAAGAATTTTCTCTTCCTTCCCTTGATGACTTGATCTTTGACCCATCTTTGCTCCTTCTTCTGCTCTTGATCTGCCTTAACCCTATACTTGAAAATAAGTACACTCCAATAGAGAGAGTACACGTGAGTTAACACACTTATCTACTCAACGAGGGATTACGTTGCGCAGACCCGTGTATATTGACCCATTGTACCCTTACATTGGTGTGTTCTTAGCATTAAATAGCTGCAAGCACAACTTGATAGAAGATCGTCAAATACATTATCAATTAATCTTATCTTGTTCAGGGGCTTCTTCAAATCTGGTACATTGTGGATACAATACCCAATAGGACCTTCATAAACTCAGGAGAGCACGATTTCGAGAGAAGCGTGTTCATGCTTTAGGAACTTCCACAGTCAAGGTCCTGGGCTTTATAAAGTAAAAGTCTATTATCGCATTTTTTTAGTCAACTCCTACTGAGGTGATTCTCGATCGGGTGCTTCTCCTTATCATAGTTTAACCCCCCCCCCCCCTCGTTTCAATAAGTAATTTAAGTGTTGGCATTTTATTTTTCTGCAAGTATCCCATTTATTATAATTTAGTTAGTCAAATTTAAACAATCTTTCGGTAGGATAACAGTAGAAGCGTGAGTAGAAGTACTTGACATCCCCGAGTTTAAATACGACCTTGGTACTACAATTCAATAGGTACACTTATCTTTACGGGTTGATATCATTTATTTACACCACACACCCTTAGAATCCGAATTCCACACGTACATCACACGCATATCCACAAAGTATTATCTGGCACGCAAAATAAGCATCACCAATCCAGACCAACCCATTTGGATAGGCTTCTCACCATATTCCACATTTCTGGATCTATATACAGGAATATATGGGTATCAAATCGATCTACCCATTGGAATTCGCCCTTTTTCACCTTTTGGTGTGGGGATCTATGCAATATGCAAATTGAGGACTTCACTTATCTAGGAGAAACTCGTTACCCTTGTAGTTCTCTTCAGAGCCATGAAAAAGCTTTTCTATGCGGATGGAAGTGAGCGCCTCACTTTCCCCTTTGCGGATCTGTCCTTTGATCAGGCCTCCGACCACAAGACCTCCTTCAGCTCCTTCACAAAGATCAGCCCAAACAATTAGTTCCAGCCATTAGTTCTCTTCTCAAGAACTTGGATGAAATGAAGAGAGAGAGAGTGAGAAGGAAATAATGATTTCCTCATCCAAACCCCACTGCATATGTGGACTTGGTTTAAACCCCAGCCAAACAATCAATCCATCAAAATGAAGCAAATGACAAGATTTGAGTTGAAACCGCTTTGACCAGCCAGCCAGTGTCGCTGATACTCGAGCAAATCCTTACGATGTTCGTCGAACCCAAATAACCGTTTGTCAAACTCGGTTCATGACATATAACAGAACCACACTCGTCGACCTCCGTTCGACGTTCGTCGACCTCTGTTCGATGTTCATCGACCTCTGTTCGATGTTTTTGTCGACCTCCGTTCGACGTTTTCGCCGAATGCCGTTTAGCATTTGACGTTTTCGCCGTTTGGCGTTCGACGTTTTCGCCGTTCGGCGTTCGACGTTTTCGGCGAACGCTGTTCGATGTTTTCGGAGAACGCCGTTCGACGTTTTCGGCGAACGCCGTTCGACGTTTTCGGCGAACGCCGTTCGACGTTTTCGGCGAACGCCGTTCGACGTTTTCGGCGAACGCCGTTCGACGTTTTCGGCGAACGCCGTTCGACGTTTTCGGCGAACGCCGTTCGACTTTTTCAGCGAACGCCGTTCGACAACACCTCATTTGGCGAACGCCATTCGACAACACCTCATTTGGCGAACGCCGTTCGACAGCACCTCATTCGGCGAACGCTGTTTGACAGCACCTCATTCGGCGAACATGATGAGTACGTCGAGTGCAGCTCGACGAACTCTGTATTACTATCGCCATCAGGCGATACCAGTATCGCACGACGACAGTCTGCTGTCAAATTTCGGGTGTTACACCCTGTGTCACGCGCGTGACCCAGGCATGTAGTTTTAATCCGACGTGGCAATCGTTCTTGAAGTTCCTTTGGCTAGCACTCCCGTGCATGGGTCCACGCCAATATGACATGCCCGTGTCAGCCCGTGACCGTGCCGTGTATTTGGAAAATTTTCGATTTTTCTCCAAAAGTGGTCCTGAACATCAAAAGAAGTTAAATATATACTTTATTATATAATATTGATATATAATAACTAAATATTAAATTAAAAACTTATCTAAATTAGAGTAATAATTAGAGTTATCAACAATAATAAATCGAGACACCTTCTTGAAATATATAAACTAATGAGTTTGTTGATTAAATTATTTTGCTAAGATCTCTACGCACATAGGCATAAGACTTCGTATTTTACTCTTTAGGTTCATTATTCTTCTATAGTTTTGAAAATTTGTCTACTCCCTATGGAAGGTTATTTGCTCTGGAGTAGCAAACAGGTAAGTTTGGGGGTATTTGATAACTCTATTTTAGCGTTATTTTATTTAAATAATTATTTCTTTTTTATTTTTCTTATTTTAAAATAACCACTACGTGACATCTTTTTGAAATTTAGGTTATTTTGGGCTACAATTAAGAATTTGAAACTCACTAGAAAATTTTGGGCACTTTTTGGAAGATTTTAGGAAAAAGGAAAAAGATACATGACCTGGTCACCAACGTGACTAGGGGCGTGACTACTCCCGCACACCATGCTCTTTCTCCAGCATACCCGATGAGTTTCCACATCGAATTAAAATTATGTGCCCCTATCACGGGGATGATTGGGGGGGGGGGGCATGTCCAATAAACCGAGGGGTGTGGCCAAGCATTCAAGCTAGCCATGCAACGTCCCTATTCCCACTAGATACCTTAATAGTCTTAGGTCATGACAAGTGTCATGGTATATGAGTTAGGGAAAGAAGGTGACCCTTGGGTTCCTTGAGCAAAGGTCAACTCACATTATGCACCTTATATGTACAAGTCAACTTAGGTCAATTTATCTTAATTTGAACTCACAAGCACAAATTGACCTCACCATTATGCCCCTAACCCTAAGGAGGACTCAATTGACCATTCACTTAATGAACAGTACTCTTTATGCATCACGAATCGAATCCCAGAGCTCGCCGTCTGTGGCAGCGGTCTCGAATCCTTTGCCGAGCGGGTTACTGTCCGATCGGGTGCTCCTTCGTAACCGATGTAATAGCTTCATTATATGACAACCGAAAAGCCCGTCGCAGGAGTGGTTTTAATCGCGACGGGCAAACTCTGATGTCGCCGCAATTAGCGGAACCCCATTTGTCTTTTTCTCATTTAACCGCTAGTAACTGACAACTCGCAGTTCCTCCTTTACGGTTTTCTCTTTCTCGTAGATTCTTCAGCGACCAAGGGACGTTCTCGACACGAACATTAAACATGCGACCTTTAGATTCGAGTTGTCCGTTAATCTGAGCGGTTTCGATATGTCGGACAGGCGATCCCCTCACTACTCTCATTCTCGTCACTCTAACCGCGCAGGGTCCTCAGAAGAATCCCTCTGGAGGGCGCTCGAACAATCTCGCCAGGAGATGGAGTGAGACAGGTGGGAAACTGGAGAACGCCTTGATGCAATTGGCCAAGCTCTAGCAGCTCTTAACTAGCGGTTGGCGAAGCCTTCAGCCGCAGAACCTGTGGACCCGCAATATTTCCGACCCCCGTGAACACTCAGCCTGCCTTCCAGCCATATCAGACCACCGCGCAACCGCAGCCCCAGGAGGACGAGCTAAATCCTTTCATATGTTACTTCCAAGATAACGCTCGGGAAAGTCCGGCTAAGTGGTTAAATTTCGAAGAAGTCCGCCATCCCGGCATGCTCGCTGATTTCCCAAATTCTAACTGCGCCTCACCATTAACCCCGCTGATTTCAGAGAACCTCGCTTACCTATTTATACCAGCGCATCCGATCTGGTCGCACACCTACAAGCATTCAAAGATGCCGTGGCACTTAGATGTCTGACAGATGCGCTAAAGTGTAAGTTGCTTGTAACCACTTTCGATGGGCAGGCTCGAGAGTGGTTTCACGAGCTTCGACCCCGCTCAATTAATTCCTTCGCCGGGCTCCACCAAGAACTTTTGTTAAGGTTTTCGACCTCCAAAAAAGGAAAAGTGGTCCTGCAGCCCTTTTCAAGATTATGCAGAGGGAGGGCGAAAGCGTGGTGCGATTTGAAAATCGCTTTCAAAAATAAATTCTAGAAGTAGAGAATGTGGACCAAGATTTTTATAAGGTCGCCCTAATCAACGGTCTCCAGGAAGGCCCGTTAAAATTCAAAGCCACGACAAAGGCTTTCGTTTATGAGTTTTTTAGATGCATTCTCTGGTTATCATCAGATTAGGATGCACAAACCCGACATACCAAACACGTCTTTTATCATAAATGAAGGGTGTTTTTGTTATGTGGTGATTCCTTTTGGGCTTAAAAATGCATGAGCCACCTACCAGCGGATGATGGATTCTGTTTTCAAAAATCAAAAAGAGAGGAACCTAGAAGTCTATGTTGACGACCTCCTTAAAAAAAGCAAATCATTTTCAACACATTTAGAGGATCTCGTGGAAACCTTCGCAACCCTGCGCAAGTTTAGGATGAGGCTAAACCCGTCGAAGTGTGTTTTTGGTGCCAACCAATGAAAGTTCCCTGGTCATCTTCTTACCTCTGAAGGGTTGGCACAAAACCTTGATAAGGTAAAAGCTATCCTGGATATGGCACCTCCTCGCTCCCCATAAGAAGTCCAACAGCTAGGAGGAAGACTAGCACGTCTTAGCCATTTCATCTCCAGGGTAGGAGACAAGAGCGCTCCCTTCATTAAGACTCTTTGGGGAGCCTCCAAGTTTTAATGGACCAATGAATGTGATGAGGCTTTTAAGCAACTCAAGAGACAGTTTACAACGACTCCATTATTACAAAGTCCTCGCCCAAGATAACCGTTGTACGTCTATCCGGGAGTGGGACCCAAGTCAGTTAGTTCCGTTCTTGTTAGAGAGGAAAGGAAAAGGCAATTCTCGGTATATTATGTTAGCCATTTCCTAAAGAGTGCCGAATTAAGATACCCTATCCTTGAAAGGCTAGCCTTGGCCATAGTCATTTCTGCTCACCGACTCTGTCCGTATTTCCAAGCGTATTCAATCTAGGTAATGGTAGATCAGCCCCTCAAAGGAATATTGGAAAGGCAAGAGCATTCGGGAAGACTCGCTAAGTGGGCAATCGAGCTGAGTGAGTTCGAAATTGCATATGTACCACGAACATCAATAAAAGCTCAAGTTTTGGCAGATTTCATGGTAGAAACCATAGAACGAAGTTTTGCTCAGGAAGAAAATTCTCCGCCAGCTTGGATCATTTACGTCGACGGAGCCTCAGGGAGAAATTCATCAGGAGCAGGGATAGTCCTCATCAATCCAAACGGGATCAAAATAAATCATGCGGTGAAATTCTTTTTTCCGGTTACTAAAAACCAGGCCGAGTATGAAGCACTTCTTGCAGGGTTAAGATTCGCGAAAGAGCTCAGCATCGATCACTCCCACGTCAAAACAGATTCCTTAGTAATGGCCTCGCAAGTGCTCGGGAATTTCGAAACCCGAGAACCAATTCTCAAACAATATCTCGTGCTGGTAAAGGAAAAGATCGGGAAATTCAAGAGCTTTGTTATTGAATACATCACAAGGATCGAAAATGAGGAAGCCGATGCTTTATCAAAATTCGGCGTTACCGCGGGAGAAGTGGCATCCGAGCTTTTTCAGCCATAAGTCGAAGAAGGGGAGGCAATGCAAATTAACCAACGCTACTCCTGGGTAGATCCGTTCATTCTTTACGTATCAAAAGGAGAGTATCACCCTGCTATTAAAGACCGAAGAAGATTTAAAGTTAAGGCAGCATATTACAACCTGATCTCCGGGATACTTTACAGGAGAACTCTCATCTCACCCATGGCGAGATGTGTTTCGGAAGAAGAGGTCCCCACATACTTCAAGACATCCATTCAGGAGAATGTGGTAGCCATTCTTGAGCCAAGACCCTATAACAGCGAATCCTACGTCAAGGATACTTCTGGCCGACAATGAGGAAAGATGCAGAGATGTATGCCATGAAATGCGCCCAATGCTAGAAATTTGCTCCACTCCACCTCCATCCCTCTCAACAACTTTGTTCGATTACGACACCATGGCCGTTTGCATTTTGGGGGATGGATCTCATCGGGCCATTCCCAATGGCGAGTATTCAACGACGCTTTATCTTGGTTTTGATTGACACTTCACTATGTGGATTGAGGCCAAGGCACTAGGCAAGTACTACTGCTCAGATAGTCAAAAATTTTATTTGGGGTGATATAATCTGTAGGCACTGAGTTCCCATGGAGATAATCACGGATAATGGACCTCAGTTCAATAACACAGAAATGATTAATTTTTCCAAGAAGGCAGGAACCGACCTCCGATTTTCCTCGGTGCATCATCCCGGGAGCAACGGACAAGTAGAGGCAGCCAACAAACATATCTTGAACTTGCTCAAGAAAAGGGTTCAAAACCTAAAAAGCAGTTGGACTTATCAACTCCCCTCAGTGTTATGGGCCCTAAGGACTACACCTCCAGCGCCACGGGAGAGACCCCCTTCAAGCTCTCACATGGATCAGAGGCCCTCATCCCAATAGAATTCAAAGTACCATCACCAAGGGTCTTACTTGCTAGGTAAAACTGGGAAGACTGGCTTGAAATCAATGATGAAAAAATTAGATACCGTCTGGATCAAATCGAGGAACTTCGAGATGAGGCTACCATCAGGCAAGAAGAAGTGAAAAGGAGGATGACACGGTATTTCGATCAGAAACTGAGGGTCAAAAAATTTCAGGTGGGAGACCTAGTTCTGAAAAAAGTGGATGTCGTAGCAAGAAATAACTCGGTCGGAAAATTGAATCCCAATTGGGCCGGACCTTTTATCGTAAAAGAAGTTTTGAAAAGGGGAGCTTACAAGTTGCAAACGTATGAAGGGGAGGACATCACCCATACCTGGAGTGGGGATGATTTGAAACGGTTTCACTCTTAGGACAAATCACGGGGTATTTATTCTCAAGACTCGAAGATAAGAAATGATAAGCCCGGGTTAAAACCGCCGAGTTCAGCTCAATCCCCCTAGAGAATCGTTGTCATTACTGTAATACCACAAAGACCACGTGTAGTGGGGAGTTTTTGCACCGTTTAGTGGGAGCTTGAAGATTTTCGTGCGAGGGCTTCTGGACGACGGATCCCAGATGGCATCTAACACACCACGTCTACATATCAGGAGTGTCAGGGTGGGTGCTTAGCTCTACCATGCGTCACAAGGGACATTATTACAGTTTCATTGATCTTCCTTGTGATGAGATAGTGCGGTCTCAGCACCCACCAGCCTCATCCTTGTTGATCAATCTAGGCCGTGGTAATCGGGCACACCTCCCTTCTTATTTTCTAAATTCAAGTTTTATCGCGTAACCGCACGACAAGGTAAAACTTGGTTAATCGTAGGGCGAGATTTTCATAATTTCTATTCACTTTCTGATCGGCGGTCAAGCCAGTCTCTTGAAGAAAGGTGACAAGTCGAGCGGGCGAGGAGGCCCAGAGTAGCGGACCAGTCATCAATCGCACGACAGTCTAAGTAACTTTCGAAATTGCAGTCGGGTAGATAAAAATGTTATATGGAATTCTGTACTGTTCTTCTTATCTAAATTATAATTGGGCGGATAAAAATGTTATAGGTAATTTTGTACTGTTCTTCTTATCTAAATTATAATCGGGCAGATAAAAATGTTATATGGAATTCTGCACTATTTTTCTTATCTAAATTATAATCGGGCGGATAAAAAGGCTGCAAGCTGCGGACCTGTCATATGGAATTCTATGCAGAATTAAGTTGCAAAATTTTAAGGTCGACCAGTTCATTAGTCGAGGAAATAGAAACTACTCAACCCCACGACAAAACACAGCAGGAAAAATGAAAGATATCATTCATAAAAATGCAGTTACACATATACCGAGCGGTTTACAAAAAAAACAGAATCTGCATGGTCTGAAAAATAAAAATATATACATCTCATCTATGTCCTGTCTTTCTTCTTCCGCTGATCTTGTCCCGAGCTAGACGAACTTGAAGCACTGGAAGACTCGCTCGACCCAGTTGACTCCGAGAAATCGGACTCTCCGTTATCCCCAGAATCTTCCTCGGTAACCTCTTCAGCATTGCTCTCTTTATCGTCCCGGATATCAGCCTCAGCCTCAGAAGCAGGAATTGATTCATCTACCTTAGCCGCACTTGCTGCTTTATCCCGCTCGGCCTCCAATGTTCTGAAGTCGGGGAAGAGATCATCGAAGGTGAGGTTTTGCTCTTCCGGTATCAGCAAGCCGCTCTCCTTAAGGATATAGAGAATATCTTCCCCTCCTTCCCGCAAATGGGAGATAATCTCGTGCAAAAAAGCCGGATTCTCCTGGTTGTACATTTGCTGTAAGAAAAAATCAATATAAAAATCGTTTAAAAATTTAGACCGGTTAGGTTTTTTTTACCTCGACGATCTCCCTCAGCCTTTTGTTGTTAGCCTGCAAAGCTTTCTTTTCTTCTTCTAAGTCCTCCACCCTTACCTCTAGCCGCTCGGCTACACTGGTGACCTTGGCCAGAGCTTCACCCATAAAGTGGTCAAGGGTAAAGCTTCTCGCCTGAGCTTGGGAGGCTAAGGTAGGTAACCACGCGGTTGGCACTGATTTCATTTCGGCCATATTTTTCTTCCCGTACAGAGTAAAGCCAGCTTCCCGGGCATGACGACTAACTTTGGAGCTTGACTAGGGAGGAAGAGAGGTAGAAACTGAGATATGCTCCCCTTGTCGATTAAATCGCATGGCCTCCTTGCCGTGGAGATCCATCAGAGGCTTATCAATCCAATCGGGCATGAAAGGGATTGCTGAACTGTCACTCGCAGTGGGGTCATCGGCCTCGACACGGTCTGCTTCCCTTTGTTTACGTAATTCACTTTGGGTCGGCACCAGACCTTCTGGAGAGATCGGTTTATTCGTCGGAACCTCTAGCTGAACTATAAAAGAAAAAGGGTTAATTGAACGCCGCAGATACAAACTTCCAAAAGCAGAAGAACGCTTATATTCGGTCGTATCTCATTCGGCCGCAACTACCTGTAGCGGAAATAGTAGACGATGTCCAGCCGCTCTTTCTTGTAGAAATTTGCGATCTCTAATTCTTTCCCTCCGAGCTCTATCCGTCTGAAGTTACTAGCAGCTCGGGCTTGCGGACTTAAAGGAAGGACTCCGAGGTTACCTCTGAATACCAGATACCTAGTCGACCAATCCGTAACTTTATTAGGAAGATTTACTACCTTCAGCCCTTTGCAGCCGAAGTAAATAATACCACGGAAGATTTTGTTTTCCTTCTTACCCGCCTTGATCGATCGGGCTACGAAACAATTCCTGAAGAGGTTCATAGTGAACTTTACTCGTTTCGATCGCAGATAGATCAGAAAGCTCATTATGACACCGATTGTGTTTGGGGGGAGTTGACTGAGGATAACTCCATAAAAAACCATAATCTCTATCAGTTCGATGAACGGCAGGAAAGAAAAGCCGTGATCAAAATGATCGATGGGTATGATAGCCATATTGTTTCCAACAGAATTTAACCGCTCTGCTGCTGATTGTAACCGTGCGATTATGGAATCATCGTGCATAAGCTTGCGCACAAATTGCGAAAGCTCGCTCTCGGTCAAAGAGGAGGCCCTGAATTCTTACCGGAGGAAGATGGCTGAAGCGCTAGATCGCACGGATACCATATTTCTTACCCGGTGGAAGTAAGGAACTCAAAATTTATTACAAGAGGAGAATCTTCAATACTATTTATAGGGAAAGTTGTATTCAGAGAAGCATAAATGACCGAGCATAAAATCGCAAAACCACGCAGATATATCAAAAAAGTAATATCAGGTCGAGCGGTTAAAATGCGTAATAACGACGGGGCTATAAAATTCGAACAAGAATTATTTCCCTTTTACATTCATTTCCTTCCCTTTCTCCTCACTTATTGACTCGTTACGATCTGGCAGGTCCCCACCAATGTGAGCCACCAAGTCACCCGCATGCAGAATCGTGGAGATCGCAGCAAATAGATGGTGAAGCACAGTGTGACGGATTTGATGAATCCTTGCGGCATCGCGACCCATACGGCAGGGGTATACGCTCGTTTCCATGGAGGTCGCTCGTCCGGTAGGTCGCGCGGTTGATGCCGCTTGATTCATCGGCAAGGTCTCATCCCAAACCATACCATTACCCCCTTTAACTCTCGGAGTTAGCATTCTCGGACCGGCGTCGCACTTCATTCTCTGCCTGATGACACCAGCTTCGATAGTGGGCAACGTCGTCTAGTAGTCGTTTTTACCGTTGATCTCGATCTCTCAACTCCTTCTCGTGCGATGCGGCTTGTATGATCAGTTGTTCTTTCCAGCGCCTCGTCTCTTCTCGGGCGGTTCTTACCTCAGCAAAGGCCGCGATGGCTTCTTTGCGGGCCGAAATCACCTCTGCAGCCGACTTCTCAACCATCAATCTTAATGCATCCTTTTCCTCCTCCATGGACCGAACCTTTTCCTCTAACCGTGTGAGCTCACGGCAAAACAAATAGGGAGACCTTTGCTCCTTGTCTTGAAGAAATGAAGTACTCGCTAGGATAACCGCCAAGCTCGCATCATTCATCACTGAAACAACAATGCAATAAGCGGTTAAAAGAGGAATCAACGGCAAATGGAACAAATTGAGAGATTGATACTTTGAGGCAGAGGCTAGAATTCAAGTCTTTCTCCTGCTGCCTTTAACTCGCGGGCAGAGAATATCGGTCGTCGCGTGTTCTCTGGATCGATCCTCCTTATCTGAGCTTTCCAAAGTCGCGCAGACTTGATTCTTTCCGCCTCATATATCTCCTTGGTCATTGGAATGTCCCTACCTTCAAAGATAAGGTGAACTGGACGTTTTATCCGCAGTATCTTATTTGAGAGACTTTCCTTAGCCGAAGCGGACAACAACTTACCTGTCCGAGGCGTCCCGCTTTCCTCTACCCGCTCGCATACGTCCTGTTTGGTCTTGTCATCAGGGTCAAATCCAGCGGCCAGAATGCTTTCTCAACAGCAGACTCCACCTGAAGCTTGGCGGGGGATTTGGATGTTGGGGTCCCACCGCTCATTACGAACATATTGTTAAGAATTTCTTCCATCCCCTGCAAATAACTGGCATTAGCAGGGATGTCAAAATCCAGAGAGTCTTCATCCGTAATAAGAAGTTTCTCTAGCTCGGCCAGCACGGTGTCCTCTCGTGGTTGTTCGAACTCTTTTTGCGAATCAACGGGTATCTCGCCCTCCTCAAAAATGGTGGACATCGGGGCAGCGGAGACTTTAGAGCAGATGATTTTTTTGATTGCTTTTCCCCTTTGACGAAGTTTCTTCTCCACCCTCTCCTCGGTGGTCGCCTCAGATCGGCGTTTTCGTTTCTCCGGACTGGGCTCGGTGATCCCTAACTTCTGCTTCAATTTATCTACCACGATCAAAGCGGCATTCATGGATTTCTCGCTGATTTCAGTAAGAGTGTCAGCTAGAAGAGAAGATAACCCGCTGTCATGGCTGGGTGGAGTGTTGTCTGTGATGTTTACATCAGGAGTAATTGCGACTTTTTGGGTAACAGGCCGGTCTATTTTGGTCTCGCCGTTCGCGCTTTCTACGCTCGGTTTCCCAGCAAGAATAGTTGGTGTGGGGACAGTAGAAGTGCTCTCAGTCAATTTTTCTGACGGACTGGTGACCTCCGCATCTTTGACCGCGTTTTCCGAGCAAGCTGTTTTACATTTGAGCCGGATCATGTCTCCCAACAAGCTTCTCATCAACATAGTGAATAATGTAATGTAAACCACAATCCAAGGATGATTCTTTCTCAAGGGATGCCTGGATAGCTCTCCTTCCGGCAATATTTATAGTTTCGGGACATATTAAAGGCTATACCGGTCTGGCGGGTAAAGGCAACATTTCCAAAATTTTCCAGTATTCGGAATTGTGCGGGGATCATGTTTACCCAAAAGACCGCTATTCAGATTCTTCCACAAGAGGTGTCAAGGCCCCCCTTTTTTACCGCGTAACCGCGAAACCACGGTAATCATCAAGCCGGTTTTCCATCTGAGAATCGCCGGTCTTTTTATTGAAGACCGCATAGCCGCACGGTTAAGAGCTTTGCTTTTCTCTTCTTTAGCTGTGCATCCCGTCACCGCTGCCCTCTCTCCTGTCCCACAGGTAGCCGGTGATTCTAGTGCTTGCCCGCTCAGGAAGGACCTCGAGCCTATAAATAGGCATGAACAATACTCTCTAGGCATCGCTAATCGAATCCCCAAGCTCGTCGTATGTGGCAGTGGTCTCGAATCCTTTCCGAGCAGGTTACTATCCGATCGGGTGCTCCTTGGTAACTGTTGTAATCGCTTCATTCTATGACAACCGAAAAGCCCATCGCAAGAGTGGTTTTACTGCAACGGGCGAACTCTGATGTCGCCGCAATCAGCGACACCCCTTTTGTCTTTTTCTCATTTAACTGCTAGTAACTGACAACTCGCAGTTCCTCCTTTACCGTTTTCTCTTTCTCGCAGGTTCTTCACCGAGCAAGGGACGTTCTCGACACGAACACTAGATGTCCCCCAACATCCCATTTTTAACAAAAATTTTAAATAAAACCTTTGGAGGAAGGAGATCTACGCACATATAAGCTAGATCAAAGAAGTTTAGCATAGATCCATAAAGAAAAACATCAAACCAAATTCAAAACACTTTGAAACCACCTTGGATCTTGCCCAAAAATACAAATTTTCAATAAATTCACACTAATTTCAAAACAAATTGAAATAGGGGAGAAAATGAGTAAGATTTACGGTGATCGGAGGTAGCACCTGCGGATATCTAGCGTCGGGAGAGTGAAAATGGAAAAAAAAAAGGAATGTGAGGGGATCTACCTAGGGACAAATCTAATAAATAGAGGTACCGCGATGCGGTAACTCTATCGCTAGCGGTGGCTTAAAGTTATTTTATTAATTACTATTTTTTCTTTCTAAAAATCTATTTTTATTACTAGTAACCCCTGTTTCTAATTTAATGTGAATGATAGCTCAGGACTAACGATGATGTGTTTCATAATAGCATGGATGTAGTTGTGTGTGCATTAGAGTTGCTAACCTATAAACCACATCTTGTCCTTAACAAGGTAGTGTTCTAGTATGTCCATGAGTGGCAATGGGGTGAAAGAGTGTTAGGTTGAGCGGATTCTTTTGTATGCATACCTGATTAACACTCCACCCTACGACATTTGTATAACACCTTATGCCTATCCATCAAATAGTACGGGGCTAGGGTGTCGACATATTTCTTGGGTAGTTTTGACTTGGGCATACTCATGAGTCTCATATACATAACATGACCATTATTTCACTTTTAATGTCCCTTAAAATCATGCATAATATTCTATCATCCTATCTTGTGTTTATATATTATATCTCTTTGAGATCTCATGTGTTTGAAAATCTCATAACTAAGTCTCTTTAAAGAATTCTATGTTTTCCAGAAATTTCTTTCTTATAAAATAATCAAAAATTCAAATAAAAATTTGAAAACTCCTAAACAATTTTTTGACTTTTCAGTTTGGTTTGTTTGATTTGTTTAATCTTCATTTATTTATATATATAACCCTAAAAACAAAAAATATATATGCTTTTTTGTTTGCATGATTTTCACGTCTTGCTTATTTTATTTACATCAAAAAATGTATGGATCGTTCACTCTTAGGACACGTATGACTAGAACCTAAAGCATAACGATTGCATGCTATGTTTGATTTAGGATTGTTATTCCCTGTTAACAGTATCTGATTATGTCATGTTGTGTCTAATCTATAGGTACTTAGCTACTAAGTGCGACTAGACATGATAGTGTATGTTGAATATGCCTCTAGGTATGTATGAGTATTTAGGTAGAGTAATGACAAACCACTATTCACATATCCCTAGAAATTGCACTCGTGTAGAAATTCATGCTTACATGTTATAACTCGTGATATTGTATCTAACATGCTAGAAATAACTTGAATAATCAATGTCACGGTGTTCATGCTTTTATATAAAGCCTCGAACCTTGTGCAAAATTCTAGTGAACAAGTCTTTTGTAGACAATTAAAGTGTATCTATCTATATGGTAGATTTCGATCGATTCAGGGTCCTTGAACTCAAAAATGATATAAAATTGATAGTAAAAAAAATGAATGAATAAAAAAATGGAAAAAATCATATGCTATCAAATCATGTGTCAAGGATACCCCCAAGCACTACTGGCTCCTCTTGATAAGTCTTCATGAGCATTGTAAGGATGGGCACCTTGGTCAAATGAATCAATTTGATCTTGTACAACGATTACATTTTAAGTTTGTACCCGCTGTTTGAATCTTGGTATGAAGTAGATAGCACTGTGACATGATTTTTCACACTATTTCTCTTGTGCTAGCATATTGAATTATTGATATAAAATATGTAGTAACGACTATTTCCACTTGATGTTTCTGTCTTTTGATGCTACACAAACACATGCCATTATTCTATCTTATGCTTCCATGCATAAGAATTGGACTTACAATACATTATATGTCTATAACACATATGTACTAGTACACGATTTCTATTCCTAACTCTTACAATGTTACACTGTATTGAGTCTATAAATCTCCTAGCATTGTACTCTGTTGATGCTCGAAAAGCGACGGACTCGGGCACCACCAGCTAACCGTTCGAGCACTTGGGGAAGAAAAAGGAAAAACAAACTGCGAGCAGCAGTCTACTTGGCGGACTAGAAAAGGAACAGAAAAGCAACAGAGCCGTAGAGCACGGCAACACCAGACTTCGCCCGTCGCGGCCTAAATGCCACTCCTGCGACGGGCTTGCTTTTTATTGCCAAGATGCGGTTACAAGAAAGGAAAAAGAAAGCAATGGGGAAAGCAAGCCGGAGGTCGCAAAGCCAGAGATTCGAGTCCGCAGCCTTTAACAAGTGGGCTCCTGGGCTCGAGTCAGCGTGCTTTGAGTGCACCACTTCCCCCTATTTATAGGCTGGGGGCCTGCCCAAGCGGGCAGGGCTAAAATAACCGACTGCCCGGGGTACAAAAGAGCCGGGCAGCGGTGACGGGAAACAAAAAAGAGAAGGAACAAGCAGTCCGCGCGGGACAGGCGGACTGGGCCAGCGAGCTGGAGACCTCCCTTGGTCGCACTGAGCGCGTGACTTTTAGACTAGCCGCGACCTGAGCGACCTGGGCGGCCTGACTCGGAGCCTGCCGGTCTGAGCCTGACTCGCCGATCTAGCAGAGCTGGGAACTGAGGGCGACCTGAGCGGACGGATTTCTGGAGTCCGCCTAGGTGACGGACCATGCCCACTGGCGAGCTGGGCGAACTGAGTACTTAAGTTCAGCGAGGGAAGGGCAAGATGCCTAGCTGGAAATGTTGCGGATTCTGGGGTTAACATAATCCCCGCACATTTTTGAGTTTTGGAAAATTCCGAAAATGTTTCCTTAACCGCTGAGTCCGCAACTATCATTAATGCTATTTGTGCTATAAATACTGCCGGAAGCGCTGTCTTCTGTCAGAATTGTCTGCGCGACGGGTCGTTACTCACCACTTGCGGTCTCGACTTTCCAGTCCGGCATGGCGAGGCTAGGGTCCTTCTTTGGCAGCATGGCTGCTCCGATTGAGAAGCCGAAAGCGAGTTCTCGGCCTAAGAAATCGAGCCATCGAAAAGATGCGCCTGCCCGCCACCAGGGGGAGAGTTCAGACCAGGTGAAGCAAGATCCAGTCCGCGATACTGTAAAGACTGCGAATGCTCCTCCAAGTCCTCTACGGGAGAAACCGAATCCGCCCTCCGTTTCTGACCAAAACCCTGCGAACTCCTCCAGCATGGAGGTGCATCGCTCTCCTTCTGGGACCATCATGTTGCGGATAGAAACGGAAAAGGAAGTTTCATCGCCGAAAGTCCAGCAGCAAAGGACCGAGGAGAAGCTTCCTGCTGGTGAGACGATAGTGGAAAGGGGAGAGGAGGTTGCCGAGGAGCGAGATAAGGAGTTCCGCTGAAAACGCGACCAACAGTTCCATCGAAAAGCAAGTTGTCGCTCCAAACTCAGTTCCCGAACCAAAGCCGGTTGTCATCGATTTAGAGAAGACTCCTGAGAAGAAGAAAAAGAGGAAAAGAGATGGTAATGCCGCCGAGCGGGTAGAGAAGAAGTTGAAAGTTAGAAAAGAGAAAAATATCTCCAAGCGGACTGGAGCTGCGAGCTTGCAGCATAGGCCGCGAGAAAAGGAAGTCCAAGACGATCTCGTCACCCCCGATCCTCTGCTCGCAGAAGGTGATCCCCCTTCCACGCTCAGCTTATCAACCACTGAGATACTCGACTCTATAGATAATGATCAGCTTGCGAGTATAAATCGCTCTCTACTGGAGGTGCTGCAGCCTGATACCGCAACTGGAGGAGAAAATCTTGACGACCCTTCTTCTTTTTTTCCAGCTGAAGAGAGGAAGAAAAACGAGGATCAACTCGCAATAATGAAGGCGAAGGTTGAAGCGGCCTCGGAGAAGCTCGTGGTGGATAAGCGGACTGAGGATCTTCAGATTGCTGCCGAGCTGATGCGATCTGGTAAGTTGCAGCCGGCGACCAAGCGGTTTCAGAGCTCTTGGTTGTACAAATCCCCTCCACGAAAGTCGCGGCCAGTCAAGATCCTTACAGAAACTGATGACATAGTTACCTCGAGCAGATCGCTGGCCGAGACAAGAGCACTAGTCCGCCGTGAATGGAGGCGTCGCCTAGAGGCTTTTGATCCGGAGCGCGTGAGGCGACCTATCCTTCATAGTCGTCAAATCGCCGCGAAGATAACCAAAAGTGGATAAAAACCTTTTCCCTTTTCTCTTTTTTCTTCTGGAGCTATTGCGGCCTAGGATACTGAGGCGTCTTTACTTTCTTTGTTGCAGTTCAGAAGTCCACGCCCGATTCTGTCGAGGTCGGCGAGATCGTGCCTACGCCACCAAATGTGACGGAGGCCGCGGCGCGGACTGCTGATGAACTCGCACAGGAGGAGCTGCCTGCTAAAGAAGACAGTGTACTGTTAGCGAAGAATAATGAGGAAGAGTTATGCGAGCTTCGAACTGCCCTAAAGAAAAGCAAAGCGCGGGAAAAAATCCTGGAAAGCGAGGTCGCCAGCCTTTCAGCCGCACTGGAAGGTGCGAACAAGGAGAAAAATCGTCTGAGCGGAGATGTCCGCCATTATAGGAGCAAATATTTGGCTTTGGCGAGAGAAGGAAAGAAGCAAGTAAGCGAAGCCGCTGGGGTGAGATCGCAAGCACCTCAGCCTGCTGTGGGGGAGGGATCGGCCCCTGCGGCAAGCGGGCAGCCCGCGGTGGTCGCAGATCCAACCCTGGCAGTTCAATTGATTCCATTTCCACGGGTAGCCAAAGACATGGCTCATATGCACCGCACCTTCAATAACATGCACCATCTGGTTTCCCAACTCTACTGCGAGATCTTGCGAGGAAGTGACCTGGCTGCACATATTGGAATGGAGTAGGAGGTGCGACCTGCTCAGAGAGACCGCGGAAGGCGCTAAGGCCTAAACATTCGCTTTCTATTATTTTTTAAGCTGCTATATAATATTGTTGCTGAAACTCTTCGTTGTGTGATTGTATCTGTGTTGTGATATTACTCTGCTTGTTGCATACTATTATTTTTTCGGATAATCCTGTTGTGAAATGTAAGTTATACGGACTGGTGTTTTATGCCTGCTTATCTTGTTTACTAGAAAATTGCGATCCCTGTGGGCTTCCTGTGAATTCGCAATTATTTGCAGGGAGAATAGGGAAGAGGCGAGCTGAGCGGACTGGCTTTGAATCCGCAAAGCCTTGAAAAATATCTGATATTGCAGGGAAAACAGGGAAGAGGCGAGCTGAGCGGACTGGCTTTGAATCCGCAAAGCCTTGAAAAATATCTGATATTGCAGGGAAAACAGGGAAGAGGCGAGCTGAGCGGACTGGCTTTGAATCCGCAAAGCCTTGAAAAATATCTGATATTGCAGGGAAAACAGGGAAGAGGCGAGCTGAGCGGACTGGCTTACCGATCTGAGTGGATTGACGGCTGTCATGTCAGACGATTTTTATATAAATAGGGTTGTCATTCTTTATTTGTGTAGAAAGCAGTGGGAGCTGAAGACTTGCGGTCTGAAAACATGGTATCCGCACGCACTGAAGCCGCAGCCGCCTTCCACGCTGCTGATCATAAAAGGAGTAGACTAACCGAAGCCGACCTGGAGGCGTTCTTGGGAGTTCATATGGCGGACTCGCCCGTACTCGCGCGGCTCCCCGAGCACCACGAACGATTGAATTTTTCAACCGCTACCCAGCTCGCAATTCCAATAGATCATTTTGACTGCGGGTTCAAATTTCCCCTGCTCTGGGAGGTCGCGGAGATCTTTGAGCATTATGGGGTGGTTCCGGGCCAGCTTGCCCCGAACAGTATGGTTGCGATCTGCAGTTTCATTGCTTACCTGCGGGCTGAGAGGATTAAATTTTCCTTGAAGATTTTCAGGAAGATTTTCTCTGTTCGCTCTATTACCCCGACGGGAGACCCTGAGTACAAAGGCATCATCTACTTCTACTGTAGGGGAATGAAAGTTGTGGGCTTGCCGAATAAGATCCACAACTGGACCTCTAGGTATCTCATCTTTGAAGGCGACCTGGGGTTCCTTCATACCAGTCCGCAGCTGCGCGTAGACGCTGACTTTAAGAGCGTGCGGCTGAACGATGCCGAGGCCGCCATCGTCAAGTTCCTTGACGGAGCGAGGCTGGATGTTGACTATTACATCCCGCTGCTGCCTGGGCTATATACTGTTAGCCGCCAAGAGAGTAAGTCTTGCGACCTTCGTTTGTATCCGCAACAACTTAGGAATTTTAGCTAACTTTCTCTCTTGCAGCGACCTTGGCGGTGCCCGCAAATCTGCCCGTTGCGCCAGCCGGACAGACTCCTATGCAAGGGGAAAGGAGAAAAGAAATCGCAAAAAAGAGGAGGGAAGACGGAGACCCCGCCGCGGGTTATTCTTCTGATGGCAGCTTCGACATTGCGGGCTTCGGCGAGAAGCAGAAGGATCTGAGGGGCAACCCCATGATCCACTGGCATGAGAAGAAAAAGTATGTCCGCCTATCAACGGCTCTTCCCTCTTGGAGGAGCCCGCGCCCGTCTCGCCATGCCCACGTCGCCCTGTCCGCTTTGTACGGGAAGCAAAACCTCCGCGATCTGCAAGGTGTGGCCCCTGATGACCTCCCCCTTCTCGCTGCGCAGGCCAGTGCGAACGCTGCCGTCACCAACCATTTCTTAGGCAGGCTTACGCGCGAGCTGCTTAGGGACAATGCGCGGCATAGGAAGGAAAGCGATTCGCTGAAAGAGAGGAATAAGCGACTTGGTGTAAAAGTTAATCAATATAAAGAAGACAAGGCCGTAAGTGCTTAGTTAATCGCCATTAATCTTGCTTATCTTTCGCGGACTGATGTTTTGAAATCTTTTGCAGATCGCATATGAGGTAACCAACCCAGACTTTCAAAAGGCCATGTTTCCTTTTGTAAGGGAAAGCGTCGAGGTCGCGCTCGAGCGCGTTATCAGCGATGGGTACGCGAAGGCTGGGGTAGACTCTATTCCCTTCCTGAAGCTCTTCCCGGAGCTAAAGGATAAAGTTGCCGAGTTCGAGCAAGCTGATAAGGGAAAAGCGGTTGCCGAAGATGACGAGGAGGAGTCTGCTGACGAGGAAGTGGCCTCAAGCCAACAGCAAGGAGGTCAATCGGATCAGTCCGCTAACTCCAGCTCTGGTGAGAGTAGCTCGCGAACAGAACCCTCGGCCGCTTCTCACTCTGACGACAGCAGCAACAGTGACTCAGGCGGCTACTCGCTTATAGTGGATGTGGATGGGTCAAGCCCTGAGAAGCCTGCGGACAAGAAGCAGAGGATAGAATAGGGATATATATATTGTAATTTTTTGGTTTTCTTTAATGTAAGGGGGAGGGGCGGACTTTACGCGAGTCCGCCAGGACATGTAATTTTTGAATGAATATATATAAAAAAGGATATTTTTGATATCTTCTGAGATTTTCTGCTTGTTTCTTGCTGATACTTTAGAGATCGCACTTATATCTTTGCTAGCTGAAATTTCACTACCACAATCTTGTTATAATATGAACAGAATGTATTCCTTGGGAAAGAGACGAGTGATGCAGACTTGGATGAGTTCAGTTCTCAGTCCGCATTTCACAGAACTTTTGCCAGTTTTTGCGAGAACAAAGATAACAAAAAAACCATAATCTGCTAACCCAAACATCATGAATAAGCGAACTGGACGGACTAGGGTCACCATCCGCAGATATTCGCGCTTGAATTTCTTCCAAGTACATTGTGCGCATCGAACAAATTCTGCGGACCAGGCGAATTAGAAAACCAATGTCCGCACTGCCTCAGTCAGCAACATCAGAAGTGACCTGTAATTCATAATAAGCGGGTAGAAGCGACCGGAGCAGCATTGCTTTCCTCACAAGATTATGAATTATCGAATCAACCATGGAACGGCGGACTGAGCGGATAAGGCAACTGGAGTCCGCACTTCATTAATGAACAATATCAGAAATGACTTGTAATTCACAACCAAGCGGGTAGGTGCGGCCGGAGCGACATTGCTTTCCTCACAAGGTTATGAATTACAGAATCAACCCAGGTGACGGCGGACTGAGCGGATAAGGCAACTGGAGTCCGCACTTCATTAATAATGACAACCCCTGTGAAGAAGAAAGCCGCAGTCCGGAGGCCAAGTGGGTAGGTGCGGCCGGAGCGGCATTGCTTTCCCCACTGGACTTCGGAGTCTGCAGACTCAATAACTCAATTACTGCCCTCTTGCCTGAAGTACAGTCTAAGTCGATCTCTCGGGCAGGTACGGCCGGAGCGGCATTGCTTTCCTTTGAGATCGACAAGACTGTGGGTCTTCTGCAGGCACTGCTTGAGGGTACCAAGGAGTGTTTGAGAGTCGCAACCCTATGATGATCTGGGGGCAGGTGCGGCCGGAGCGGCATTGCTTTCCCCGTGCGATCATCTGGGTTGTAACAATATCCCTTAAGTGGCGTGGTAGAGCTGACCTCCACTTCGCTCCTCCATAATGCAGAAGTGGGGTTAGGTACTAGCCGGGATCCGAAATCCAGTATCCTACCGCACTAGAGTTGGTAGGCTCCCACTACACGGTGCGAAATCTCCCCGCAACACGTGGTCATCGTGGTGTTATGCTGACACCAACGGTTCTAGGGGAGGTTTTTGCTGGACACGGCAATATCTTCTGGCATCAAGCAACTGCCGGGAGTTGCTCGAGGAGGTAAGAAAGAAGAGGCATTCGAAGAAGTGTTAGTATGAGTATTTAGGCAAGTATCAATTTTGAGAGATTCGTATAACCATAAAATAGAGAGTTCAGAGAGAATCGTTTAGAGTTACCCTTGCTCCATATATTTAACTGTCAACGCTTGAAACACAAAGATACTTGATAAAAGTGTTGGCAAGGAATTTTTATTAATAGTGAACCTCTTAAAGAGTTTACACCGGAAGAAAGGAAAAGAAGTTCAGGAAAAGAACCGCTTTAGGTCATCTCCGCTCCATGTGTGCGACATGTCTTCACCTTCAAATGTTTGTAACCGGTAGGCCCCATTTTGAAGTGCTTCCTTGATAATGAATGGTCCTGCCCAGCTAGGATTAAGCTTCCCAACTGAGCTGGCTCTTGCAGCAGCATCGACCTTTTTAAGAACCAGATCTCCCACTTGAAAGTGTTTGATCCTTACGTTCTTATCGAAGTAACGGGCCATTCTTCTTTTTACTTCCTCCTGCCTGATAGCAGCCTTGTCTCTGACCTCTTCGATATGCTCCAAACTGAACCTCATCTCCTCGCTGTTCAACTCAAGCCAATCCTCCGTGCCTTGCCTGGCAAGCAGTACTCTAGGCGACAGAACTTCAAACTCAACAGGAACCAATGCCTCGGACCCGTGGGAAAGCTTGAACGGGGTTTCTCCTGTTGCAGATGAAGGTGTTGTTCTCAGGGTCCAGAGGACTGAGGGAAGTTGATCAGCCCAACTGCCCTTGAGATTTTGAACCTTTTTCTTAAGCAGGTTGAGGATTCGCTTATTAGCTGCTTCTACTTGACCATTGCTTCTGGGATGATGCACCGATGCGAAGCGCAGCTCTGTTCCGATCTGTCTGCAAAAGTCTATCATCTCCGCATTATTGAACTGTGGTCCATTATCGGTGATTATTGCCATAGGGATTCCATGTCGGCAGACTATCTCTCCCCAAATAAAATTCCTCACGACCTGGGTTGTTGTTTTTGCCAATGCTTTAGCCTCAATCCACTTACTGAAGTAGTCGATCATAACTATAATAAAACGCCGCTGCCCACTTGCCATGGGAAAAGGGCCAATGAGATCCATTCCCCAAACAGCAAAGGGCCAAGGGGTTGTAATCGACCTGAGAGATTGAGCTGCTTGATGCTGAAGAGGGGCGAATTTCTGGCATTGAACACATTTTCTCGCATAGGCCTCAGAGTCCTTCTTCATTGTAGGCCAGAAGTAACCTTGCCGCAGGATCCTTCTTTCTAATGTTCTTGCTCCCGAATGACTTCCGCACTCGCCAGAATGCACTTCTCGGAGAATGGTGGGAACCTCACTTTCTGAAACACATCTTGCCATTGTGGATAAGAAGGTTTTCCTGTAGAGAATGTCGGATATCAAGTAATAGTGTGCTGCCTTCAACCTGAATCTCTTCTTATCTTTGACTGACTGATGTAGATTCCCAGTTGACAGGTAGAGAATGAACGGATCCATCCAAGAGGGACACTGATCGATTTGCATTAGCCCTTCTTCCTCCACCGCTGGGCGGAAAAGTTCAGAAGTTGTCCCTCCTGACGAGAGCCCGTACTTTGCGAGAACGTCGGCCTCCTCATTCTCTGTTCTTGGAATGTGCTCAATAGTAAAACTTTTGAATCTGCCAACCTCAACCTTTACCAGCATAAGGTACTTTTTCAACACTGGCTCCCTGGTCTCGAAGTTGCCAAGAACTTGTGAAGCCATTACCAGTGAATCAGTCTTGATATGGACGTGATCAATTCCAAGCTCTCGTGCAAGCCTCAAGCCGGCTAATAAAGCTTCATATTCCGCCTGATTGTTAGTCACTGGAAAATAGAACTTGATGGCCTGCTCAAGTTTGACACCATTCGGGTTTATCAAAACTACTCCTGCACCCGAGGAGTTTCTACCAGAAGCTCCATCCACATAAATGGTCCAAGATAAAGGGGACCTTGCTGCTTGGTCCGAGCTGGATTCTGTCGTATCAATCATGAAATCTGCAAGCACCTGTGCCTTGATAGCTGTTCTGGGCACATAGGAAATTTCAAACTCGCTCAGCTCGATTGCCCATTTAGCTAGCCTGCCTGAATGCTCTGGTTTTTCTAACACATTCTTCAAAGGTTGATCAGTAACTACCTGAATTGAATGAGCCTGGAAATACGGACGGAGTCTGCGGGCAGACATAACTAATGCTAAAGCTAGCTCCTCTAGGATGGGGTACCTTGCCTCTGCATCCTTCAGGATGTGACTGACATAGTAAACAGGGAACTGCCTCCTGCTTTCTTCGCGAATCAGAACTGAACTAACTGCCTCGGGACCAACCCCTAGGTATAGGAATAACACCTCCCCTGCTCGAGGGCTTTGGAGTAAAGGAGTCGAGGTTAGTTGCTTTTTTAATTGCTCAAAAGCCAAGGAACACTCTTCTGTCCATTGAAACTTGGACGCTCCCCGAAGAGTCTTAAAGAATGGTGCACTTTTATCTCCAACTCGAGAGATGAACCTCCCGAGTCCTGCCAACCTCCCCCCTAACTGCTGAACCTCTTTGGGTGAACGGGGAGGGGTCATACCAAGGATGGCTTTAACCTTATCAGGATTGGGGGCTAGACCCTCGGGAGTAAGGAGATGGCCGAGAAATTTCCCTTTACTTGCCCCAAAGACGCATTTTAACGGGTTAAGCTTTATTTTGCGCCTTCGTAGAGTAGAAAAGGTCTCTACAAGATCTACCAGGTGCTGTGGAAGAGACCTACTCTTAATCAAGAGGTCATCCACATACACCTCGAGGTTTCTACTTTTTTGTTCTTTAAACACTTGGTCCATCATGCGTTGATAGGTTGCGCCAGCATTTTTAAGCCCAAAGGGCATCACAAGATAACAATAGCAACCGTCATTAGTGATGAACGATGTGCAAGGGATATCAGGTTTATGCATTCTTATTTGGTGATAACCAGAGAATGCGTCTAAAAAACTCATAAACGGATACCCTACCGCAGAATCAACTAATAAATCTATCCGAGGCAAGGGGTAGAAATCTTTCGGGCACGCTTTATTCAAACGGGTGAAATCTACACACATACGCCACTTTCCCCCAGGTTTCTTAACCATTACAACATTGGAGACCCACTCGGGATACTGAATCTCTTGAATGAAGCGCGCTTTGAGGAGTTTAGCAACCTCCTCTCTGATGGGCTCTGCTAGCTTGACAGCTACATCCCTCTTTTTTTGCTGGACGGGCTTGGCGGCTGGATCGACATTGAGATGATGGCAAGCCACGTCGGGATCCACCCCTGGCATGTCCTCCGCTGACCAAGCGAAGACATCCAGATTCTCCAATAGGCAAGATATCAACTCCGCCTTTTGATCTTCTGGCAATTCGGAGTTGATGGAGAGCTTTCTTCCTTCTCCTTCTGCGATGGGGACTTCTTGCGTCACCTGGGCAGGTTCCAGGTGAGCGCCTTCTCTATTCTCAGCATCTTCTGAAGGAGTGGCTTCTGCTGCTGCTGGAAAAGCTGGGGGGGAAACCTCAGTCATGTTGACTGTTCGGAGGTAACACTCTCGAGCCTGCCTCGGGTCGCTCCTGACCCTACACTGGCGGCCATCCTTGCAGAACTTGATGGCTAGATGGTATGTTGAAATGATGGCGCGATATTTGTTTAGCAACGGTCTTCCAAAGATGGCATGATAGCTGCTCGGAGCATCTACCACTATGAACTGGATTTCTTTGGTCACCCCTCCGAGCGTCACCGTGAGTGTGACACTTCCTTCAACTTCCTTCCTTTCTCCTGAGAAGCCATAGAGTGGCCCTTCGGTGGAAAGCAGAGTCTTTCCAGTCCTCAGGGCTTCGAAAGTGGACTTAAAGAGGAGGTTCACGGAGCTGCCGGTGTCGATGAGAATTCTATCGACCGTGAAGTTTCCGATGGCTGCCTGGACCACGATGGCATCATCGAAGGGGTTGGCGGTTGCAGGAAGGTCCGCAGAACCAAAGGTGATGACTTCAGAAGGTCGGGCAGAAGAAGTAGAAGCAACCTCAGTTCGCGAAAGCCTTGACAAAGAGGACTTCCGGGTAGATTCAGCCCCTGCTCCGCCATGGATGAAAAAGAGTCTTCCCAAGGCCCCCTCGTCCACAACATCAATACACTCATTTTGGATATCAATGAGCCCCAGATGGCCCTCATCCCTTATCTCTATGCACTCCTGGTGAACTTCAGCCACCTCCTTGCCCTTGGAGGTGGAAGGCCTTGAAGAATCATTCTTCCTGCCCAGGTCCTCGAGCTTACCCTCGGCGAGCAACCTCTCAACTAGCTTCTGAAGAGCCTTGCAGTCTTTAGTCAGATGACCTTTCTCCTTGTGAAAATTACAGAACTGAGAGTTGTCTCTGGGCTTCCAATCTCTCTGAGGCCCTTGCCTCTTTTCTTCAACTTTCTTCTGGATTACTTGGGCAACCTCTTCAAAGTCGATGTCTAGATCTGCAAGCTCTTCCATAGGGCTGCTCCCGTGAGGATTTGAAGCTGGCAGGGTTCTCTGAAGAATGGGGAGCGCTTGAAGGGGAACGGCGGGAGCGGCGGCCAACGGCAGTCTCTGATCATGAAACTGTTGATGGCTAAGGAAGGGTTTCTTATGGCGGAGGTTGCGCCCCCTCTGAGGTGGAGGGTGGAAATCAGGCCGGGGAGGCTTACTGTGGTACTGATTGTTGGAAGAGGAGTGAGGGACATCCCTTCCTCCAGCTTTAGCTGTCAGGGATGAGATATAGGTAGGATTGGCATTTTCCCCCTCAATAAAGCGATTAGCTATCGCGATGAGCTCCTGATAGGTTGACGGTGCCTTTGTTGTCACTTTGAATTTCAACGGGCCCTCCCGGAGGCCGTGAATCAGGGCAACTTTATAATAATCGGGGTTCACATTCCTTACCCCTTGAATTTCTTTCTGGAACCGATCAACGAATCTTGCCACCGATTCATTGTCTCTTTGCCTAATATCAAAAAGGGCTGCCGGCCCATCCTTTCTCTTCTTAGAGGTTGCGAACCTCAGGAGCAGCTCGCTGCGAAGCTCAGCGAAGGAGGAAATGGTGCCTGGAGGCAACTCATAAAACCATTCTCTTGCTTGACCATCAAGAGTGGTCACCAGAAGTTTACATTTCAGGGCGTCGGAGAGGCTTCTCAATGCTACTGCCCCTTCGAATGCCTGCAGGTGGGAGATTGGATCAGTCTCCCCTGAATAAAAAGGGAGACGAGGCTCTCTGAAATTGCTTGGCGCTGACTCCCATCGGATTCGATCGATGAAGGGAGAGGGAGTTTCTGAATCAGTAGAAGGGCGGACTGGAGGATGAAACTCTGCGAGTTCTGCGGACTGCCGATCGACAAAGTCTAGTCGGCGAGCCGGGGTCCCTCGGGCTGCCTCCCTGAAGAAATCCATCAGGGGGGCGAACTGAGCCGCCTGAGGTCGCGGGGGAGCTGCGGACTGAGCTTGGTGGAGAGGCGGAGGCGCAGTCGCAGGCGACTGCTGAAGAGGGGTGCGACGAGCCGGGGTCCGGCGGACTGGAGTCTGGCGGACAGGTGTCTCAGCAACTTCTTCAGCAACCTGGGGAGCAAGTCGCTGAGTCAATGCTAACAGGGCTTGGCTGATCGTATCGAGCCGCTGGTCAGTCTCTCTTCGAGATACTTCGGCTTCCCAGCGGGACTGCTCCAACGCCTCCCACAGCGAATCATCGGGGGAGCTGGAGCGGTCGGAGCGGCGACCTCGGCGGTCTGACATTTCTATCCGCGGTTTCAAAAAACTGCTCGAATCTGAAGGTCGCGTGTTAACTGTTGATGCTCGAAAAGCGACGGACTCGGGCACCACCAGCTAACCGTTCGAGCACTTGGGGAAGAAAAAGGAAAAACAAACTGCGAGCAGCAGTCTACTTGGCGGACTAGAAAAGGAACAGAAAAGCAACAGAGCCGTAGAGCACGGCAACACCAGACTTCGCCCGTCGCGGCCTAAATGCCACTCCTGCGACAGGCTTGCTTTTTATTGCCAAGATGCGGTTACAAGAAAGGAAAAAGAAAGCAATGGGGAAAGCAAGCCGGAGGTCGCAAAGCCAGAGATTCGAGTCCGCAGCCTTTAACAAGTGGGCTCCTGGGCTCGAGTCAGCGTCCTTTGAGTGCACCACTTCCCCCTATTTATAGGCTGGGGGCCTGCCCAAGCGGGCAGGGCTAAAATAACCGGCTGCCCGGGGTACAAAAGAGCCGGGCAGCGGTGACGGGAAACAAAAAAGAGAAGGAACAAGCAGTCCGCGCGGGACAGGCGGACTAGGCCAGCGAGCTGGAGACCTCCCTTGGTCGCACTGAGCGCGTGACTTTTAGACTAGCCGCGACCTGAGCGACCTGGGCGGCCTGACTCGGAGCCTACCGGTCTGAGCCTGACTCGCCGATCTAGCAGAGCTGGGAACTGAGGGCGACCTGAGCGGACGGATTTCTGGAGTCCGCCTAGGTGACGGACCATGCCCACTGGCGAGCTGGGCGAACTGAGTACTTAAGTTCAGCGAGGGAAGGGCAAGATGCCTAGCTGGAAATGTTGCGGATTCTGGGGTTAACATACTCCAAATCGTGTGTATTTAGTTTCACTTATGCTATCGAAATTTCATTTCCTCTGAAAAGTTTTTTAGATCAATTAATGTTTTGTGTGTTGGGTAGGTCTATATTCATGGTGTTCCATTTTAATTTTTTCCCCTACTGCTTATGATTGCTTATGTCTGTATTTATGCTTCTGAGAATGCTTATTTTTTTATGATTGTTTATGAATGTGATTGGTTTAGTATATCTTGAGCAGTGGGGGAGAGTTGTGTGTTCACGCGATACGTTTGTTAATCCTAGTCCCTTTCAAGAATATCAAAAGTGGGAGAGTTGAGTATTCATGAGTATATCCAATGGAGAGTTGAGTATTCATGAGTGTATCATATGCTTAGTCATCTAGTGGAAGATCTCGTGTAGTGGCAGCACACATATAGGCGAACACACTTGTAGAGAGAGCCCGACGATAGGGGGAGTCGTATTGATTATTTCAACCTTCAACTTGCAAAATTTCACGCTTACTGATGTTACTATTTTATATCTAATGAATGGAATTTGATATTATAAAAAGGGGGAGTTTGTTGTAACCTATAGTTCGCATCTCTTTATTTGATCATACGTGTGTTGGGTATAGTGTGCAGGTTAACAGGTATAAAAGAACTATAGAATCAAGTTCTGGCATATACCGTAGAGCGCTAGCGCTACTGCCGAGTGCTAGCGCTATTGCCTGCGCTAGCTTTGATTTAATTTTGGATGAGCACTCTGTGGCCTATCACATGGTATTATCTGTACCGTTGGGCACTATCTGTCTCCATGAGCATTGAGTCATCATGCTACCTCCAGACGATAGCTTCGTACTGTGTCGTGGTAGCACAAAAAAGTTGAAAAAAAAATTAATTTCGATATTTTTCCATATCTGTTGGACAACTGTCACATCTACATGCATCGACCTACCATCAGACGCTATCTCTACCGTCGACGGTAGCATAGTTTTTCTAAACGTATAAAAGAGCACGTTTCTTTTCTTGGATATAATATAAAGGAGAATAATTAACTCTAGGGTTTGACCGCCATCTGGAGAAGGAAGAACTCTCATTTCAGTTGAAGGAAAATCATTATTTCTTCCTCCTGCTCGCGATCGAAGAATTCTGGTGAATAAAATCTACAATGACCTTTCGTGGCTGATTGTGTGTAAAGCGAACGATATTCAAGAGCATCGATCGCGTACCGTTCCCCGGAGTAGTTCTACATTAGATGGAGAAATAATTTCTAATCTCTTTGTATTTTTTACTTTGTATTCTATTTATTGCCAAGTTATTTGTGTGTGAGGAAAATCGAACAGATGGTCGTCAGAATCTGGGAAGGGTTTCGTGAGAAATTTTCCCAGTGAGGGACGTCAGTTCGGGGGATCTAGTGTGTGGAAAATTGACCGGAGGGTCGTCAGAATTCGGAAGGGTTTCGTGAGAAATGTCCCAGTGAGGTATATCAAGATCTGGGGATCTAAGACCCTTCCGGGTAGGGAGGTGAAGTGCTGACTCGAAGAACTTTCTAGAGGAAAGGGAGAGCGCCAACATGTACGGGTTGAGTGTCGATATATAAAAAAAGAGTGTTTTATAATTCATTGCCTTCGATCTCCGGCGTCATGGAGATCCAGTTTCGCTAATGTAAATATCTATTCTTTTTGAATAAAAATTATATATTGTTTATTGCATCTAAAAATCATGGTTGTTTGATGTATGTGGTTTGAGCACTGTGTGAGAGATTAGAAAATGAAATCTCATAAGAGATTCATTCTCTGTGACCTACCGCCCTATGGTAGCTTCCAGAAAATGTTTTTCTTGAAAAATTTAGTTTTATTTTTACACTATCTTCGTAAACCTTATTCACCCCCCTCCGCTCATTAAGGTTGGCCACCCAATCCAATAATGGTGGTTGGCTGTGGATTCAATGGGATGTTTGGGAAATGAGCTTGGAATTGGATCCAGGTCTGGGTAATCTCATCCATTGGCTGGAGGAAGGAGATGAATATATTCAATCCATATTGCTTAGAGATTAGTGTTGTATAATGATTTTATAACTATAAAATAGTTTTATTTAATTTACTTTTTTATCAAACTTATTTTAGTGGTTTCAAACTGAAATGAAGGGCCCTTATATGCTAATATAGGAAAAATGGACAGTGATAAACATTGTAGATATTAGTGTCTTCTTTCCATAGAAATATAAATCACATCATTTGTTGCCCTACAGCCCCAGAAATGGCAATTTTTTATGTTGTGTCCTAAGGGAGGGCCAGTCATAAAAGTGTGAATTTATTTTATATGGATAATTGCGTGGACTATAAATTTTTTCCATGCATGTATAATGCCTAAATACACCCATTATCCTAATATAGGAATTTTTTGGAAAACGTTTTTTATAGTTTTTATAAAAATATGATTTTTTTTAAAATTCATGAAAAATATGTGGCTAGAGCAACCTAGATTGACACAAATCTTTGTTCTTAGGTATATTCAGTAATCATGAGGCACTAGTCAAAATTGGGGATCATTTAGACATCTTCATGTTGGTGTATTGCACTTGCATGCAATTTGTAGATATGTACATGGTGTGTTAATAACACACAATGTCTATTTGGTGAATTCCTCCCAAATGGCTTGATGCATGCCAATGAAATTTTGGCCATGCATATATTATGATAAATGGTATCACCTCTGGTAAGATTATGATTTTTTGGTGTTAAAAATCCTAGGTATTTAATTAATGGTAAATATGTCACAAATTAAATTAATTAAATAATAGTGACTGAATGACTTCAAAAAATTTTAGTTCTCAATCACATGCCACATTAAGTAATATCACATATCTAAAAGTTTATTAGAATTTGTGGGAGATATTTTCCTTGAGGAATATCAAGAAATGAATTTGTCACTCTTATGTATTTATGAAATTATTATAGTCAATTCATCTTGGAAAATTTGAAATCTTTGGCTATATACTTTTTATAGCACAAGCAGTCATACACGGGGACCCCGTGCGGGGGAGGCAACATTGGTCGTGGGAGGCGACATTGGTCATGGGGAGGTGACATTGGTCGTGGTTGGAGACACTAGTCGTGGGCGGAAATATTGGGCGTGAGCAGCAATATTAGTCGTGGGTGGCAACATTGGTCCTGGGTGGCGACATTGGTCCTGGGTGGCGACATTGGTCATGGGCGGCGATATTGGTCGTGTGCAATGCCCATGGTAATGCACGATGACCTTGGTCGTCCACGAAGACCTTGGTCTTATGCGGTGAATTTTGTCTTTGGTGGCGACCTTGGTCGTGGGAGGCGATATTGGTCATGGGCGGTGACATTCGTCGGTGATGATAACATTCATCGGGGCGACGACATTGGTCGCGGGAAACAAATTTGGTCACGGGCATCGAGATTTGTCGCGAGCAGCAACAATGGTCGGAGACGGTAACATTGATCACAGGAGGCAACATTGGTCACGGCTATTGGGTCCATTGATCCCAATGTTCTGGATTTGAAGAAGGGCGAGCATACAGTGTGTAACGCCCTGAAACTCGAAAGGGTGACGGGTGGCGTTTTGAGCTAAATCTTTGTTTTGCTAGAGGTGACACGGCCTGGGAAACGGGCGTGTCCCAGGGCGTATCATGCTCGGATTCGGCGTTGGTCGCGTGGTCGACGATTTTGGAGTCAACGATCGTCGGGGGGGGGGGGGGGGGTGGTGAACACGGCCTGGGACACGGGCGTGTTCCAGGACGTGTTAGTCACTCAGAGCCTTACACTCAATGATCATTGAGTGAGGGGCGCATGGAGTGAGCCCAGGCGTGTTCGGGTCCGACACGGGCGTGTGCAATTCGACACGGGCGTGTCGAATTCCCGTGTCCTGCTCAGGTAGTGCGGCGGTTTGTGCTAAGACAGTTACACGGCCTGGGACACGGGCGTATCCCAGGGCGTGTCTTGCACACGGCATGTGACACGGGCGTGTAACATGGCCGTGTTGTGCTCGGGTTATTTTGGACTTGTGTCATTGGGGGAACACTCCCAGCGACACGGGTGTGTACTGGCTGACACGGGCGTGTCAAGCCTGACACGGGCATCTCAAGCCTGACACGGGCATGTTGGGTGCCCGTGTTCTTTTCGGGTCGCGTCAGTTTCGACAGTGAATGGGTGACACAGTCCTGAACACGGTCGTGTTGCAACCCGTGTTCGGCCTAGGAATTCTAATTTTGGGCTGAATCGTGGCCGTCCGTTTCCTCATTTTGAGATCCAACGGATGGGGTCTGTTTGTGATGAGATATACCCGAGAATAGGGCCTACAAACCCTCATTCCATTTGGGTTCTCTCGTTCTAAAAGCTAGAGAGAAGGGAGATCAAGGAGGATGAAGGAGAGCTAGATCTGGTCACTGACGGAGCTTCGGAGCTCCAAATCGAGAGTCGACTTCGAATCCGTAGAGGCAAAGAGATTGCAGTGCTTTTTGATGACTAGTTTTAGTCATCGTTTTTGGGGTAATTTAGTAGCTTAAATTCCTAAGTATTATTATAATTTTAAGTTTTTGTATGCTTGTATGTTGTTGTTGTGTTATTTTTATAAATCTATAGTTTTATTTTATGTTGGTTGTTATTTTATGTTATGTTTATGTTATTGTTATGTCTAGTTTTATTTTTAAATATTATTATCTTTGTTATTGTTTAGGTTTACATGACTAATGTAATGTTATAATGATTAATGTTATGTTTATTTTGTTTAGTTTTATTTCTTATAACTAATTAATAGCATGATTAATGTTATATTTTATGTTTAGTTTTATTTAAATTTATATTATGATATGTTATTATAATAAGTGTCTAATGTTTTATTTTATTTTGTAGGTTGGCCGGCCCCTCCCTCAAGTGTAGCCCATTGGAGCAGCCCACCTCACTTGGAGCAGCACCTAGCCCTCTACCCGAGCCTCACAACATTGGAGCAGCCCATTGGAGCAGCCCACCTCACTTGGAGCAGCACCTAGCCCTCTACCCGAGCCCACCTCTTCAAGCAAACAGCCCACAAAGCTCTCCTTAGCCACCTACCCGAGCCCATGTGCATCCAGCTTATTATATGACCGGCCCCCTTCACACATTCAAGAGCATCCCCCTCTTTCATTTATTGCAATGCATGAATATTTTCATGCATGGCCGGCCACCTTTCAATGTCATACATGCATTTTTCCATCCCTCTCTCTCTCCATTTAATGAAATGCATGAATCCCCATACATGTGGCCGGCCCCCACTCTCTTTCCCCTTCTACACACTTCCATTAATCCCCCTCCTCTTTATTTTATATTTTATTTTCACTTCCATTAAATCAAATACAATGCATTCATACCTTCTCTCTCCCCTCATTTAAAGCCATGCATGAATCCTCCCCATGTATGTGGCCGGCCACCCCATTGTCTCCCCCTAATCTAGAAGCTTCCCTTCCCATCTATAAAAGGAGCCCATGGTCTCATATTTTGGAGGTTGGCTTTTGGAGAGAGCTTTTGGAGAGTACAAGTCAAGAGAGTTTTTCATTGTAATTTTCATTTCTAGTTTCCTTTTTTGTAATCTCATTTTATTTTAGTAATATCATTTTGTTCTAAGCTATTGTGCACTTTCTTTCCTTTTAGTATAAAAAATATGAAATATTCTTCTCTTATTTTGTCTTCCTTTTCAATCATGCATAGCTAATTTTCTTTTAGCATTTGATCATGAGGATCCATGATTTGAGATGAGAGTTATTTTTATTTCATAGTTTTATTTTTGCTTAATTCTACTCTGTCCTTCTTTGATTTTTATTTCGTCGACTCCGTATTTCCGGTATACAGTAGTAGGCTTAGGATCTCATATTTGAGTAGCCGAGAGGCTCGTGAATGTGAAAGATCACTCAAAGAAGGAAGGAGTTGAACGCAACCCTAGAGATAGGATGACGTAAATATTCCGGATTGGAGTCAAATCCAATAGTGCGGATCACATCGATAATGCAACTTTAGGCTTCTTTGGTTTGTAAAGAGATTTCAATCAAAGAGTCTATAAGTAAGCAGACCTAATGCTCTAGCGAGATTTTTTCTAATTTTCGGATCCGTCACGACCGAGTATGATTTGCAAATTTAAAACTATACCTTTTATCTCTCTCGTTTCATTTTATGGTGAATCAATGATCGAATGCTAGCTTTTTAATATAAGTTTTTCGTCTCGCAAATTATCATTTATTTCACTTTTAAAATTTCTCAAAATCGAACAATTTTCCGGTAGGATAATAGTTCAAGCGTGAGTAGCAGTACTTGACAACCCCGTATTTAAATACGACCTTGATACTACAATTCGACAGGTACGCTTGCCTGTTCGGGTTTTAGCCCATCAAGTTTTTGGCGCCGTTGCCGGGGATTTTTCTTCGTCAATATTTTGAAAACGCTTGCGCTATTACTTCTACAAAAAAATCAAAAAATATATTTATTTAAGTATTTATAATCGGATCACTTCATCTTATTTTCTACCCAACCTAAAATCTCTCGAAAAGGGTAAGGGGCTTTAAGCGCCACCATTTTACCTAGTACCTTGCGAACCCTTCACCGGGTAGTCCTTGGGAAGTTCGAGAGCCAAATCGTAAAAAATCTATTTCCAAAAAAAAAATCCTTTGTTCTCTTTTTCTTTCTTTTTCAAGTTTTCATTTTCATTCCCCTTCGTCTTCTTTGTTAGTGCATGACCCAGGCGAATCCGTCGCTACTTGTTGATTTGGACCAAGAAATCGAACGCTCCTTTCGGAGACAACTACGATTCGGGGCTTCCACTTCTCCAACAGCGGTTGAGGATTCATTCAGGGATTGCAATTTCAATTCTGAAATGGGAGACCCTTACCCAGGAGTGGCTCAGCAAAGGACCATGTCCGATTATACTCGGCCCAACTTGGAAGGGTCAGAGACAAGTATTGTTCGACCTGCGATTGCGAACAACAACTTCGAGCTTAAGCCTAGCATCATTCAAATGGTGCAGCAATATGTACAGTTTGATGGATTAGAAAATGAAGACCCGAACTTGCATATTGCTAATTTTCTTGAAATCTGTGACACCTTTAAGATTAATGGTGTTTCAAATGATGTTATAAGGCTAAGACTCTTCCCATTCTTCTTAAGAAATAAAGACAAATAGTGGTTGAGTTCTCTTCCAAGAGGATCAATCACTACTTGGAACATTTTAACTGAAAAATTTCTTTCTCGTTATTTCCCCCCCCCCGCCAAAACTGCTAAGCTACAAAATGATATAACTTCATATTCTCAAATTGATTCTGAGACCCTCTATGACACTTGGGAGAGGTTCAAAGAACTTTTGAGAAGATGCCCACATCATGCTCTGCCTGTATGGTTGCAGGTCCAGACATTCTACAATGGGCTAAACCAAGAAACTAAGCAGATGATAGATGCCGCTTCTGCTGGTTCTTTGGACCGCAGAACTCCGGAAGCCGCTCTTGAGCTTATCGAGGACATGGCAATGAACACCTATCAGTGGAATTCGTCTAGGACTCGCCCATCTAAACCTGCAGGTATATATGAAGTGGATTCGGTGACGCAACTGGCGATGCAAGTGGAAATGCTGAACAAGAAGATTATGGAGATGACTGCTCCCTCCTCTGCTAAGGTATATGAAAATGCTGTTGCTGCCAAGCAGGTGGATTATCGGGGGAACATACCCAGGCCTGCTCAAAATAATTCTGCCAATAATTTTTCTCCTTTTTCGAATTTTTCTTCTCCTCCTGGTTTTTCTTCTTCTTCGAACACTTATCATCCTGGATGGCGTAACCATCCTAATTTTTCTTGGAGTAATAACGCTAATGTTGTATGCCTACCGCACAATTTTACACCACCACCACCACCACCACAACAAAATTTTCAAAAACCTTCCCCTTTTGAGGAGATCCTCGCTAAGTATATAAGCTCAAACGATGCTGTTATTAGAAACTTAACAGGATCAATGAAAAATTTAGAAAATCAGGTCGGCCAACTCGCTAAGGCCTTTTCCGAGAGAAAACCTTGAACTCTTCCCTCGAACACTGAGCCTAACCCAAGGGAGCACGCAAATGCGATTTCCCTTCGGAGCGGTAAGGTTGTTAACGAGCCCACCATAAGGGAAGAGCCAAGGGTGATTATCCCTCCTGTTATTATCCCCACGGAAAATGATAAATCAAATCTTAAAAATGAAAAATCTACTTTTGAAAAAGAAAAAGATATCTCTGTTTTTTCTGATTCTAAAAAAGAAAAAGATAATTTTCAAAATGATGCTCCTGTTATTATAAAGGAATTTCCGCCACCTCCGGCTCGACTTAGGAAGGAACAACTGGATAATCAATATCAACGCTTTCTTGAAATATTTAAACAAATTCATATTTATTTACCGTTTCATGAAGCGATTAGTCAGATGCCTAAGTACGCCAAATATCTTAAAGACTTATTAACGAACAAGACAAAATTGGAAAATTTATCACATGTAACATTAAATGAAGAATGCTCGGCGGTCGTTAAGAACTCTAATCTTCCTAAAAAGATAAACGATCTGGGTAGTTTTTCCATTCCTTGCGTCTTTGGTGATCTATTTGTTAAACATGCGTTAGCGGATCTTGGTGCGAGCATCAACTTGATGCCTTTTTCTTTATTTAAAAAGCTTGGTTTGGGCACTCTCAGCCCTACGCGCATGAGTATTCAGTTAGCCGATCGTTCGATTAAGTATCCGTTAGGTGTTGTTGAGGATGTGCTAGTGAAGTTCGACAAATTCATCTTCCCGGTGGATTTTGTCATTCTCGATATTGAAGAGGATATTGAGATCCCTCTTATCCTTGGTCGTCCCTTCCTAGCCACCGCTCGGGCAATCATAAATGTGAGTGAAAGAAAACTTTTTCTGCATGTGGGAGATGAGGAAGTCACATTTGACATTAACAAATCGATGAAAAACTCTTTACAAAATGATGATTCTTGCTTTTTCATTGATGACTTAAAAGAAGACTCATATATTTCTCCAGAAGATTTTTCTTCCTCCTTTTCTGAACTCTCATCAAATGTTTTTGAAAACACAGTTATGTCCGTGCAAGCAAAATGCGGAAATGAATCTGATTTTAGACAAAAGAATCTTATTTTTGAAAATGATAAAAATTTGACAAATTATTTTGTAAAACCACCCGACCCTGACACAAAAATTTATCGCGATAAGAACTTTCGCCACCATAAAAATTTTAAACCAGGCGATCAAGTTCTTCTTTTAAATTCACATTTACGTATTTTCTTTGGAAAATCTAAATCTCGTTGGTCTGGACCGTTTACGGTCAAGGATGTTTTTTCTGATGGAACTATGTTGATTTCACACCCGGAGAGGGGTGAATTTAAAGTGCATGGACGCAAACTTAAATTATATTTTTCTACTCCTACAAAGGAGACTCTTATTCTGGACTCTTAAAGTTTTATTTTGTTATGTATATTTTTATTTTTGGACTACTTATTATTATTATGAAACTCTTTTATTTGGATTATTGTAATAAAGAACACTATTGGGCATCTGCCCATGGAATCTATTATTTTTCTGCTTTTATTTTGCTCTTCCCACCGGAGGCCAATCAATTACAAGTTCGTGGTCGCCGCTCCGCCGCTGCTGATATCAAATGGATCAAGTCAAACCTGCTGACGAATAAGTGCACTAAAAAGCAAGCATGGGGGAGCGACATCCGCCTTCATCTCACAACCCCGGGGAAGTCCTGTTTTTTTTATTTACTTTACTTTCTGCATTTTTTTTCTCTTCTTCTAAGTCCCCTTCTCTTTTTCTTTTTGTTTCCTTCATTGAGGGCAATGAAGAGTATAAGCATGGGGGAGGGTTTATTTTCCTTCTTTCTTCTTTTTTTTTAAAAAAAATTTAATTATGTTCTAAATTAGTATAGTACTTTATTTTAACTTCAAAAAATAAAAAAAATCCAAAAAAATTATAAACTATAAAACCCAAAAAAATTAGAAAAAAAAAATCAAAAAAATGTGTCCTAAAATCTATTTGAAAAACAAAATCTAAAATTATTTTTATCTTTCTTTTTATGTTTCTTCTAGTGATGTGTAGGCTCGTGCGGTTTTTGTAGTTCTATATAGATTACTTTGAAAATGTTTTCTAAACTTATCATTTTAACATAGTTTAGTTCTACTAGTTTCTCTTTCTTAAATATAGGCATCCGCTTTTTTACGTTATAAGTTAGCAATTTGTAGTTATGTCTTTTTATTCGGTTAATTGCTTACGAATGGTTGCTAGGTATCAGTAGGTCTTTTTCATTTGTGGGGTAGTCTTTCTTGGTGTCTAGAACTTGTCCCAAGCTACTCTCGAAGCATTTGCGTCGTTTTTACGTTCTTTAGAAATGATGTAGGCCACAATTTGAATAGTTTGAGCTTTTCTTGCCCACCAAAAACATTACCATTGCAAAAACAATTTTGGGCCTTTTTCATGTTTTCTTTGTTTTTAGCTCCACCTTTCATTTCATTATGTTCACCAAAGCCAAATTCCTTTCCTATTTTTCACACTATAACCTTGAGCTTAAAAATTATTTTGTGAGGGGGTATTATCTTTGAAATGAATAGGAAATTCTCAAGCCTATTTTTGGAGCTTTCTTATCCAAATGTTATTAAAAAAATGATGAAAAAAATCAAAATAAAAAAAATGAATGAATGAATGAAAGAAAAAGTTTTTGTTTGGCCAAGTTTATAAAAGAAAATTTCATGGCCTTATTTTGTAGTATAAATTGGAGAAATGACTTGCTTGTCATTTCTCATTTTGTTATCATGTTTTTTATTATTTTTGAGCTCACCTTGGTTTAGTGTTTAAGTCCTTATGTTTATCCTTGTTTTCACTTCCTAATTATTTACCTAAGCCAAGTCTTAACGCCTATTAGAATTTCTATTGATCTTAGAACGTAAATTCGCGTAGTGGAGAAAGTGTGAACGTACAAGCCTATGGCCACCATCATTGATGGATTTCTTTGGAGGTTACCTTGGAGTGTTTTAGGGTTAATGTTTATCTAGCAACCTAGTAGTTTGTTAATGCACCGTTTACTTAGAACCTCTACTTTTGTTTTCCTTATTTTCATTTATTTTGGATGCCTTGTTTAAAGATTTAGAAACGTGTAGACTTTTCTTATGTTTTAATGAAATTTTTAGGGTTCCACTTTCAAATTTTCTATTGTGCACTTCTCACCCCACTAGTTCATAACATGGAAATTAGGAATTCCCTAGTCTTTATTTCTCTTTGCTTGAGGGCAAGCAAATGTCTAAGCATGGGGGAATTTGATGACTAGTTTTAGTCATCGTTTTTGGGGTAATTTAGTAGCTTAAATTCCTAAGTATTATTATAATTTTATGTTTTTGTATGCTTGTATGTTGTTGTTGTGTTATTTTTATAAATCTATAGTTTTATTTTATGTTTGGTTGTTATTTTATGTTATTGTTATGTCTAGTTTTATTTTTAAATATTATTATCTTTGTTATAGTTTAGGTTTACATGACTAATGTAATGTTATAATGATTAATGTTATATTTATTTTGTTTAGTTTTATTTCTTATAACTAATTAATAGCATGATTAATGTTATGTTTTATGTTTAGTTTTATTTAAATTTATATCATGATATGTTATTATAATAAGTGTCAAATGTTTTATTTTATTTTGTAGGTTGGCTGGCCCCTCCCTCAAGTGCAGCCCATTAGAGCAGCCCACCTCACTTGGAGCAGCACCTAGCCCTCTACCCGAGCCTCACAACATTGGAGCAGCCCATTGGAGCAGCCCACCTCACTTGGAGCAGCACCTAGCCCTCTATCCGAGCCCACCTCTTCAAGCAAGCAGCCCACAAAGCTCTCCTTAGCCCCCTACCCGAGCCCATGTGCATCCAGCCCATTATATGGCCGGCCCCCTTCACACATTCAAGAGCAGCCCCCTCTTTCATTTATTGCAATGCATGAATATTTTCATGCATGGCTGGCCACCTTTCAATGTCATACATGCATTTTGCCATCCCTCTCTCTCTCCATTTAATGAAATGCATGAATCTCCATACATGTGGCCGGCCCCCACTCTCTTTCCCCTTCTACACAATTCCATTCATCCCCCTCCTCTTTATTTTATATTTTTATTTTCACTTCCATTAAATCAAATACAATGCATTCATACCTTCTCTCTCCCCTCATTTAAAGCCATGCATGAATCCTCCCCATGTATGTGTCCAACAACCCCTTTGTCTCCCCCTAATCTAGAAGCTTCCCTTCCCATCTATAAAAGGAGCCCATGGTCTCATATTTTGGAGGTTGGCTTTTGGAGAGAGCTTTTGGAGAGTACAAGTCAAGAGAGTTTTTCATTGTAATTTTCATTTCTAGTTTCCTTTTTTGTAATCTCATTTTTTTAAGTAATATCATTTTGTTCTAAGCTATTGTGCACTTTCTTTCCTTTTAGTATAAAAAATATGAAATCTTCTTCTCTTATTTTGTCTTCCTTTTCAATCATGCATAGCTAATTTTCTTTTAGCATTTGATCATGAGGATCCATGATTTGAGATGAGAGTTATTTTTATTTCATAGTTTTATTTTTGCTTAATTCTTCTCGGTCCTTCTTTGATTTTTATTTCGTCGACTCCGTATTTCTGGTATACGGTAGTAGGCTTAGGATCTTATATTTGAGTAGCCGAGAGGCTCGTGAATGTGAAAGATCACTCAAAGAAGGAAGGAGTTGAACGCAACCCTAGAGATAGGACGACGTAAATCTTCCGGATTGGAGTCAAATCCAATAGTGCGGATCACATCGATAATGCAACTTTAGGCTTCTTTGGTTTGTAAAGAGATTTCGATCAAAGAGTCTATAAGTTAGGAGACCTAATGCTCTAGCGAGATTTTGTCTCATTTTCGGATCGGTCACGGCCGAGTATGATTTGCAAATTTAAAACTATACCTTTTATCTCTCTCGTTTCATTTTATGGTGAATCAATGATCGAATTCTAGCTTTTTAATATAAGTATTTCGTCTCGTAAATTATCGTTTATTTCACTTTTAAAAATTCTCAAAATCTAACAATTTTCCGGTAGGATAATAGTTCAAGCGTGAGTAGCAGTACTTGACAACCCTGTGTTTAAATACGACCTTGATACTACAATTCGACAGGTACGCTTGCCTGTTCGGGTTTTAGCCCATCACTTTCCATCCACCTAGATTTCCATGGTGCCAAGGAAAAATGCTAGGGTAATGATTGTCATCCTAGGACATGTGAAGTACTCTTTTCCTTTGCATAGGAAGCCCTCTCTCGCGAGTATGCGGTGAGTTTGTCGCGTTCCTTGGGGTAGATATGTGAAGTCCCCCTTGTGTAGAGTCTTTATTTCGAGAACGGACATAGGCATGATTTGTTAAGCGTACCCGGAATAGTTTGTATGGATCGGTGATGTTGCATTGCATATATGGCCAGTGAAGACTCCGTGCGAATGTTTGTTTTTCGGGTTTTCTATGGGGTAGATTGCAACAGGGAGCCTTGGGGACTAACTCCAAAATGCACCCGAAAAACTGGGTAGATGCGTGATTCTGCCAACATGATGGCCGGGGAGCAAACTTGAACATAACTGGGCTATGTGAACTGTGTGATAGAAATGGGACTCAGGGAGTCTTGACCCCCACATATGGCTTAAATTGACGTTTCGGTGTGAGCAACAGGTCAGGCGGAACCGTACCTGTTCAATGTCATTTGGTGCGACCGTTGGCATAAATGAGTGTCTCTGGTGGTCTATGGCTTAAATTGACGTGACCCGAGCCAGGAAGACAAAATTCTCATAAGGTTGGCCGTCCAAGGGATGGTGGTGAGACGGGAACGTCAATGGCTTAAATTGACGTGACGTTGGCCGGTTCGCCGTGAATGTGCCATGAGTGCACAAGGTGTGTGTTCGTGCGTGCCTGCACTTGTGATGACGTGTGTTTACACTATACCGCTTGATTATGCTAACAAAATGCAGGGAAGAGCATCGCCGCCCCGAGTTGGGGGCGGGGTCGTTTTAATTTGGTCAGCATAGCTGACCGTTGCTTTTGTTTGCCACTGTGCGATGGTTTGTTGCTTTCAGCTGCTGCGGAGCCGAGTGGTAAGTAGCGGGCAAAAGCCCAAGTTGCTGAGCCGGCCCCTGAAGGCCTAAATTTGAGTGTTTTTCTTGTTTACTTATGCATGACCGACCTGCGTGCCGAGGTTTTGAAGATATTGTTTACTGAGCAAACTATTGTAAGACCATAATGTCAATATTTGTGTATTATACATTCCTATGGGTTATTCATAGTGGACATTCATGCTTGACTGGGTTCTTTTATCTGTGCAATTTAATAATTTACTTCCACTAGATGCTCTATGTATGACGTTGTGTTTGGTTGATTGGTTTCAATGAGCAACCCACCAGTCTGCCCGTAGTATATGGCGTCGGGCCCCGGCCGGACCAACTGCTATATGCTATGTGACTGATAGGGGTGTTACACAATGTATACATATATGGTGATCTAACTTGTGCTCATATTTAGTGATTGAAGGTTTTCCTATAACATTGATGGGACAGATAACCTAAGTGGCTAAGTTGGTAAACTCTTTCCTACAGTATGGATAGACAGAAATCTGTCTAAGTCCACAGGCTTTGAGTGGAGGCTACTCACTCAATGCTAGATGACTTATTGTACTGAGGGGAGCCTATATAGACAAAGCTAAAGGAGTGGAAAGCTCATAAAGTGGCTAATTCAACGGGCGTTGAGTGAAGTCTACTCACTCAATGTAAGAGAGCAAAAGGCTATGAGACATGCTCAGTCTTTCAAAGCCACAAAAAATTTGTGGTGTAATTTGACTACGTCCACAGGTGTTGAGTGAGGCAAGCTCGCTCAACGCCATGTGTTAAATTATTGATTATATCTTATTCAGTCAGAACATGTGTTTTTAGACACGGAAATTTGGTATGTCAAAATGCGTTGAGTGGAGCTCACTCTCTCAACGCCAAGGTGGAGAAAAATCTAGGTAAGGCAGAAAGCATTGAGTGAGGCATTCTCACTCAATGTCATGATTTAGAAAATCTAGCTAAAAGCAAAAGGCACTATATGAGGCGTGCTCACTCAACACTCTCTAGGCTTAAGATGCTGAAGAAGCAGGAACATGACTAAGGCATAAGGCGTTAAGTGAAGTGTGGTCACTCAACGCTCTCAACGTCAAGCATGCAGAAAAAGCTAAAGAATGAGCTAAGACAAAAAAGCATTGAGTGAGGCTTTCTCACACAACCCTGTCAACGCCTAACAACAGAAAGATTGTCTAAGTGTTTTGGAATTGAGTGAGGCGTGCTCACTCAACGCTGTCAACGCCTAGATAGATAGAATTCTGTCTAAGTTTTTGGCGCTGAGTGAGGCTTGCTCACTCAATGCCTATGCTGCTGATGCTTGATTTTTGTCTAAGTCCACAGATGGTGATGTTAGCAAGTCAACAAGTCAACATTATTCAAATTGATAGCGAGAAAGCTACACTACAAGCCCAAATGCGCCGCTGAGCTACTGTATGACAATTGGCGTTAAAGTAAGGTTGCAACTGGCATTAAAAGTGTGGGGCCCACTGCTCAAAGAGCCGTTGGGACATAATTGATAATAGGAAAACCTTTCTAGAGGAGTTTAAAGTTGTTTTTACTCACTGCCATTGTTACTATGACTGAAGTACAAGAAGCTTAAGTCAGCTAGACTAAGAGAAAAATAAGTTAGTGGTTTGTCTTCATCATCGACTACAACAAGATCAGAGCAGATTTCTGAAGAGGAATAAAAATGATAGCAGGTGCCATTTTATATCTGCACCAACAGGTTCTTCACAGATCCAGTTATACAACTCTGAAGAACATCTATTGGAGGCTGTAGAGAAGAAGTTAGGGCTGAACATCTTCAGCCCCAGAAAGAGAGAAGAAGCAGAACAGTTATTCTGCAAGTTTCTTCCAGCACAAGTCAAAGCAAGATCTGTATCCTTGTTGTTGTGAAGTAGTTGAGCTGAGCATCCTTCAACTCAGGTAGCAACAAGTTTTGCTGCAGTCACTTCAAAGTTCCAGTAGGAAAAATCCCTAGTGCTGTGAAGAAAAAGTTTGGACTGAGTATATCTCAGTTCATCTAAAGGTAGACTCAGGAAATATATTCCTGGAGTCAAAGTTGGGTTGTGTCTATCTCAGTCAAGGTAGATTGGCACAGAGAAATTTCTCTTGTGTTCAATCAAGACTCACCAACCCACTTCTATCTTATAGGATCTAACTAGATCTGAGTTGTTGGGCCTTTGGCCTAAGGTAGGTGATCTGCTGATCACTGAGTTGTAGGTCCTTGTGGATGATTTGTAAGTCTTGGAGGAGACTGAGAGATATTGAGGGATCTGAGGTGTAATCTCTTTAGAGCAGAGTTTTGGAGAAGTGCCTAGTCCAACAAGATAGTTGGATAGGTGGGAGGGAAAGTGGATGTACCCTTGTTAGGGGAACTATTTGATGATTAGTTTTAGTCATTGTTTTTTGGATTAGTTTAGTTTAAATTTTCCTTGGTTTAAATATTATTTTTATATATTTTATGTAGGCTATGTTTTAATATTGTATTTTTGATAATATGTTTTAATATTTTAATTTATGTTTGTCATGTTGTATTGTGTGTTATGTTTGTTTGGTTGTAATGTTTTTTTTATTATTTTAGTTTTTATGTTTTGTTATTTAATGTTTTTGTTTGTTATTTTATGTTTTTGTTTCTTTATGTTTGTTATGGTATTAATGTTTTGTTATTTTATCTTATAACATAACTAATGTTCTATTTTATTTTCATGATGGTGCAGCCAAAGTCCAGCCCCTCCATTTGATGTTACTCGGCCAACCAACAACAAGTAAGCCCAAGCCTCCTTCAAGCAAACCCGAGCCCCTACATAAAGCAGCCCACACCATGCAGCGCGACCTCTTCCATTTGATGCATCCCCTCTTCAAATGTTGCTCGGCCAGCCCACATGAAGAAGCCCACCCGAGCCCATCCAACCCTCATTAAATTCCATGCATGCACCTCTCTATTCATGTGTTGGCGAGCCTTCCCCCCTCTCACCCCTTTATTATTTTCTCTCCTCTTTATTCCTCATCAATCCCCCCTCTTTTTCTGTTTTAATTTTATGTCATTTTATTTTTCTTTAAGCTGAAATACCATGCATTTAGTCCCCCCTCTCTCCTCACATTCAATATCATTCATGCACCTCTTCATGCATGGGCTGGCCACCCCCTTGTGTTCCTTTATTTCCACCTCCATCTAGAACCATCCCCCCTCATCTATAAAAGGAACCCTTGCCTCAAGCATAAAAGGGGGGAAGAGTTAGAGAATTTTCAAGTAGTTGTATTTCTTTCTTATTGTCTTTTCTTATTTCTTCATGTAAAAGTTCATCTTATTATTGTTGGTACTCTTATCCTTTTTAATGAATATGCGTGTTTCTCTACTTATATTTTCTCTCTATATAATGCTTAGGTAATTTTGTTATGTGCTCGATCACGATGAACTTTGCGATGAAATAACGCATCTTTTATTTTATGTTTGCATTTGTATTTTTTATTTTTGATCCGACCTTGATTTATTTCTTATCGACTACGTATTTCTAGTATATGGTAGTAGATTCCGATCTCATATTTGAGTAGCCGAGAGGCTCATGAATGTGAAAGATCACTCAAAGAAGGAAGGAGTTGCTGTAACATCCCATTTTCGACCAAACCCCTAGGAGTGGTTTAGTTATGACCAAGTCATGACTAAACCCTAGAAAGCCCAAGGAGGCTAAGTGACCTAGGCTCAAGGTGAAAATCACCTTGGTCTGCAAATAGTAGGTCAGAAATTTACTTAAAACAGGATTTGGGCTCGGGCGTTGAGTGCGTCGAGTGCACTCAACGTCATGGGCCGAATGGCGTTGAGTGCACTCAACTCCATCTTATTCAGGCAGGCTTTGGGCTCGGGCGTTGAGTGCGTCGAGTGCACTCAACGCCATAGGCCAAATGGCGTTGAGTGCGTCAAGTACACTCAACGCCATCATATTTAGGGAGGATTTTGGGGTAGGCGTCGAGTGCATCGAGTGCACTCAACGCCAAAGGCTAGATGGCATTGATTGCGTTGATTGCACTCAACGCCATAAGCTGAATGGCGTTGAGTACGTTGACTGCACTCAACTCCATCTTACTTGGGCTGAATGGCGTTGAGTGCACCGAGTGTACTCAAAGCCATAAGCTTAACGACGTTGAGTGCACTGACTGCACTCAACCCCATCTTACTTGGGCTGAATGGCGTTGAGTGCGTCGAGTGCACTCAATGCCATAAGCTGAATGGCGTTGAGTGCGCTGACTGCACTAAAAGCCATCTTGCTTAGGCTTAATGGTGTTGAGTGAGCTGAACTCACTCACGCCATAGGCTGGATGGAGTTGAGTGAGCTGAGCTCACTCAATGCTATTGTACTTAGAATACTTTCCTGGCGGTTTTGGCTTGTTTGCTGGTACAGCTGAACCGGGCCGTTTCGGGAAGTGGGCCAGGAGGTGTTAATTAGCCGTTTCTCTATTAAGACCTAATAAAGTCTACTTTAAATTAATTTTGACCAGTCAAGTGGAGGAAATGCCACGTGGCCGACAGTTATGAGAATGAACAACCACGGCCATGGCCGAGAGTCGGTTTTCATGGCCACTAATGCCGCTTGAATGCCTTGACAACCTTTCACTCCTCTTTTAATGACTCAATTCAACTCCTCTAGGGAATAGGACGAGTTTCCACCCGTTATCTTACTGGACAGAGCCGTGTTCAGCCCCCCACCACTATGGCCGAAAAAGCTTTAAAGGACCATTAATTGTTAACCCCAGAATCCGCAACATTGCCAGCTAGGCATCTTCCCCTTCCCTCGCTGAACTTAAGTACTCAGTTCGCCTAGCTCGCCAGTGGACATGGTCCGTCACCTAGGCGGACTCCAGAAATCCGTCCGCTCAGGTCGCCCTCAGTTCCCAGCTCTGCTAGATCGGCGAGTCAGGCTCAGACCGGCAAGCTCCGAGTCAGGCCGCCCAGGTCGCTCAGGTCGCGGCTAGTCTAAAAGTCACGCGCTCAGTACGACCAAGGGAGGTCTCCAGCTCGCTGGCCCAGTCCGCCTGTCCCGCGCGGACTGCTTGTTCCTTCTCTTTTTTGATTCCCGTCACCGCTGCCCGGCTCTTTTGTACCCCGGGCAGCCGGTTATTTTAGCCCTGCCCGCTTGGGCAGGCCCCCAGCCTATAAATAGGGGGAAGTGGTGCACTCAAAGCACGCTGACTCGAGCCCAGGAGCCCACTTGTTAAAGGCTGCGGACTTGAATCTCTGGCTTTGCGACCTCCGGCTTGCTTTCCCCATTGCTTTCCTTTTCCTTTCTTGTAACCGCATCTTGGCAATTAAAAGCAAGCCCGTCGCAAGAGTGGCATTTAGGCCGCGACGGGCGAAGTCTGGTGTGGCCGTGCTCTACGGCTCTGTTGCTTTTCTGTTCCTTTTCTAGTCCGCCGAGTAGACTGCTGCTCGCAGTTTGTTTTTCCTTTTTCTTCCCCAAGTGCTCGAACGGTTAGCTGGTGGTGCCCGAGTCCGTCGCTTTTCGAGCATCAACAGTTAACACGCGACCTTCAGATTCGAGCAGTTTTTTGAAACCGCGGATAGAAATGTCAGACCACCGAGGTCGCCGCTCTGACCGCTCCAGCTCCCCCGATGATTCGCTGTGGGAGGCGTTGGAGCAGTCCCGCTGGGAAGCCGAAGTATCTCGAAGAGAGACTGACCAGCGGCTCGATACGATCAGCCAAGCCCTGTTAGCATTGACTCAGCGACTTGCTCCCCAGGTTGCTGAAGAAGTTGCTGAGACACCTGTCCGCCAGACTCCAGTCCGCCGGACCCCGGCTCGTCGCACCCCTCTTCAGCAGTCGCCTGCGACTGCGCCTCCGCCTCTCCACCAAGCTCAGTCCGCAGCTCCCCCGCGACCTCAGGCGGATCAGTTCGCCCCCCTGATGGATTTCTTCAGGGAAGCAGCCCGAGGGACCCCGGCTCGCCGACTAGACTTTGTTGATCGGCATTCCGCAGAGCTCGCAGAGTTTCGTCCTCCAGTCCGCCCTTCTACTGATTCAGAAACTCCCTCTCCCTTCATCGATCGAATCCGATGGGAGTCAGCGCCAAGCAATTTCAGAGAGCCTCGTCTCCCTTTTTATTCGGGGGAGACTGATCCAATCTCCCACCTGCAGGCATTCGAAGGGGCAGTAGCATTGAGAAGCCTCTCTGACGCCCTGAAATGTAAACTTCTAGTGACCACTCTTGATGGTCAGGCAAGAGAATGGTTTTATGAGTTGCCTCCAGGCACCATTTCCTCCTTCGCTGAGCTTCGCAGCGAGCTGCTCCTGAGGTTTGCAACCTCTAAGAATAGAAAGGATGGGCCGGCAGCCCTTTTTGATATTAGGCAAAGAGACAATGAATCGGTGGCAAGATTCGTTGATCGGTTCCAGAAAGAAATTCAAGGGGTAAGGAATGTGAACACCGATTATTATAAAGTTGCCCTGATTCACGGCCTCCGGGAGGGCCCGTTAAAATTCAAAGTGACAACAAAGGCACCGTCAACCTATCAGGAGCTCATCGCGATAGCTAATCGCTTTATTGAGGGGAAAATGCCAATCCAACCTATATCTCATCCCTGACAGCTAAAGCTGGAGGAAGGGATGTCCCCAACTCCTCTTCCAATAATCAGTACCACAGTAAGCCTCCCCGGCCTGATTTCCACCCTCCACCTCAGAGGGGGCGCAACCTCCGCCATAAGAAACCCTTCCTTGGCCATCAACAGTTTCATGATCAGAGACTGCCGTTGGCCGCCGCTCCCGCCGTTCCCCTTCAAGCGCTCCCCATTCTTCAGAGAACCCTGCCAGCTTCAAATCCTCACGGGAGCAGCCCTATGGAAGAGCTTGCAGATCTAGGCATCGACTTTGAAGAGGTTGCCCAAGTAATCCAAAAGAAGGTTGAAGAAAAGAGGCAAGGGCCTCAGACAGATTGGAAGCCCAGAGACAACTCTCAGTTCTGTAATTTTCACAAGGAGAAGGGTCATCTGACTAAAGACTGCAAGGCTCTTCAGAAGCTAGTTGAGAGGTTGCTCGCCGAGGGTAAACTCGAGGACCTGGGCAGGAAGAATGATTCTTCAAGGCCTTCCACCTCCAAGGGCAAGGAGGTGGCTGAAGTTCACCAGGAGTGCATAGAGATAAGGGATGAGGGCCATCTGGGGCTCATTGATATCCAAAATGAGTGTATTGATGTTGTCGACGAGGGGGCCTTGGGAAGACTCTTTTTCATCCATGGCGGAGCAGGGGCTGAATCTACCCGGAAGTCCTCTTTGTCAAGGCTTTCGCGAACTGAGGTTGCTTCTACTTCTTCTACCCCACCTTCTGAAGTCGTCACCTTTGGTTCTGCGGACCTTCTTGCAACCGCCAACCCCTTCGATGATGCCATCGTGGTCCAGGCAGCCATCGGAAACTTCACGGTCGATAGAATTCTCATCGACACCGGCAGCTCCGTGAATCTCCTCTTTAAGTCCACTTTCGAAGCCCTGAGGACTGGAAAGACTCTGCTTTCCACCGAAGGGCCGCTCTATGGCTTCTCAGGAGAAAGGAAGGAAGTTGAAGGAAGTGTCACACTCACGGTGACGCTCGGAGGGGTGACCAAAGAAATCCAGTTCATAGTGGTAGATGCTCCGAGCAGCTATCATGCTATCTTTGGAAGACCATTGCTAAACAAATATCGCGCCATCATTTCAACATACCATCTAGCCATCAAGTTCTGCAAGGATGGCCGCTAGTGTAGGGTCAGGAGCGACCCGAGGCAGGCTCGAGAGTGTTACCTCCGAACAGTCAACATGACTGAGGTTTCCCCCCCAGCCTTTCCAGCAGCAGCAGAGGCCACTCCTTCAGAAGATGCTGAGAATAGAGAAGGCGCTCACCTGGAACCTGCCCAGGTGACGCAAGAAGTCCCCATCGCAGAAGGGGAAGGAAGAAAGCTCTCCATCAACTCCGAATTGCCAGAAGATCAAAAGGCGGAGTTGATATCTTGCCTATTGGAGAATCTGGATGTCTTCGCTTGGTCAGCAGAGGACATGCCAGGGGTGGATCCCGACGTGGCTTGCCATCATCTCAATGTCGATCCGGCCGCCAAGCCCGTCCAGCAAAAAAAGAGGGATGTAGCTGTCAAGCTAGCAGAGCCCATCAGTGAGGAGGTTGCTAAACTCCTCAAAGCGCGCTTCATTTAAGAGATTCAGTATCCCGAGTGGGTCTCGAATGTTGTAATGGTTAAGAAACCTGGGGGAAAGTGGCGTATGTGTGTAGATTTCACCCGTTTGAATAAAGCATGCCCGAAAGATTTCTAACCCTTGCCTCGGATAGATTTATTAGTTGATTCTGCGGTAGGGTATCCGTTTATGAGTTTTTTAGATGCATTCTCTGGTTATCACCAAATAAGAATGCACAAACCTGATATCCCTTGCACATCGTTCATCACTAATGACGGTTGCTATTGTTATCTTGTGATGCCCTTTGGGCTTAAAAATGCTGGCGCAACCTATCAACGCATGATGGACCAAGTGTTTAAAGAACAAAAAAGTAGAAACCTCGAGGTGTATGTGGATGACCTTCTGATTAAGAGTAGGTCTCTTCCGCAGCACCTGGTAGATCTTGTAGAGACCTTTTCTACTCTACGAAGGCGCAAAATAAAGCTTAACCCGTTAAAATGCGTCTTTGGGGCAAGTAAAGGGAAATTTCTCGGCCATCTCCTTACTCCTGAGGGCCTAGCCCCCAATCCTGATAAGGTTAAAGCCATCCTTGGTATGACCCCTCCCCGTTCACCCAAAGAGGTTCAGCAGTTAGGGGGGAGGTTGGCAGGACTCGGGAGGTTCATCTCTCGAGTTGGAGATAAAAGTGCACCATTCTTTAAGACTCTTCGGGGAGCGTCCAAGTTTCAATGGACAGAAGAGTGTTCCTTGGCTTTTGAGCAATTAAAAAAGCAGCTAACCTCGACTCCTTTACTCCAAAGCCCCCGAGTAGGGGAGGTGTTGTTCTTATACCTAGGGGTTGGTCCCGAGGCAGTTAGTTCAGTTCTGATTCGCGAAGAAAGCAGGAGGCAGTTCCCTGTTTACTATGTCAGTCACATCCTGAAGGATGCAGAGGCAAGGTACCCCATCCTAGAGAAGCTAGCTTTGGCATTAGTTATGTCTGCCCGCAGACTCCGTCCATATTTCCAGGCTCATTCAATTCAGGTGGTTACTGATCAACCTCTGAAGAGTGTGCTAGAAAAACCAGAGCATTCAGGCAGGCTAGCCAAATGGGCAATTGAGCTGAGCGAGTTTGAAATTTCCTATGTGCCCAGAACAGCTATCAAGGCACAGGTGCTTGCAGATTTCCTGATTGATACGACAGAATCCAGCTCGGACCAAGCAGCAAGATCTCCTTTAGCTTGGATCATTTATGTGGATGGAGCTTCTGGTAGAAACTCCTCGGGTGCAGGAGTGGTTTTGATAAACCCGAATGGTGTCAAACTGGAGCAGGCCATCAAGTTCTATTTTCCAGTAACTAACAATCAGGCGGAATATGAAGCTTTATTAGCCGGCTTGAGGCTTGCACGAGAGCTTGGAATTGATCACGTCCATATCAAGACTGATTCACTGGTAATGGCTTCACACGTTCTTGGCAACTTTGAGACCAGGGAGCCAGTGTTGAAAAAGTACCTTATGCTGGTAAAGGTTGAGGTTGGCAGGTTCAAAAGTTTTACTATTGAGCACATTCCAAGAACAGAGAATGAGGAGGCCGATGTTCTCGCAAAGTACGGGCTCTCGTCAGGAGGGACAACTTCTGAACTTTTCTGCCCAGCGGTGGAGGAAGAAGGGCTAATGCAAATCGATCAGTGTCCCTCTTGGATGGATCCGTTCATTCTCTACCTGTCAACTGGGAATCTACATCAGTCAGTGAAAGATAAGAAGAGATTCAGGTTGAAGGCAGCACACTATTACTTGATATCCGACATTCTCTACAGGAAAACCTTCTTATCCACAATGGCAAGATGTGTTTCAGAAAGTGAGGTTCCCACCATTCTCCAAGAAGTGCATTCTGGCGAGTGCGGAAGTCATTCGGGAGCAAGAACATTAGAAAGAAGGATCCTGCGGCAAGGTTACTTCTGGCCTACAATGAAGAAGGACTCTGAGGCCTATGCGAGAAAATGTGTTCAATGCCAGAAATTCGCCCCGCTTCAGCATCAAGCAGCTCAATCTCTCAGGTCGATTACAACCCCTTGGCCCTTTGCTGTTTGGGGAATGGATCTCATTGGCCCTTTTCCCATGGCAAGTGGGCAGCGGCGTTTTATTATAGTTGTGATCGACTACTTCAGTAAGTGGATTGAGGCTAAAGCATTGGCAAAGACAACAACCCAGGTCATGAGGAATTTTATTTGGGGAGAGATAGTCTGCCGACATGGAATCCCTATGGCAATAATCACCGATAATGGACCACAGTTCAATAATGCGGAGATGATAGACTTTTGCAGGCAGATCGGAACAGAGCTGCGCTTCGCATCGGTGTATCATCCCAGAAGCAATGGTCAAGTAGAAGCAGCTAATAAGCAAATCCTCAACCTGCTTAAGAAAAAGGTTCAAAATCTCAAGGGCAGTTGGGCTGATCAACTTCCCTCAGTCCTCTGGACCCTGAGAACAACACCTTCATCTGCAACAGGAGAAACCCCGTTCAAGCTTTCTCACGGGTCCGAGGCATTGATTCCTGTTGAGTTTGAAGTTCTGTCGCCTAGAGTACTGCTTGCCAGGCAAGGCACGGAGGATTGGCTTGAGTTGAACAGCGAGGAGATGAGGTTCAGTTTGGAGCATATCGAAGAGGTCAGAGACAAGGCTGCTATCAGGCAGGAGGTAGTAAAAAGAAGAATGGCCCGTTACTTCGATAAGAACGTAAGGATCAAACACTTTCAAGTGGGAGATCTGGTTCTTAAAAAGGTCGATGCCGCTGCAAGAGCCAGCTCAGTTGGGAAGCTTAATCCTAGCTGGGCAGGACCATTCATTATCAAGGAAGCACTTCAGAATGGGGCCTACCGGTTACAAACGTTTGAAGGAGAAGACATGCCGCACACATGGAGCGGAGATGACCTAAAGCGGTTCTTTTCCTGAACTTCTTTTCTTTTCTTCCTGTGTAAACTCTTTAAGAGGTTCACTATTAATAAAAATTCCTTGCCAACACTTTTATCAAGTATCTTTGTGTTTCAAGCGTTGACAGTTAAATATATGGAGCAAGGGTAACTCTAAACGATTCTCTCTGAACTCTCTATTTTATGGTTATACGAATCTCTCAAAATTGATACTTGCCTAAATACTCATACTAACACTTCTTCGAACACCTCTTCTTTCTTACCTCCTCGAGCAACTCCCGACAGTTGTTTGATGCCAGGAGATATCGCCGTGTTCAGCAAAAACCTCCCCTAGAACCGTTGGTGTCAGCATAACACCACGACGACCACGTGTTGCGGGGAGATTTCGCACCGTGTAGTGGGAGCCTACCAACTCTAGTGCGGTAGGATACTGGATTTCGGATCCCGGCTAGTACCTAACCCCACTTCTGCATTATGGAGGAGCGAAGTGGAGGTCAGCTCTACCACGCCACTTAAGGGATATTGTTACAACCCTGATGATCGCACGGGGAAAGCAATGCCGCTCCGGCCGCACCTGCCCCCAGATCATCTTAGGGTTGTGACTCTCGAACACTCCTTGGTACCCTCAAGCAGTGCCTGCAGAAGACCCACAGTCTTGTCGATCTCAAAGGAAAGCAATGCCGCTCCGGCCGTACCTGCCCGAAAGATCGACTTAGACTGTACTTCAGGCAAGAGGGCAGTGAATTGAGTTATTGAGTCTGCAGACCCCGAGGTCCAGTGGGGAAAGCAATGCCGCTCCGGCCGCACCTACCCACTTGGCCTCCGGACTGCGGCTTTCTTCTTCACAGGGGTTGTCATTATTGATGAAGTGCGGACTCCAGTTGCTTTATCCGCTCAGTCCGCCGTCCCTTGGTTGATTCTGTAATTCATAACCTTGTGAGGAAAGCAATGTCGCTCCGGCCGCACCTACCCGCTTGGTTGTGAATTACAAGTCATTTCTGATATTGTTTATTGATGAAGTGCGGACTCCAGTTGTCTTATCCGCTCAGTCCGCCGTCCCTTGGTTGATTCGGTAATTCATAATCTTGTAAGGAAAGCAATGCTGCTCCGGTCGCTCCTACCCGCTTATTATGAATTACAGGTCATTTCTGATGTTGCTGACTGAGGCAGTGCGGACGTTCGTTTTCTAATTCGCCTAGTCCGCAGAATTTGTTCGATGCATACACTTGGAAGAAATTCAAGCGCGAATGTCTGCGGATGGTGACCCTAGTCCGTCCAGTTCGCTTATTCATGATATTTGGGTTAGCAGATTATGGTTTTTTCGTTATCTTAGTTCTCGCAAAAACTGGCAAAAGTTCTGTGAAATGCGGACTGAGAACTGAACCCGTCCAAGTCCGCATCATTCGTCCTTTTCCCAAGGAATACATTCTATTCATATTATAACAAGATTGTGGTTATGAAATTTCAGCTAGCAAAGATATAAGTGCGATCTCTAAAGCATCAGCGAGAAACAAGCAGAAAATCTCAGAAGATATCACAAATATCCTTTTTTATATATATTCATTCAAAAATTACATGTCCTGGCGGACTCGCGTAAAGTCCGCCCCTCCCCCTTACATTAAAGAAAACCAAAAAATTACAATATATATTCCTATTCTGTCCTCTGCTTCTTGTCCGCAGGCTTCTCAGGGCTTGACCCATCCACATCCACTATAGGCGAGTAGCCGCCTGAGTCACTGCTGTTGCTGTCGTCAGAGTGAGAAGCGGCTGAGGGTTCTGTTCGCGAGCTACTCTCACCAGAGCTGGAGTTAGCGGACTGATCCGATTGACCTCCTTGCTGCTGACTTGAGGCCACGTCTTCAGCGGCTTCCTCGTCAGCGGACTCCTCCTCGTCATCCTCGGCAACCGCTTTCCCCTTGGCAGCTTGCTCGAACTCAGCAACCTTATCCTTTAGCTCCGGGAAAAGCTTCAGGAAAGGAATAGAGTCTACCCCAGCCTTCGCGTACCCATCGCTGATAACGCGCTCGAGCGCGACCTCGACGCTTTCCCTTACAAAAGGAAACATGGCCTTTTGAAAGTCTGGGTTGGTCACCTCATATGCGATCTGCAAAAGAAATCAAAACATCAGTCCGCGAAAGATAAGCAAGATTAATGGCGATTAACTAAGCACTTACGACCTTGTCTTCTTTATATTGATTAACTTTTACACCAAGTCGCTTATTCCTTTCTTTCAACGAATGGCTTTCCTTCCTATGCCGCGCATTGTCCCTAAGCAGCTCGCGCGTAAGCCTGCCTAAGAAATGGTTGGTGACGGCAGCGTTCGCACTGGCCTGCGCAGCGAGAAGGGGGAGGTCATCAGGTGCCACACCTTGCAGATCGCGGAGGTTTTGCTTCCCGTACAAGGCGGACAGGGCGATGTGGGCATGGCGAGATGGGCGCGGGCTCCTCCAAGAGGGAAGAGCCGTTGATAGGCGGACATACTTTTTCTTCTCATGCCAGTGGATCATGGGTTGCCCCTCAGATCCTTCTGCTTCTCGCCGAAGCCCGCAATGTCGAAGCTGCCATCAGAAGAATAACCCGCGGCGGGGTCTCCGTCTTCCCTCCTCTTTTTTGCGATTTCTTTTCTCCTTTCCCCTTGCGTAGGAGTCTGTCCGGCAGGCGCAACGGGCAGATTTGCGGGCACCGCCAAGGTCGCTGCAAGAGAGAAAGTTAGCTAAAATTCCCAGGTTGTTGCGGATACAAACGAAGGTCGCAAGACTTACTCTCTTGGCGGCTAATAGTATATAGCCCAGGCAGCAGCGGGATGTAATAGTCAACATCCAGCCTCGCTCCGTCAAGGAACTTGACGATGGCGGCCTCGGCATCGTTCAGCCGCACGCTCTTGAAGTCAGCATCTACGCGCAGCTGCGGACTGGTATGAAGGAACCCCAGGTCACCTTCAAAGATGAGATACCTAGAGGTCCAGTTGTGGATCTTATTCGGCAAGCCCACAACTTTCATTCCCCTACAATAGAAGTAGATGATGCCTTTGTACTCAGGGTCTCCCGTCGGGGTAATAGAGCGAACAGAGAAAATCTTCCTGAAAATCTTCAAGGAAAATTCAACCCTCTCAGCTCGCAGGTAAGCAATGAAACTGCAGATCGCAACCATACTGTTCGGGGCAAGCTGGCCCGGAACCACCCCATAATGCTCAAAGATCTCCGCGACCTCCCAGAGCAGGGGAAATTTGAACCCGCAGTCAAAATGATCTATTGGAATTGCGAGCTGGGTAGCGGTTGAAAAATTCAGTCGTTCGTGGTGCTCGGGGAGCCGCGCGAGTACGGGCGAGTCCGCCATATGAACTCCCAAGAAAGCCTCCAGGTCGGCTTCGGTTAGTCTACTCCTTTTATGATCAGCAGCGTGGAAGGCGGCTGCGGCTTCAGTGCGTGCGGATACCATGTTTTCAGACCGCAAGTCTTCAACTCCCACTGCTTTCTACACAAACAGAGAATGACAACCCTATTTATATAAAAATCGTCTGACATGACAGCCGTCAATCCGCTCAGATCGGTAAACCAGTCCGCTCAGCTCGCCTCTTCCCTGTTTTCCCTACAATATCAGATATTTTTCAAGGCTTTGCGGATTCAAAACCAGTTCGCTCAGCTCGCCTCTTCCCTGTTTTCCCTGCAATATCAGATATTTTTCAAGGCTTTGCGGATTCAAAACCAGTCCGCTCAGCTCGCCTCTTCCCTGTTTTCCCTACAATATCAGATATTTTTCAAGGCTTTGCGGATTCAAAACCAGTCCGCTCAGCTCGCCTCTTCCCTGTTTTCCCTGCAATATCAGATATTTTTCAAGGCTTTGCAGATTCAAAACCAGTCCGCTCAGCTCGCCTCTTCCCTGTTTTATCTGCAATATCAGATATTTTTCAAGGCTTTGCGGATTCAAAGCCAGTCCGCTCAGCTCGTCTCTTCCCTGTTCTTCCTGCAAATAATTGCGAATTCACAGGAAGCCCACAGGGATCGCAATTTTCTAGTAAACAAGATAAGCAAGCATAAAACGCCAGTCCGCATAACTTACATTCCACAACAGGATTATCCGAAAAAATAATAGTATGCAACAAGCAGAGTAGTATCACAACACAGATACAATCGCACAACAAAGAGTTTCAGCAACAATATTATACAGCAGCTTAAAAAATAATAGAAAGCGAATGTTTAGGCCTTAGCGCCTTCCGCGGTCTCTCTGAGCAGGTCGCACCTCCTCCTCCATTCCAACATGTGCAGCCAGGTCACTTCCTTGCAAGATCTCGCAGTAGAGTTTGGAAACCAGATGGTGCATGTTATTGAAGGTGCGGTGCATATGAGCCATGTCTCTGGCTACCCGCGGAAATGGAATCAATTGAACTGCCAGGGTTGGATCTGCGACCACCGCGGGCTGCCCGCTTGCCGCAGGGGCCGATCCCTCCCCCACAGCAGGCTGAGACGTTTGCGATCTCACCCCAGCGGCTTCGCTTACTTGCTTCTTTCCTTCTCTCGCCAAAGCCAAATATTTACTCCTATAATGGCGGACATCTCCGCTCAGACGATTTTTCTCCTTGTTCGCTCCTTCCAGTGCGGCTGAAAGGCTGGCGACCTCGCTTTCTAGGATTTTTTCCCGCGCTTTGCTTTTCTTTAGTGCAGTTCGAAGCTCGCATAACTCTTCCTCATTATTCTTCGCTAACAGTACACTGTCTTCTTTAGCAGGCAGCTCCTCCTGTGCGAGCTCATCAGAAGTCCGCGCCGCGGCCTCCGTCACATTTGGTGGCGTAGGCACGATCTCGCCGGCCTCGACAGAATCGGGCGTGGACTTCTGAACTGCAACAAAGAAAGTAAAGACGCCTCAGTATCCAGGCCGCAATAGCTCCAGAAAAAAAAAGAGAAAAGGGAAAAGGTTTTTATCCACTTTTGGTTATCTTCGCGGCGATCTGACGACTGTCAAGGATAGGTCGCCTCACGCGCTCCGGATTAAAAGCCTCTAGGCGACGCCTCCATTCACGGCGGACTAGTGCTCTTGTCTCGGCCAGCGATCTGCTCGAGGTGACTATGTCATCAGTTTCTGTAAGGATCTTGACTGGCCGCGACTTTCGTGGAGGGGATTTGTACAACCAAGAGCTCTGAAACCGCTTGGTCGCCGGCTGCAACTTACCAGATCGCATCAGCTCGGCAGCAATCTGAAGATCCTCAGTCCGCTTATCCACCACGAGCTTCTCCGAGGCCGCTTCAACCTTCGCCTTCATTATTGCGAGTTGCTCCTCGGTTTTCTTCCTCTCTTCAGCTGGAAAAAAAGAAGAAGGGTCGTCAAGATTCTCTCCTCCAGTTGCGGTATCAGGCTGCAGCACCTCCAGTAGAGAGCGATTTATACTCGCAAGCTGATCATTATCTATAGAGTCGAGTATCTCAGTGGTTGATAAGCTGAGCGTGGAAGGGGGATCACCTTCTGCGAGCAGAGGATCGGGGGTGACGAGATCGTCTTGGACTTCCTTTTCTCGCGGCCTATGCTACAAGCTCGCAGCTCCAGTCCGCTTGGAGATATTTTTCTCTTTTCTAACTTTCAACTTCTTCTCTACCCGCTCGGCGGCATTACCATCTCTTTTCCTCTTTTTCTTCTTCTCAGGAGTCTTCTCTAAATCGATGACAACTGGCTTTGGTTCAGGAACTGAGTTTGGAGCGACAACTTGCTTTTCGATGGAACTGTTGGTCGCGTTTTCAGCGGACTCCTTATCTCGCTCCTCGGCAACCTCCTCTCCCCTTTCCACTATCGTCTCACCAGCAGGAAGCTTCTCCTCGATCCTTTGCTGCTGGACTTTCGGCGATGAAACTTCCTTTTCCGTTTCTATCCGCAACATGATGGTCCCAGAAGGAGAGCGATGCACCTCCATGCTGGAGGAGTTTGCAGGGTTTTGGTCAGAAGCGGAGGGCGGATTCGGTTTCTCCCGTAGAGGACTTGAAGGAGCATTCGCAGTCTTTACAGTATCGCGGACTGGATCTTGCTTCACCTGGTCTGAACTCTCCCCCTGGTGGCGGGCAGGTGCATCTTTTCGATGGCTCGATTTCTTAGGCCGAGAACTCGCTTTCGGCTTCTCAATCGGAGCAGCCATGCTGCCAAAGAAGGACCCTAGCCTCGCCATGCCGGACTGGAAAGTCGAGACCGCAAGTGGTGAGTAACGACCCGTCGCGCAGACAATTCTGACAGAAGACAGCACTTCCGGCAGTATTTATAGCACAAATAGCATTAATGATAGTTGCGGACTCAGCGGTTAAGGAAACATTTTCGGAATTTTCCAAAACTCAAAAATGTGCGGGGATTATGTTAACCCCAGAATCCGCAACATTTCCAGCTAGGCATCTTGCCCTTCCCTCGCTGAACTTAAGTACTCAGTTCGCCCAGCTCGCCAGTGGACATGGTCCGTCACCTAGGCGGACTCCAGAAATCCGTCCGCTCAGGTCGCCCTCAGTTCCCAGCTCTGCTAGATCGGCGAGTCAGGCTCAGACCGGCAAGCTCCGAGTCAGGCCGCCCAGGTCGCTCAGGTCGCGGCTAGTCTAAAAGTCACGCGCTCAGTACGACCAAGGGAGGTCTCCAGCTCGCTGGCCCAGTCCGACTGTCCCGCGCGGACTGCTTGTTCCTTCTCTTTTTTGATTCCCGTCACCGCTGCCCGGCTCTTTTGTACCCCGGGCAGCCGGTTATTTTAGCCCTGCCCGCTTGGGCAGGCCGCCAGCCTATAAATAGGGGGAAGTGGTGCACTCAAAGTACGCTGACTCGAGCCCAGGAGCCCACTTGTTAAAGGCTGCGGACTCGAATCTCTGGCTTTGCGACCTCCGGCTTGCTTTCCCCATTGCTTTCCTTTTCCTTTCTTGTAACCGCATCTTGGCAATTAAAAGCAAGCCCGTCGCAGGAGTGGCATTTAGGCCGCGACGGGCGAAGTCTGGTGTGGCCGTGCTCTACGGCTCTGTTGCTTTTCTGTTCCTTTTCTAGTCCGCCGAGTAGACAGCTGCTCGCAGTTTGTTTTTCCTTTTTCTTCCCCAAGTGCTAGAACGGTTAGCTGGTGGTGCCCGAGTCCGTCGCTTTTCGAGCATCAACATTAATGACCACCAACAGTTTGACCTTTCCCCTCCCTCCTTTTACTGGTTTAAAAGCTTCCCTAGACCTCAAGCACAACTTTAAAGAACATTGCCTGAAGGAGACGAGAGAATTCGGCATGCCGTTGAAGACCGTCGGCGACACCTTCACCATTAATGGCTTTCCGTCGATCTGTACTCCTCTAGCCCGTGAATAAGGTCCTCCCCTCCTCTCTCTCTACCGGTAGATCATAGCTTTCCTTAGGATTAAGAATCGGGCTCAACTGAGCCCGATCGGGAAGAGCTTCTCGTCCTGGTTTTTTCCCACAAAAATGTAGCACTCGGGTTCGCCAGAAAACACCTCTCCGGCGGCTGCACCGCCGCCCGACGATGGCCACCACCTCAGCAGAGGTGGTGGTGGCGGTGGCCGGGCAGGGAGGAGGCTGGATGGCCGGTGGCAGGGTCTGGAACGCGCTCCAAGTTAGGCTAATCTCAGCCCTTGGCTTGAGGTAGAAGATGACCCAGCGTTGTTGGATCTGCTTTAAGATCTGTGCTGGTCTAATTTATTAATTTATTTTTGAGTATTTTTTGTCCCGTTTACTGAATGCTTTTGAAATAAATATTAAAAATAGATAGGCCCCTCTACAGAAAATATGACCAACATGAAAGTTGTAGGCCGTCAAATCTAGTTTTATTTAAAATTTATTTGGACTCATTTGGGTAAGTGGTTTGACCACATCACCCATTTTGGTGGGTTCTATACCTAGGCTAGACCAGATGGTATTTTGAGTGCTCCCACCAATCCAGCCATCCAAATTACTTGAAATTTGGGATGGGGTTCAATATTACCTATATCTAAGAACATATCCAAAACTGAGGATTTTTGGAAAAACTTTCCCTATAGTTTTTGGAAAGTTTTTATAATCCTTATATAATTTAATTAGGTGCCTTAAATAGCTTAAAACCCCCCAATATTTTGGAGGGTGATCTTGGGGGATATCATAATTCTCTGGTAAAAATCTCATCCCAAATGGGTTTGATTTGAATAAGTTTTGTTATGACCTAAGTTTGGTCTCCTAAGGGGTAAATTAGGGCAAGGAGTATTTGGGGCTTGGAAGAGCCATTTCTCACCCAAATAGGTTGGGTCCTTGGCCAGAGCCCCATGGTCAGTAAACACACCCTCTCATGGAGTTTGAGATGGATTGGGGTGGGTTAGCCCTAGGAACCTAATTCAAACCCTAAGGTTGGACTTTGGTGGTTTGTGAAGGACATAGGGTGATATGTCCTTGTATGGACTTGGTATTTAGAATAAACACTTTTAGGGTGGTTAAAGGCCCTAGGAAGTGAATGGGTAGTGGTTTGACACAAGTACCCCATATAAACCACTTAATAAGTATATAGGCCTTTACACCCTAGGAATTTAATAATGGGTCATATGACCTTGATTCTTAGTCAAACTTTGACAGGAGTGTTTTCATAGTGATATTCATATAGATCAATAAATATAGTACTTCATTTACAAACCATCAAATTGTACTTTCAACTTAGGAATTTCTTATGAATTAACCACTCACTAGAATCTTATGAAATGTAGTCAGAGGACCTTTTATGATGTTATACAGCTTTGTAGATTTTTGCGGAAGTTTTGGAAGTCTTGTTATATGAGTTGCTTCACAAAGTGATACGTTTCATGTAAAACCATTTGAATTAATTTTGGTACTTAGTAAGCTTGAAAAATTATGATATTTGCTCAGAGGTCATATTTGGTAACACTTAAGATTCAGTAATTTTTATATAATTATCTGATGATAAATTGTATTACTTTCTTCTTTATTCTTGATGGTTGGATTTACCTTGGATTAATTAATTAGAAGCCAAAGAATTTATAGAAAATTATGGAATTTGATATTTATTATTAACTCTCTATTATCTAGTGTTCATAAATTCCTGGTGGCTATTACTTTAGAAAATATTGTACATCATGTTCAATTCAAGCATGGATTAGATTGGAAAGAAATTAATTAAATATCAAACAAATTGGGAAAAAAGTGAATTTCTAGATTTAGCCTAATTATGTCATGATAGACTCCTAGTAAATAACATAGGTCATTTGGATAAATATTTTTAGTACTTCCCATTATATACATCATATAACTTAGGATTGTCTGCATTCAGTAAAAACTGCAGGAATCATATTAGGGTGCAGAAGTGAACTAAGGAGATGGGATATTAGTGTAATGGGATGTTAAGTTGTATGAGGAGTCATGATGAGGAGTGAGAAGTCTTGCTAGTGTTTAGAGGTGCTCGGGGACGACGAAACATCGTCTACCCTGTAGGAGAGAAAGTATCAAATACACTAGTGTTAGAACTAATATAACATAAGAAGGATTGGGAATTGGGTATTAACCAATAACAATAAGTACCTTGCAAAAGGGAACGATGAGATTCGTCTTCCATCATAATTCCTAGTGCCCTTTGAGAGCCCTTCACGGGGTATGCCAGGGGCAGTCCTGGACTAACGTAAAACTTAGGAATAATAAACTAAAAGAACAAATAGTATAACTAGGGTTTCACATTCACACACCCCGATAGCTAGGGAGGTTGAGTAGGTTGGTTTGATTGCCATCCAGACGGTAGCTTCAGAAGGTAAATGCAGGGACGGGATAGTCCGGGGAGCCGGGGGCTCGAGGGATTGGATACAGAATAAGGTGGTGGGTCTTCAGTATTTGAAAGTCGTTCACACCGACGTCGGTACATTGACTCGGCAGTGTGGGACACTTAGCCAAAGAAAGTCTTGTGGATATAGCCAGCACTAGTACGCGAATACTCTAGGTTGTGTTCTTCTAGGGGCGTACGGAAGGGGTAGTCCCGATAGTGTGGATACCCGCCTAGGAGTGGGGGGCCCGACCCACTGTCTCCGTTTTCCACTACGAAGGATCTTGGGAGTGAAGCTAACTGGTCGAACAGGGGGAACTAAAGGTCTGTGTGCATAAAGTCGTGTGCGTGAGTTACACTTGCATGAATCATGACATAGCATTTCACTACACTCATATTTTCATACAACCGACACCCCAACGTATAAATCGGTATGAGACTTTTTATACGATGGGAGCCTTGCAGAAGACCCCTTCACTTATAAGTTTGTATGGGCATTCATATAAGTTAAGGTTACTTACTTACTTGCTTGTTTTCTACCTTGTCTTTTATTATATTTGCTGCTTATTTTACTTGTTTACTTTACTACTCAATTTTGTATAACTGCTAGATTGTACCTTTCATACTTAGCTGATATACAACATGAATAACTACTAGATTAGTTCAACTGTCATCTGCTTTGCTTACTCTCCACCTTTGTAGCTTCTCATTCTTCCTCTCCGCTCGGTGATTAGGAGCCGTGGGGGTAGAAGTAGGGGATTATAGGACTTAGTCTTTATGACTAATGGTTTTCAGACCACAACATTACAGGAGCTCCGGATGGGGGACAGGGACCAGCAGCCTAGGAACTAGCACCAGGGGAGTACGGTGCGCATGAATGTGGGCCAGTCTTGTTCCGGAGCACCTATGACCAGCTCCGTGAGTGATTAGTCTTTATTAAAGCTTCCGCGATGAGTGATATTTAGTGAGGACTCTGATGTACCGGGCTTGAGCCTGTTAATATTTCTTCTGTACTGATCTTTTGCAGTACTTTCTTCTTTATATATCCATGGACTTGCTGTGATTTTATTTATATGTGATTTTGTGGGCATGTTTACATTCAGTGTATATTTACTTCTCTTTCTTGTGATCGAAAAGGCCGACAGAATTGGCGTTTTGTAGTGGCGGCCTTCCCAAGATTTAGTGCCACCGCAAACCAGCAATTCTGGGCATAAGACCCCGGTGGTTTGAAAAAGAAAAAAATAGGGGTCTTACAGTTGCACGCAATCCTAGAGATAGGACGACGTAAATCCTCCGGATTGGAGTCAAATCCAATAGTGCGGGTCATCTCGATAATGCGACTTTAGGCCTTTTGATTTGCAAATAGATTTTGCTCAAAACGTCTAGAAGTTAGGAGATTTAATGCTCTAGCGAGATTATTTCTTATTTTCGGATCCGTCACGGTCTTAATAGAATTACAAATGTTAAAATAATTTATTATGTTATTTTTATTTCCAAGTGAATCATCGATCGAACACTCTTTCGCAATATTATATTGTTTGCACAACCCATGAATGTTGGTGCTGTGGCAAAGTGGGCCACATTGACATAGATTGTTGGCACAACCCCTGTATGCAAAAGGCAAGGCAGTGTCTTCCTGTAGGTAGACATATGCAATCTTATGCTAACAGGAACCTATGACCAAAGTCATATTGGGCTCCTAAGGTGAGGTAATTTCTATTTTGCAGAATAGTCCAAGTGGCTATGCCCATATATGGCCCTTCGACACAGTTGTACTAGACCTTAGTATTGGTACAAGGATTGGATGAATTGACTAGCATGCACAAGATGCCTAACACATGTGAAATTCTTGAGGGTGAGCTTGCAAAAGAAAGCTAGATGCATATCAATGGCTAAAGTTTAGAAGCAAGGAAGCTGTTGTGCTCAGAGGCTATGAATCTAGCATTAGCTCCTAGTCCACTAGGCAGAGATAAGTAGAATTCATCCTGTTTATGACTCTAATAAATATTCTCTTAATTGCAAGAGCTATACATTTTAGAGATAAGATAGTTGAACTTAAAGTCTGAGAAGATGTAAGACAATTATCTAAATACTTGTATAATTAAATAGTTTACTGGCTCTCAAGGTCAATATGCCACAAGATGCAACTATGCTCAACATCCTCAAACCTGACATAGGGATGTTGAGTGTATGTCTAATTTCACCCCACTAGGACATAGTATAATGTACATTACAGGTCATCTTAATCCCTGCTGATTAGGCAAATTTAGTTTTACTGAAGAAGTCAAAGGCAATTCAATTGCTAAAGAAATGCTCAATCAATTAAGATCAAGAAGTCAGCGGTTGAGGAGAATAAGCTTACTCAACAAAATCTATCGATTAGTCGGTCTGCGGCTAAGTTGCGAAGTTAACCCCAGCTGTTGATCATATCTATGATCTCAAATGGGTAAGTGACTTTCCTCCTCTTAAGATATAACTACAAATAGTAGAGCTTGTGCATAAAGCAAAAGCACTGTTCCTTGCCCTCTCCTGCCCGTATTCGCCAAATCGACGAGAAGCCATTCTCACTAGGTTGTAAAATTCTCAAGCTCAATGGCGCCAAAGGGACAAGATTTACTGTTCAAGGGTTCAAAATTAGTGAGAAATGGATTCAGAAATGCTCTTGAAGAGGTACAGTGTGTTCTTCATCTTCTCCGAACATCTGACCTAGAATTCATCCTGTCAGAACCCTGTTTGATTTGGAAATGGGAGGTGCTTAAGTTATTCTCCAATGCCAAGGAAGATGTGGCGGCTAGAAAAATCAAGATGTTTGTGAGTAGAACAAATGTAACGACCCCATCCGTTACATGACGTATAGTAGAAGGTCCGGCCGGGGCCCCACACTCTATGCCACAAACAGACGGTGAGGTCACAGGATAATACCAAACCATACGAATCCTAACTCAGAGCATTCTAGCGGAAGCTTTAAGTTACAAATTTGAACTCTAATCAGGAATGTCCAATATAAAAACCACCTTTATATATATAACCGTGGAATGTACAACAAAGGGTTTGGCCTTAAGGCCTTAGAGTTCCTCTTCCATACAACATGATTTACAAACCTCGGCGCGCAGGCCGGCCATACATGAGTAAAAGAGAACAAACAAAACATTCGCTTAGCCTTCAAGGGCTAGCCGCAGCAGCAGCAACAACAGCAGTAGGGCTTCAGCCCTTCATTTACCACTCGGCTCTCCAGCACCTGCATAGGGACAAACCACCCAACCGGTGGCAAACAATGCAACGGTCAGCATTCAGCTGACCCAATTATAACAATCCTACCCCTTTCTCGGGGCATTAGCATTCTTTCCTTCCCTGCATAGCATGGCATCATCATATAGCAACTATGTGCGCGCAGGCACATTCAAGCCATCACAACTATCGGCCACACGGCCCGATAGTCCGTGCACTCAGGGCACATTCTTGGTGTACCGGAATACCAGGGTCAACACCACCGTCTACACGGTATTTGAGCATTCTAGTCTTTCCGGCGCGCGAGCCTAAGACTCTCATTAGGCGCTCCAACAAAACCTATAACCAGGCTTCCAAGTCGGACGGACCTAACGCAGGTACGGATCAGCCACCCCCCGTTGCTCAAGTCGCCGTGCCATCTCGAATACGGAAGTATCCATGGCTATTTATAGGCGCGGGTCGGTTTCACCTTTCCTGTTCGGCAATCTGCCTTTTCATCGCGTTGCAGCCCAACGGCTCAACCGCACACAAAGTGGCAAAACACGGCCACAAGAGTTGCATCCAACCCTCATCATTTCCTGGACATCATCCAGTACTTCCTGCTGCACCAAGCAACAGGTAGGCACAAGGCAACACAAGCCATAATCACGGAGCCTTCTCCGATATGCAAACAAGCATCACAAATCCAGACCATGTCCAGATGGGCTTCACACAGCATGCCTAGAGCCGTACTCCAATTCCGGCCTCTAACAAGGGGGACTTCACATATCTACCCCAAGGGACACCACAGCCCACCGCACACTCGCGGGGAAGGGTTTTCCCTATGAAATGCAGAAAAGAAGGACTTCACATGTCTAAAAAGGGAGATCGTTACCCTTGTCGATCTCTTGGGATCCATCGCAAACTAGCCGGTGAGAAAGAACCGCAGCAGCTTTGCCTTCACAACGCCGGCTTCGGATCACGAATCGGACCACGGGAGCTCCGTCGGTGGCTTGATCTCCTCCTCCTTCTTCCTCCTCTCTCTTTCTCTCTTCCTTAACCAAAATGAAGAATGACTTCTTCATCAGCCTTCATGGATTAAATCCAGCCAGGAAATCACCTGAGCCCTTGGATCAAAAGAGAGCAATCTGAACGGCCACGATTTGCCCAAAAACTCAATTTTTGGCTGACACGGCCTGTGACACGCCCGTGTCACAGGCCGTGTACCCTTAAGCGGCACACACGGTATTCGAACCGACTGAGATTTACCAGAACACGGGCATCGACACGCCCGTGTCGAGCCTGACACGCCCGTGTCATTCCTGAGACAAGCCCGTGTCATTCCTGCCTCATCGAGCTGCAATCAGTACACAGGTAGGCACACGGTATCGGACACGCCCGTGTCCGACCTGACACACCCGTGTTCACGGCTTGGTTCAAGGCCGTGTACTTCTCTGACTCGAACAGGCCATTTTCGAATTTTAATTGCGTGACACGCCCTGGGACACGCCCGTGTCCCAGGCCGTGTACCCCCGACACGCCCTGGGACACGCCCGTGTCCCAGGCCGTGTCAAACAGCCTGCACCTCAAATAAGTTTGAAAACTCATTTTGAGATTTCTGGGGTGTTACAATCCTCCCCCCCTTAACAAAATTTCGTCCTGAAATTTGCACGGTAAGGAAACAAGAACCAACAATGCTATAACTTGATAACTCGGTTATAACATAAAGTACACGGTCTACAGCTTATACAAACAGTTCGGGAAATTCAGCTCGCATGGTCTGCTTTCGCTCCCATGTTAGCTCTTCACGGCCACAATTGTCCCATCGGACCTTGACCATCCCGATCACTTTGTTCCGCAACTGTTTCTCGGCTCGATCCTCGATCCGAATGGGTCTAACTCTCGTGGTTAGCCCATACTCGACCGGTACCCGATCATTCTCCACTACTTGAGCTAGATACTTTACCGCCTTACGAAGGAGTGAGATGTGAAATACATCATGTAATCCACCCAAGTCTGCTGAAAGTGCTAGTCGATAAGCAGCTTCCCCAACTCGCTCCACCACCTCAAATGGACCAAGATACCTCGGACTTAGCTTTTCAAACGCCGAATCCTGGACACACCTTTGAAGGGTTTGATCTTCAAATATACCCAATCACCCACCGCGAACTCCACATTTTGGTGTTTGGCATTGTCGTATTTTGCTTGACGATCTTGAGCTATCAATAGCCTCTCCAGAATAGAGCGTATGAGCGAGGTAGCTTCTTCGACTTCCTTTTTCCCACTCAGCTTAGATTCGCCTGCTTCTGCCCAAGCTAACGGTGTACGGCATTTACGACCATACAACGCCTCAAATGGTGCCATACCAATACTCGCTTGGTAGCTATTATTATAGGCAAATTCGACAAGAAATATATAATCTTCCCATCTCTTACCAAAGTCTAGGGCGCACATGCGGAGCATGTCCTCCATCGTCCTGTTGGTTCGTTCAGTCTGACCATCCGTTTGGGTATGAAAGGCCGTACTAAACGCCAATTTTGTACCCAACATTTGATGAACGAGCCGCCAATCATTCGATGTGAACCGCCCATCACGGTCACTAACGATGCTCCGGGGAACACCGTGCAGTCGAACAACCTGCTCCACATAAAGCTTGGCCAAGGTTTCCACTGAATCGTCTCTTCTGTTTGGAAGGAAGTGCGCCACTTTTGTCAACCGGTCCACAATCACCCAGATTGAATCATGACCGCGTTGAGATCTCGGCAACCCGTGCATGAAATCCATCGAAATGTCATCGAACTTCCACTCCGGAATAGGTAACGACTTCAGGAAACCTCCAGGCTTCTGGCATTCTGCTTTCACCAATGCACAAGTATGGCATTCAGCCACATAACGTGCCACATCGTTCTTTAGTCCGGGCCACCAGAATAGCTTTTTCAGATCTCTGTACATCTTTGTGCTCCCTGGGTGAACTGAGTACTTTGCAAAGTGCGCTTCGTACATCAACTCTTCCCTCAATTTACCCACACTTGGGACGCACACTCGACCATTTCTTCGTAACAACCCGTTATCCCAAGAGAATTGGTCATCCGGCCCATCTTTAGCATAGCGCTGGAGACTTTCATCAAGCTCCGTTGCTCGCCGAACTCTATCCGTAAGGTCATATTGCACCTCCGTCCAGTTCAAGCATGCATCGGTTGATGAACCCTTGTCAACACACGATATCTCCAATGCTTCCAATTCCTGGATCAAACGCTGATCGTGCCTCTGCAACCAGCTTGCCCGTACCGGAGTCTGCCGACTCAAAGCATCAGCGACCACATTTCCCTTCCAGGGAGTATAGTGAATCTCGAAGGTGTAGTCCCCGAGGAACTCCATCCATCTTCGTTGTCGCATATTCAGATCCTTCTGATCCAACAAATACTTTAGGCTCTTGTGATCTGTATAGATATCCACTTTAACGCCATATAAATAGTGCCGCCACAACTTGAGCGCAAAGATTACCGCCGCCAACTCTAAATCATGGACGGGGTAATTCCGCTCATGCACTTTCAACTGACGCGAGCCATAAGCAATCACTTACCAAACTGCAGAAGAACGCAGCCTAAGCCGCTCCCAGAAGCATCACTATAGATCTCATACCCATCTGTACCACATGGCGATGTCAACACAGGCGCCGTGGTCAAACGACTCTTCAAGTCTTCAAAAGCTCGCGCGCACTCCGGCGTCCAAATGAGCTTTTGATCTTTCCTCGTCAGCGTGGTCAGAGGTAAAGCAATCCGTGAGAAGTTTTCCACAAACCGTCAATAGTAGCCCGCAAGTCCAAGGAAGCTCCTGACCTCGGCCACTGAAGACATCACTGACCAATCTCGAATGGCACTTATCTTCAACGGATCCACCGCGATACCTTCTCCACTTACCACATGGCCTAAAAAGGCTACTTAAGAGAGCCAGAACTCACACTTTGAGAACTTGGCATAAAGCTTATTCCTCCGCAGGGTATGCAAAACCAACCGCAAATGGTTTGCATGATCCTCTTCCGACTGAGAGTATACTAAGATGTCATCGATAAACATAATGACGAACAAATCCAAGTACTCTCGGAACGTTCGATGCATTAGGTCCATAAATACCGAAGGTGCATTACATAGGCCAAACGGCATTACCGTGAACTCATAATGACCGTAGCGTGTTCCAAACGCCGTTTTGGGAATGTCACCTTCCCGAATCCTTAGCTGATAATATCCCGATTTCAAATCCAACTTGGAATAGACCATTGATCCAGCCAGCTGATCAAAGAGGTCATCAATCCGTGGGATCGGATATTTGTTTTTCTCCGTCAGCTTATTCAACTCGCGGTAGTCAATACATAACCGCAAACTACCGTCTTTCTTTTTCACAAATAGAACAGGCGCGCTCCAAGGTGACATACTTGGGCGTATGTATCCCTGATCCAACAACTCTTGCAATTGGACTTTCAACTCAGCCATCTCTTTTGGCGCGACGCGATATGGTGAGCGGGCCACAGGTTTCGCACCTAGCACCAACTCAATAGAGAAGTCAATCTCCCGCTGGGGTGGTAACCCAGGAAGATCTTTTGGAAACACATCGGCAAACTCTGACACAACTAGCACTTCACCGACACTGGCCTTTGGCTCAACAACCTGAATTAGCGTGAAGAATAACTCTGCGCCCTTCCGAACAGCATTGACGACTTGGAGCGCAGACAACAACGTCCCGCTAACTCCTTGCATACCAGCGAATTTCGTCACAAGCCCGGTATTCTGGCCCAGTGTAATCTCTTTGGAGTTGCAATCAATAAAGGCACGCTGCTCCGAGAGCCAGTCCATACCAAAGATCACATCAAACTCCGATAACGGTAGCACAGCTGCACTCAGACCGAAATCCCGACTTCCTATTTGTACATCCACCTCGCAAGCCCTATCCGCAAGCATCACACAGCCATTCGGCAATAGCACCCTTGTACTATCCACCGTCACATGACTCGGTACCCCAATTCGAGATACGAAATCCTCAGACAGAAAAGAATGCGAAGCACCCGTATCAAACAGGGCTCTCGCCAGATTATTCCAAATCAGGACAAAGCCTGCAGCATATACATCATGCACAAGCTAAACATAACCAAAAACACTAGCAAGTAAGCAAGTAAGCTATAATCAACTCGTACCTGTGACGACGTCACTTTGCTTAATCGCTTCCTGTTGGCCAAGTTGATAGATTCGGGGCTGTGCCTGGGACGCAGAGGAATCAACCACCGCTTTGCCCTTCTCAGCATAAGACGCACCCGTCTTCTTTTCCCCTTTGGGCTGCACAACCCGACAGTCACAAGCTATATGCCCCACCCGGCCACAGTTATAGCATGTACGAGAATCCGGCCTTGATGTCGCTCCCGACACAACGGTCGTAGTCACTTGCCCAGACGGCTTGGACCTCTTGCCCCCTTTCTTCTGGTAGAACGATTTGCTCGGGCGAGGTGCTTGAAACTCTGGCTTTGACACAACCAAGCCCTTGTTCCCTTGCACTCGCCTCATGTCCTTCTCCAACGCGCACGCAGTATCAACCAATGCCTGAAACCCTTGGTTCACTGAACTCGAAAGCAGGAACCTCAACACATCCCGCAGTCCTTCATAGAACCGATTCGTTTTCCTTTGGTAATCCGCAAAGATTGTTCCCGCATACCGTCCCAACCTGGTAAACTCATGCAAGTAGATATCCACACTATCTTCCCCTTGCTTTAACCGTTGGAACTCATTTTCCATAGCAATGCGTTGCGCTGCTGGGACATGTTTTGCCAGAAATATCCGAGAGAACTCCTCAATCGATACTTGCGTTAATTGCCTGCCCGCCAAATGGTGTACCTCAACCTCGTCCCACCACAACCGCGCCTCTCCTTCAAGCATGAAGGTGGCCAAGGTGACCTTGAGAGTTTCCTCCGCCCTGATCGCTGTCATTATCCGCTTGACACGCGATAACCAATCCTCTGCCTGCGTTGGGGATCCCATTCCCGTAAACGTAGGCGGACTGAAGCTCATAAATTGCTTCAACTGTCGGTCAACTGCTCGTGGATCTACAGCCTCAACCAGCTCGGGTCGTACCACAACACGAACTGGGTCCACTGCCGGCTGCGCTAGCCCGGTCGGCTGAATCATGGCAAATAGAGCCTCAGCAACTAATCGAACAGTTTCCGCAGATGGAGGAGGTGTTGGCACCTCAGCTGGTGTCGCACTCTCATCAGAGCGCTGGGGCTCAAACTGCCCAGCACCACTACGCATCACCTATAGGTGGACAAGACACACATTAGCGAACGTATGCAAGCAAGACAACACAAAAAGGAACGCGCAGATTCCTCAAACAAGATTTTGTACATTCCTTAATGGACATTCCAGAGTTCATTAGCGTTACAGCAGGTCGCACAAACACGTGCTCGCCACCCCACAAAAGAATTCGACCACGAATTCGAAAGAGGAAGACCGACAAAAGCTGATACCAAAATGTAACGACCCCATCCGTTACATGACGTATAGTAGAAGGTCCGGCCGGGGCCCCACACTATATGCCACAAACAGACGGTGAGGTCTCAGGATAATACCAAACCATACGAATCCTAACTCAGAGCATTCTAGCGGAAGCTTTAAGTTACAAATTTGAACTCTAATCAGGAATGTCCAATATAAAAACCACCTTTATATATATAACCATGGAATGTACAACAAAGGGTTTGGCCTTAAGGCCTTACAGTTCCTCTTCCATACAACATGATTTACAAACCTCGGCGCGCAGGCCGGCCATACATGAGTAAAAGAGAACAAACAAAACATTCGCTTAGCCTTCAAGGGCTAGCCGCAGCAGCAGCAACAACAGCAGTAGGGCTTCAGCCCTTCATTTACCACTCGGCTCTCCAGCACCTGCATAGGGACAAACCACCCAACCGGTGGCAAACAATGCAACGGTCAGCATTCAGCTGACCCAATTATAACAATCCTACCCCTTTCTCGGGGCATTAGCATTCTTTCCTTCCCTGCATAGCATGGCATCACCATATAGCAACTATGTGCGCGCAGGCACATTCAAGCCATCACAACTATCGGCCACACGACCCGATAGTCCGTGCACTCAGGGCACATTCTTGGTGTACCGGAATACCAGGGTCAACACCACTGTCTACACGGTATTTGAGCATTCTAGTCTTTCCGGCGCGCGGGCCTAAGACTCTCATTAGGCGCTCCAACAAAACCTATAACCAGGCTTCCAAGTCGGACGGACCTAACGCAGGTACGGATCAGCCACCCCCCGTTGCTCAAGTTGCCGTGCCATCTCGAATACGGAAGTATCCATGGCTATTTATAGGCGCGGGTCGGTTTCACCTTTCCTGTTCGGCAATCTGCCTTTTCATCGCGTTGCAGCCCAACGGCTCAACCGCACACAAAGTGGCAACACACGGCCACAAGAGTTGCATCCAACCCTCATCATTTCCTGGACATCATCCAGTACTTCCTGCTGCACCAAGCAACAGGTAGGCACAAGGCAACACAAGCCATAATCACGGAGCCTTCTCCGATATGCAAACAAGCATCACCAATCCAGACCATGTCCAGATGGGCTTCACACAGCATGCCTAGAGCCGTACTCCAATTCCGGCCTCTAACAAGGGGGACTTCACATATCTACCCCAAGGGACACCACAGCCCACCGCACACTCGCGGGGAAGGGTTTTCCCTATGAAATGCAGAAAAGAAGGACTTCACATGTCCAAGAAGGGAGATCGTTACCCTTGTCGATCTCTTGGGAGCCATCGCAAACTAGCCAGTGAGAAAGAACCGCAGCAGCTTTGCCTTCACAATGCCGGCTTCGGATCACGAATCGGACCACGGGAGCTCCGCCGGTGGCTTGATCTCCTCCTCCTCCTTCTTCCTCCTCTCTCTTTCTCTCTTCCTTAAGCAAAATGAAGAATGACTTCTTCATCAGCTTCACGGATTAAATCCAGCCAGGAAATCACCTGAGCCCTTAGATCAAAAGAGAGCAATCTGAACGGCCACGATTTGCCCAAAAACTCAATTTTTGGCTGACACGGCCTGTGACACGCCCGTGTCACAGGCCGTGTACCCTTAAGCGGCACACGCGGTATTCGAACCGACTGAGATTTACCAGAACACAGGCATCGACACGCCCGTGTCGAACCTGACACGCCCGTGTCATTCCTGAGACACGCCCGTGTCATTCCTGCCTCTTCGAGCTGCAATCAGTACAGGGTAGGCACACGGTATCGGACACGCCCGTGTCCGACCTGACACGCCCGTGTTCACGGCTTGGTTCAAGGCCGTGTACTTCTCTGACTCGAACAGGCCATTTTCGAATTTTAATTGCGTGACACGCCCTGGGACACGCCCGTGTCCCAGGCCGTGTACCCCCGACACGCCCTGGGACACGCCCGTGTCCCAGGCCGTGTCAAACAGCCTGCACTTTTTATTGTAACGACCCTAGCCGATCCAACGTGGCAGTGCCACGGCTCCGCTCTAGGCGTCGCTACAGGGCTGCAGCCCAAGCACCCCAACCCCTCTCCCTCCACAGGCGGGTTGTTGGTGGCCACAGCCTCCTTTGATGAGCGAACTCGATAGTTAAGTTGGGCCGTACGGGGACTTCCCAGGAGGTCACCCATCCCAGTACTACTCTCGCCCAAGCACGCTTAACTATGGAGTTCTTTCAACCTTCATCACCAATTGAACTGCAGCTCAATTGGTGATGAAGGTTGAAAGAACTCTATAGTTAAGCGTTCTTGGGCGAGAGTAGTACTGGGATGGGTGACCTCCTGGGAAGTACCCGTACGGCCCAACTTAACTGTCGAGTTCGCTCATCAAAGGGAGGCTGTGGCCACCAACAACCCGCCTGTGGAGGGAGAGGGGTTGGGGTGCTTGGGCTGCAGCCCGGTAGCGACGCCTAGAGCGGAGCCGTGGCACTGCCACGTTGGATCGGCTAGGGTCGTTACAACAAAAGTCAAGATAACATCAAGAAGGCTAAGCAAAGCCCTAAAGCTGACAAAGTTCTCCGCGACTTATGAAGAAGACGAGCTGTCGTAAGATGATGTAAAAATTGCCCGGATATGGTGTGCGTTGTCCAAGCACTCCACCGGTTCAATCCTAAAGAAGGAATTAAACCTAGAAGGCAAGTTTTTTGCAGATGTCATTGGGAAGGCTCTATTATGTAAAAAGGCTCCCACGACAAGATCTCGAAAAAGATGTTCGAGCTGATGTGCAGGGTAATATTGACCAGGAAAACTTACTGGGGAAGAATTCTCTTTTAAAGGATTACTGAGTGTATGGACGTACCGAATTTAGGGAGAATTCTATCCCTATATCAGCGACAAACTTTACCAAAGATTCTGAACCTGAAACTTGGAGCAAGAATACATCACATGAAAAGAATGGAGTCCAAGATGCTGGAAAGGTGGGGCAGGGTACTTAAACCCAATGGTCCATCGGCTGTAGAAAAGAAAGGAAAGAACATAGCGGTTCCTGAGCCCAGCTCCTCTAGCAGCTCTTTTGATGAGGAAGAACCTCATAATCCAGAACTTACATCTTCTACTGAAGAGTCCAGTAAGGAAATGAACACTCAGTTATCAACCTCTTCAGGACTTACCCTACTATATCTTGTAAGCAGACCTGAGTAAGATACTGTCCCTGAGGATGATGTTCCAACTGCTGAGATGGCTGAAACAGTGGCAGAGGAAGTTGTTTACAAGATCTCTACAATGATGGAGGAAGATGCTTCCAAACCAGATGATACAGATGGGCAATTACCTATATCAAATGATACTGATGTTCCCAGGACTCAAAGTGTGGGGGAAATCAATTTGAATTCTGAAAAAGAGATAACAATTTCTGAAGGTGAGCTACTCCTGGCTCAAGTTATGGATGCAACATTTGTTGAGAAAAAGGATGCACCAGTTGAAGGGGAGCACCTGATAGAAGAGATAATGCAAGATGCATTTTTTGTGGGGGAGAAGCTATAGGTCCCTCCAGAAGTTGTTCAAACTACTGTAAGGGATAAAGATGTTGTTATTGCTTACCGGCATGCAAATGAAGGCATTACAGAGGTTGAGGGGGAGATTCCAACTAAACTCCCTGCTCATGATGTGCATGATCTAGTCTCCTCTGAATTTGAGAAATAGGAATCTAGTCATGAGAAAACACACACTTCAGCACATACAGAGAATGACATGTCAGGGAGTAACTCTGCACAAGGAACATGAAACTGGCCAATACAGGAAAATCAAGATGAAGGCACATCTGCCAGAATAGATCAGCTGCTACTAATATTCCTAGCTCAACTGAAGGCACTTATAGATGAACAAAGGAGAACCCTAGAAACATTTATGGATGGTGCATTAAAGGAAATCAGTAATGATCTAGCAACTAAGATCTAATATATAAGGTTTGAAGTTAACTACCTAAAAGCTGAAACTATCATGTTCTTCTAAAGGGATGCTTTAGTTATGGATTACACCATCGACAAGTTGGATTTGGTAAGCCATAATGTTGTCACTATCATAGAAAATCAAAATATTAAGAATCAAAACATGCTGAACATTCATAAAGCTGATATTATTCTGAGGGAGAAACTGAAGACAGAAATATTTACAAAGGTCCTGTACAAAGCTGCTTGATGATCATATGTTGGAAGTAAAGAATCATGTTACAATAGGAGTTAATTATCTAGAAATTAAAAGAAGCAAGGCCTGCACCTCCCAGACCATTTAAATAGTTGAAGAAGTCAAAAAGGGGGAGAGTGAGGCTATGAGAACTAATACTGAGAACATGGTATGGGCAACCAATGTGGTGAGAGGCTCATTTGGAATGGAGCAAATTCATTATGATAACACCCCAATGATGCCTGCTCATGTACAATATGCCCTGCACAGAATGTCTGTTGTTGATCAGGTACAAGATAATCAAGAGTTTGTACAGTATATTGAAGATGGAGATAGTGTTGGTGCCCAGTGGGGAGAACAATCTACTGCTGCTATGATTCCTTCCTTCAACCCCATTATGGACCAGACATTGCTAACCAAAGAAATTACTACAAGTGCTAAAACTTAAGAAGAGATCAGGCTAAGGAAGAAAAGATATAGAGAGGAAATGGAGAAGAGGCCTAATTTTGAAGTAAGGAGCCAAGAATCCATGTCTATCATTCTAATTGTCTGGGATCAAGTAAAGTCTAAGAAGACAAATACACACAAACTATATAGTACTGTGGAATGGGACAAGAGGAACAAGAGGGACACCTTAAGGAGACTGTACTTGAAAAACAAAAATGCAAACCTTCTGTCTCCTAATGAACTTGAGCCGTCCAAGTACTTTCTAAAGACATACAACTACTTTCAAAGCAAAGAGAAATGAAAGCTGAAGTTGAAAGGGAAAATGCAACTAAGACAAAGGCAACTAATGAAGCAGATAAGAAGGGAAAGAAGATAGCTGGAGCAGAAGACAAACCTACAAAGAAATCCAAGGGCAGTGGAATTTTGATAAAAGAACCTGAAACTTGAAAAGCTTCAGGTTCTGCTTATAGGGTTGAGGAATGTGACATGTTGTTTCATGCAAAAACATTAAAATTCCTTATATGTTAAATGAAATATCATTTGTTATGATTATGATTTTTCTTATTCATGTTGTGCTAATGCTTCATGTATATGTTGCTTAAGTATGTTAGTGTATGCATTGGCATTGGTTTTGACTTCTTCACATCTGTTCATCTAACTTGTTCTCAAGTTTAATGATTGCAGGTTGTCCTATAACATTGATGACATAGATAGCCTAAGTGGCTAAGTCAGGTAAACTCTTACCTAAGGTGTGGATAGACAAAAATCTATCTAAGACCACAGGGGTTGACTGAAGTCTACTAACTCAATGCCAGATGACTTATAGTGCTAAGTGGAGCCTATATAGTCAAAGTTAAAAGAGTGGCAAGCTGAGAAAGTGGATAAGTTCACAGGCATTTAGTGAAGTCTACTCAGTCAATGCCATACAACAAAAGGCAATGAGATAAGCTCAGTCAGTCAAAGCCATAGAAATTCTATGGTGAAATTTGACTAAGTTCTTAGGCGTTGAGTGAGGCAAGCTCACTCAACGCCGTATGTTAAAGCATTGACTGTGTCTCATTCAGTCAAAACATGTGTTTTCAGACATAAACATGTTGCTGAGTCCAAATACGTTGAGTGGAGCTCACTCTCTCAATGCCAAGATGGAGAAAAATCTTGCTAAGGCAGAAAGCGTTTAATGAGGCATGCTTACTCAATGATCTCAACGCCATGATTCAGAAATCTGGCTAAAAGCAAATGGCATTGAGTGAGGCATGCTCACTCACCGCTCTCAATGCTTAAGATGCTGAAGAAGCAAGAAAATGACTAAGGAATAAGGCGTTGAGTGAGGTGTGGTCACTCAATGCTCTCAATGCCAAGCATATAGAAAAAGCTTAAGAGTGAGCTAAGGAAAAAAAGCGTTGAGTGAGCCTTGCTTACTCAACGCTGTAAATGCCTAACGGTAGAAAGATTGGCTAAGTGTTTTGGCGTTGAGTGAGGCGTGCTCTCTCAACACTCTCAACGCCTAGATATACATAATTTTGTCTAAGTGTTTTGGCACTGAGTGAGGCTTGCTCAGACAATGCCTATGTTGTTGATGTTTGATTTTTGGCTAAGTCCACAGATGGTGACGTAAACAAGTCAACAAGTCAACATTATTCAAATTGATAGCCGGAAAGCTACAGTACAAGCCAAAAGGTGCTGCTGGGCTACTGTACGACAGTTGGCATTAAAGAAAGGTTGCAGCTGGCATTCAAAGTGTAGGGCCCACTTCTCAAAGAGTCATTGGGACAAATAATTAATAAAAGGAAAAGCTTTCTAGAGGAGTTAAAATGTGTTCTTCCTCACGACCATTATTTCTGTGACTGAAGTACATGAAGCTCAAGTCAGCAAGACTACAAGAAAAACAAGTTAGCTGTTTATCTTCATCATCGACTACAGCAAGATCAGAGCAGACCTCTAAAGAGGAAAAAGAAAGATAGCTGGTGGAATTTCCTATATACACCAGCAAGTTCTTCACAGTTCTATTTATACAACTCTGAAGAACATCAATTAGAGGCTGTGGAGAATAAGTTAGGGCTGAACATCTTCAGCCTAGGAAAGAGAGAAGAATCAGAATATTTATTCTGCAAGTTAATTCCAACACAAGTCAAAGCAAGATCTGTATCATTGTTGTTGTGAAGTAGTTGAGCTGAGAATCCTTCAGCTCAGGTAGTAGCAAGTTTTGCTGCAGTCACTTCACAATTCCAGCAAGAAAAATCCCTAGTGCTGTGAAGAAGAAGTTAGGACTAAGTATATCTCAGTTCAAATAAAGGTAGACTCAGTAAATATATTCCTAGAGTCAAACTTTGGGTGAGTCTACCTCAGTCGAGGTAGATTGGCATAGAGAAATTTCTCTTGTGTTCAATCCAGACTCACCAACCCACTTCCATCTTGTAGGATCCAAGAAGATCTAAGTTGTAGGGCCTTTGGCCTGAGGTAGGTTATCTGCTGATCATTGAGTTATAGGCCCTTGTGGCTGAGTCGAAAGTCTTGGAGGATGCTAAGAGATTCTATGGGATCTGAGGTGTAAGCTCTTTTGATCAGAGTTTTGGATAAGTGCCTAGTCTAATAAGATAGTTGGATAGGTGGGAGGGAAAGTGGATGTACCCTTGTTAGGGGAACCACTATAAATCTGTGTGTGCTTTTTTGTGTTGTTTTTTTGTGTGAAGGTTACATGTCTTGAAAGGAGAATTTAATCAACTAATAAAGCATATAACACAAGTAAAATATAAGATAGTCATTAAGGACTAAGAAACCTATTCACTGCCCCTCTAGGTGAAAAAAGTATCCTTGAAAACAATTACTTTCACCGGTCGCCGACATCGGTTGCGGGCGGCTATATTGTTCGCGGACAGAGATTAATAGGGCAGCAAATTTGGTCATGGTCAGCGACATTGATCATGTTCAACGATATTGGGCGTGGGCAGCGTCAGTGGTCATGGGCAGTGGAAATGGTTATGGGTGCGTCATTGGTCGTAGACGATGTCATTAGTCATGGGTGGTCAATGGAAAAAATTGAAATGAGAGCTATAGAATCAGAGAGGGAGAAGGATCCCATGGCTGCTAACCATTGTATATGGATTCAGTTTCAAACAAACACCCAAAAAAATTCTTTTACACTAAAAAAATTAAAATATAAACAATTTCAACAAAAACTATACTATTTTAGGAATCAATCAAAGTATACAACATCAAAAACCATATTAAATCAAACGATAAGACCTTGTAATGATTTTTCTATAAATAAAAAAAATAGTGCCCAAGCATTTATATTCACTAAAAGATTCACATAATATATCAAATGTAATACGGCTGCAACATATTGAAGTAAGAAACCAATTCAAGGTTAAACAGTTGGGGAAATTGATAAAGAATTTTTTTCGAAAATAATATCACAAAATGTAAAGGAACGTTCAATATTTTTAGTATAAGCTGTGTGATTTATGAAGGCCATTTTAGAAAACAATATCATTATATGCAGGAGTTATTAAGAAATTTCACTAAAAGAAAAAAATTTAAACAATGATGAGATGTGAAGTTGGAGGTAACCTCAAATTGCTTTGAACACTGTCCTTTTATGAAATTTCAGTAAAGCATTATACTAGAGGAGTATATTCTCTAAGATTTCACTAACCTTCTGCAACATTATTATGTGGTAAGAAAATAATAAAAACTATTACTCAGAGGTAGCAAATTATAGTAGAGAAGGGAATATGCAACGGGGCTAAGCAATAGCATGTGGAGAAATTAGTCGAGAAAGAAAAATACAATAGGGGCTAAATCAGTATATGAAAATAAGTTACAAAAAAATTAAATTATGTCAAAAGATATATAACTGTTGGATCGTGTTACACCCTTAGAGGGGGGGGGGGTGAATAAGGGATAATTAGTTTTTAACTAAACAAAGTTTAGTTGATGAACAAAAACAATGAAATTAAAAAATAGAAACTAATTTTTCATAAGCAGGCTTGAACACACTAAAATATATAAAAACAAAAGCAATAACAATTTATTTCAAATGTGCTAAAAGTTAATACAAAGTATCTGTATAGAGATAGAGGCAAAGTCTTATGAAAAAAACAATTTACTTTTGGTTTCACTGGTCCTTCTACCAAGAACCGGCAGGCTAAAGCGTATCTCTCCCTAGATCTTGCTACTAGCCTCCCCTAGATCTACCACGATCTAGACGGTGCACACAAGACAACGATTTCTCCGTAAGTTATGTAAGGACTTGGATGCCACACCCAAGGCAACGATTTTCCCCTAAGCCACACAAGGACTTAGATGCCATGCACAAGGAGGCGCTTTCCCCTCTCGATTACAATAGGATTACAATAGAAATAAGAACAAAACAAATTGTAAACTTTAGAATTAAAACTCCCTTCAAACAATGCCTTGAAGATGCTGACGAATCCTTGCCAAGGTTGCTTTGAATGCCGCGTTCAAGCTGATGATCTTTTGCATTTTGGCCTTCTTGAGTATATGGAGTAAATCTGGAATCTAGAACTCTCTGGTCCATCTAAAAAGGAAGGTGCACTCCAGGTCACTGCAGGAAAGATGGCCACATAAAGAGAAAGTGCCGAAAATATCTGAAAGAGCATAAGGAGAAGTGGCATAAGAAGAAGGATAAGAAAAAAGTTCTGAAGGCTGAAACCAGGGATGACGTCACATCTGAGGAGTCAAGCTGTTCGATCTTAGAGACTGAAGAAGAGGCAAACATGTGCCTGATGGGAAAGGATGTCATCATCTGATTACGAAAGCAGTGTCAAGAGCAACACTGAGGTAAATTTTCCTTCTTATGAAGATTTATATAATGAATTTTTACAAACATGCAAGTATTTTGATAAAATTTTAGATGAAATTAAATTATTGAAATCTGAAAATAAAAAATTAAAAAATGATGTAAAAATACCTGAGAAGGAGAAAGCAACTTGGCAAGAGGATTGTCCCTCTTCTACAAGGATACTAGAACTTAAGAAAGATCTCTCTAAGTCTCGGTCTCCGGTTGAATCTCTTATAAGAGGGAAAGAGTCCTTAGAAAGATCTCTAAAGCTTTCTCAATCTCAAGTCGAAGGCAGCAAAAAGTCCTTCGAAAACCGATGCAGCACCATAGTTATCGAAAACACTACATTGAGAGGACGAGTCCGTGATTTAGAAATGGCCACTAATAAGTTTGGAATGGGCCAAAAATCACTGAATATGATTTTGCCGATCTAGTGCTATGGTTCTGCAAAATTCGGACATGGGTACTCTCCAGAACACTATCACCCGGTGACATCACTATTGCCAGCGATAAGGAAAAATCCAGAAAATCGTTGTTTAAAATAAAAAATAAAAAATCTACTGTCACTGCTGCTCCAAGCAAAAGTTCAAAACGTATTTTGAAATACCTGACAACTTCTTTCATCACTTGTGCCAAATGTAATATGTTTGGTCAGACAACACACACTTGTGAGAAGACAGGACATTATTTTGTTAAACAAATCTGGGTACCTAAGGCTTCCACCTATATTATGGGAGGAACCACTTAGGTAATCATATCTTTACTCTCATCCTCTTTCTAGGTGTGTTGACAGGCTAAGGACAAAGAAGACGTGTGGTACTTGGACTCAGGATGTTCCAAGCAGATTACAGGCAACAATTCAAAGTTCCTTAACCTAGAGATGAAGAAAGGAGGAGTAGTTATGTTTGGTTATAATGGAAAAGGAAAGATCATCAGCGTTGGATTAGTATGTAACAAATCATTTACTATCTCAAATGTTTTGTATGTTAAAGGTTTGAAGCAAAATTTAATTTCTATAAGTCAATTATGTGATGTTGGTTTAAATGTCTTATTTGACTCATCTTCAAACTTATGCAAAATTATTGATTCCAAAACAAACGATACTATTCTTACTGCTCCTAGATTTCTAAATGTTTACATTATTAAGGTTAATTATTTGTCACATTGTTCACTAAAGTATTTTATGTCTAAAAATGATGAATTAGATTTGTGGCATAGACGTCTTGGACATTCTAGTTCCAAGCAAATTGTAAAATTGTCTCACAATAAACTCGTTAAAGGTTTACCTATTTTACATGGAAATCTATCGTCTTTATGTTCACCATGTCAAAAAGGAAAATTTTCAAAATCTTCATTTAAGAGTAAAAATGTTGTTTCCACTACTAGACCTTTATAGTTGATTCATATGGATTTTTTTGGTCCTGTTAATACACTATACATAGGTGGTAGAAAATACACTTTTGTTCTGATTGATGATTATTCCCATTTATGTTGGACAATTTTCTTAACGTCTAAATCCGATGCATTTTTATAATTTTCCAAACTATGTATACGTGTTCAAAATGAACTAGATTTAAAAATAAAGTGAATTCATTCAGATCATGACAGTGAATTTGATATTGAAAAATTTGTATCTTTTTGCATAGAGCTAGAAATTAAACATGAATTTTCCGCTCCTCGCACACCGCAACAAAATTGTGTGGTAGAGAGGAAAAATAGAACTTTAAAACAACAAGCTCGTACTATGCTATCAGAAATAAAAATTACCTAGATCATTTTGGTCAGAAGCCATTAGTACTGCTTGTTATGTTATTAATCGAGTTATGCTTCGCCCCTTCTTAAAACTAACACCTTATGAATTATATTTTCAAAAGAAACCGAATGTATCTTATTTTAAAGTTTTTGGTTGTAATTGTTTTATTTTGAACACTAAAGATAATCTATGCAAATTTGATGAAAAATGTGATGAAGGCGTTTTTATTGGCTATTATTCAACTATTAAGGCTTATAGAGTTTATAACAAAAGGACTAAAATGATTGAAGAATCTATTCATGTTAAATTTGATGAGCTTTTCCCTTATGTAGAAACTAATAATACAGGTCAAGATGAAGAGCCTATCCCCCTAGAAAGGTCGGATGATGATGAAATCCTTGGAAACAAGAAGATGAAGTGCATGAATATGTGACTCCAAGCGAGGTAAGATTCTCCTAAGATCATCCACATGATTTGGTTATTTGAGAATCGTCAAGAGGGGTAAGAACTCATTCATCGTTACATGATTTATTCGCAAATATGTGCTTTATTTCTGATATAGAACCTAAAAATGTTGAAACCGCTTTAAATGATAATTTTTTGTTTTTAGCTATGACTGACGAGCTTACTCAATTCGAACGTAATATGGTTCTGAAATTAGTAGATAGACTACCAAATCATCAAGTTGTAGGTGTTATGTGGATCTTTAAGAATAAAATGGATAGTGAATCTAGGGTCACTAGGAACTAAGCTAGAATTGTAGCAAAAGGTTATTCACAAATTGAAGGAATAGATTTTGTGTTGATGCGCGAAAAGCGACGGGGAAAACGGGCACCACCAGCTAACTGTTCGAGCACTCGGGGAAGGAAAGAAAAACAAACTGCGAGCAGCAGTCTACTTGGCGGACAGAAAAGCAAGAGCCGTGGAGCACGGCAACACCAGACTTCGCCCGTCGCGGCCTGAATGCCTCTCCTGCGACGGGCTTGCTTTTGATTCCAAAGAAGGGATTACACGAAGGGAAAAGGAAAACAATGCAGAAAGCAAGCTAGAGACCGCAAAGCCAGAGATTCGAGTCCGCAGCCTTTAACAAGTGGGCTCCTGGGCTCGAGTCAGCGTGCTTTGTGTGCACCACTTCCCCCTATTTATAGGCTGGGGGCCTGCCCAAACGGGCAGGGCTAAAATAACTGGCTGCCCGGGGTACAAAGGAGCCGGGCAGCGGTGACGGGAAACAAAAAAGGAAAGAAGAAGCAGTCCGCGCGGGACCGGCGGACTGGGCCAGCGAGCTGGAAACCACCCTTGGCCACATCGAGCGCGATCCTGGCAGGCTAGTTGCGACCTGAGCGACCTGGGCGACCTGACTCAGAGCTCGCCGATCTGATCTTGACTCGCCGATGGGAGGTCGACGATCCTCCTGAGATGAGAACCAGGGGCGACCTTGGCGGACTGATATCTGGAATCCGGCCAAGGAGGATCGAGGCGCCTAGCTGGATATGTTGCGGATTCTGGGGTTAACATAATCCCCGCACATTTTTGAGTTTTGGAAAATTCCGAAAATGTTTCCTTAACCGCCGAGTCCGCAACTATCATTAATGCTGTTTGCGCTATAAATACCGGTGGAAACCCTGTCCTCTGTCAGAATTGGCTCCGCGACGGGTCGTTACTCACCTCTTGCGGTCTCCACTTTCCAGTCCGGCATGGCGAGATTAGGGGATTTCTTTGGAAATCTTGCTACTTCGACTGAGAAGCCCAAGGCCAGCTCCCGCCCTAAAAAGACCAGCCGCCGTCACGATAACCCACCCCGCAATCGAGGAGAGAGCTCAGGTCAAGAGAAATCAGACCCAACCCGCGATATAGAGCCTGAGAAAGTCGCGACTATTGCTCCTCCGAACCCACCGAAAGAGAAATTGAATCCGTCATCTGTTTCCGACAAAAATCCCGCGAGCTCTTCCAGCATGGAGGTACACCGCTCTGCTTCTGGGACTATTATGCTGCGGATAGATACGGGCAAAGAAGTATCGTCGCCGAAAATCCAGCCGCAGATGATCGAGGAGAAGCTTCCTGCTGACGAACAGGTAGAGGAAAGGGCGGAAGAGGCTACTGAGGAACGAGTTAAAGAGTCTGCCGAAGTCGCAGCTAAAGATTCCATTGAGCAAGCTAAGGAGCCAGTGCCTTCCCCGGATCTGGTTGTCGCACCTACATCAGTCCGCGAATAGCAGCAGGTCGTCATTGACTTGGATGAGGCGCCTGAAAAAAAGAGAAAAAGAGACAAGAGTACTGTTGCAGAGCGAATAGAGAAGAGGCTGAAGGTTAGGAAGGAGAAGAATGTCTCCAAGCGCACTGGTGCTGCGAGCTTGTAGCATAGGCCGAGAGAAAAGGAGGTTCATGATAGCGATCACGTCACCCCTGCCCCTCTGTCCACAGAAGGTGATCCCCCTTCGACGCTTAGCCTATCGACTACTGAGATCCTTGACTCAATAGATGACGAGCAGCTCGCGAGCATGAATCGCTCTCTGCTGGAAGTGCTGCAGCCGGATGCCGAGTTTAGAGGAGAGAAACTCGCTGATCCTTCTTTTTCTGCAGTTGTAGAGAGGGAAAAGGCTAAGGAGCAGCTTGCCGTAATGAAGGCAAAGGTCGAAGCGGTCTCGGAGAAGCTTGCCGCGGATAAGCGGGCTGAGGATCTTCGGATCGCTTCCGAGCTAATGGGGTCAGGTAAGTTGCAGTCGGCACCCAAGCGATTTCAGAGCTCATGGTTATATAAATCTCCTCCCCGTAAATCGCGGCCGGTCAAGACCATCACAGAAACTGGTGATATAGTCGCCTCAAGCAGATCGCTGGCCGAGACGAGAGCGATAGTCCGCCGAGAATGGAGGCGTCGCCTAGACGCTTTTGACCCGGAGCGCGTGAGGCGACCTATCCTTGATAGTCGCCAGATCGCCGCAAGGATTACCAAAAGTGAATTGAACTTTTTTATTTTTTACCTTTCTGGGCCTATTGCGACTTGGATACTGAAGCGAATTTTATTTTGTTGCAGTTCAGAAGTCAACACCTGATTCCGTCGAGGCCGGTGAGATCGTGCCCACGGCACCAGATATATCAATGGAAACTGCGGCGCAGACTGATGCTGAACTCGTACAGGAGGGGCGACCTGCTAAGGAAACGTACACGTTATTAGCGAAAAAGTATGAGGAGTTATGCGAAATTCGGGCCGAATTAAAGAAAAGTAAAGAGCGAGAAAAGATTCTAGAAAACGAGGTCGCCAGCCTTTCATCTGCGCTTGAAGGAGTGAAGAAAGAGAAGGACCGACTAAGCGGAGATGCCAGCCACTATAGAAACAAGTACTTGGTCTTGGCGAGAGAAGGGAAAAGACAAATGAGCGAAGCTGCTGGGATAAGGCCGCAACCGTCTTCTCAACCTGTTGCTGGAGAGGGGTCAGCCCCGATGGCGAGCGGGCAGGCAGCGGTGGTCGCAGATCCGACCCCGGCAGGTGTTCACTTAATTCTGTTCCTGCGGGTAGCTAGGGATGTCGCTCATATGCACCGCACTTTTAACAATATGCATCACCTAGTTTCTCAACTTTACTGTGAGATCCTGCGAGGGAGCGACCAGGCGGCTCATGTAGGGGTGGATGAGGAGGAGCGACCTGCCCCGCGAGATTGCAGAAGGCGCTAAAGCCGAAAAAACTGTTGTATGATTCGATGTTTGACCGTCTTGTATAACTGTGTTTGTGCTATGATATTACTTCTGCTTGTTATGGTGTCATTTTTTAAACTTTGGATAACCTTATTGTTGAACGCAAATTGTGCGGGCTGGCTTTATGCTCGCTTACTTTTGTTTACTGGAAAATTGTGGTCTCTGCGGGCCCTATTTGAGTTCGCGGTTACTTGTAGATTGCAGGAAAACAGGGAAGAAGCGAACTGCGCGGAATGCCCTTGAATCCGCAAAGCCTTTAGAATTGTTTGAATTTGCAGGAAAAACAGGGAAGAAGCGAACTGCACGAACTGCCCTTGAATCCGCAAAGCCTTTAGAATTGCTTGAATTTGCAGGAAAAACAGGGAAGAAGCGAACTGCGCGAACTGAGAAATCGGTCCGGGCGGATTAATTGCTGTCATGTCAGACGGTTTTCTATAAATAGGGTCATAATCTTCTCTTTGTATAGGAAACAGTTAGAGCTGAAGTCCTGCGGTCTGAAAACATGGTATCCGCGCGTACTGATGCCGCAGCTGCCTTCCACGCTGCCGAGCACAAACGCAGCAGGCTAACCGCAGTTGACTTGGAAACCTTTTTGGAGAAGCACATGGCGGGCTCTCCAGTACTTGCGCGGCTCCCGGAGCATCAGGAGCGATTGAACTTCTCCACAGCCACCTAGCTTGCGGTGCCAATTGATCATTTTGATTGCGGGTTCAAATTTTCCCTGCTTTGGGAGATCGCAGAGATCTTCGAGCATTATGGGGTGGTTCCAGGCCAGCTCGCGCCGAACAGCATGGTCGCCATCTATAGCTACCTCGCTTACCTGCGAGCTGAGAAGGTCGAGTTCTCCTTGAAGATCTTCAGGAAGATCTTCTCTGTCCGTTCTATAACCCCGCAAGGAGACCGCGAGTACAAAGGTATCATCTACTTCTACTGCAGGGGGATGAAAGTTGTGGGTTTGCCGAATAAGATCCACAACTGGACCTCTAGGTATCTTATCTTTGAAGGCGATCTTGGATTCCTTCACACGAACCCGCAGCTGCGCCCAGACGCCGATTTCAAAAGCGTGCGGCTGAATGACACTGAGACCGCCATCGTCAAGTTCCTTGAGGGAGCGAGGATTGACATTGAATACTATATCCCACTGCTGCCCGGACTGGACGCCGTAAACCGTTTGGAGAGTAAGTTTCGCGACTTTCATTTGTATCCGCCGCGACCTGGAAGTTGCTAATTTTTCTTCTTGCAGCGACCTTGACGGTACCCGCAAATCTTCCCTTCACGCCAGCTGGACAGACTCCTACACAAGGAGAGAGAAGAAAAGAAATTGCGAGAAAAAGGAAAGAAGACGGAGATCCCGCCGCAAGTTATTCTTCTGATGATAGCTTTAATATCGCGGGCTTCGGCGAGAAGCAGAAGGATCTAAGGGGTAACCCTATGATTCATCTGCATGAGAAGAAAAAATATGTCCGTCTGTCAACGGCTCTTCCCTCCTGGAGGAGCCCTCGCCCATCTCGCCATGCCCATGTCGCCCTCTCTGCCCTGTACGGGAAGCAAAACCTTCGCGAACTGCAGAGTGTGGCTCCTGACGACCTTCCCCTTCTCGCCGCACAAGCCAGTGCAAACTGCGCCGTCACTAACCATTATATGGGCAGGCTCACGCGCGAGCTGCTCAAGGAAGATGCGCGGCATAGGAAAGAAAGCAGCTCGCTGAAAGAAAGAAATAAACGACATGGCGCAAAGATCAACCAATATAAAGAGGACAAGGCTGTAAGTGTCAGTTAGTCGCCGTTTATCTCGCTTATCTTTCGCGGACTGACATTTTTGGTTTCTTCTCCAGACCGCATATGAGATAACGAATCCCGCTTTCCAGAAGGCTATGTTTCCTTTTGTTAGGGAAAGCGTGGAGGTTGCCATTGAACGCGTCATCAGCGGAGGGTATGCGAAAGCAGGGGTGGACTCCATTCCCTTCTTAGAGCTTTTCTCGGAGCTAAAGGACAAGGTTGCTGAATTCGAGCGAGCAGCTTAGGGAAAAGCAGTTTCTGAGGACGACGAGGAGGAATCCGCTGATAAGGAATCTCCAAAAGACGCGGCCTCCAGTCAGCAGCAAGGAAGCCAGTCTGACCAATCTTCCAACTCCGGCTCTGATGAGAGCAGTATGCGGACAGAACCCCTGGCCGCTTCTCGTTCAAGCGGCAGCAGCAGCGGTGAGTCGGGCGGCTATTCGCCCGTGGTGGATGTAGATGGGTTAAGCCCGGAAGAGCCTGCAGACAAGAAGCAGAGGATCGAATAGAAGGACAAATTGTAATAATTTTTTTTTTTTGTTTTCAATGTAAAAAAAGGGGGGGGCGGACTCTACGCGAGTCCGCCAGAACATATATGTAATTCTGGATGAATAGAAAAAAGGATATTTTTTGACTTCTGAGATGCTCTGCTAATTTCTTGTTTATACTTTAGGGGTCGCACTTCTTATATCAATCTTCGTTATAGCTTTATTGCCTGTTGAAAACTCTGGCTGAAATTACCTAACCACATCTCGCTGCAATATGAACGGAATGCCTTCTTAGCGAAGAGAACGAATGATGTAGACTTGGGCGAGTTCGGTTTGCAGTCCGTATCTTGCAGAACTTTTCAGTTTTTGCGAGAACCAAGATGAAAAAACCATACTTTGCTAACTCAAACAACGTGAATAAGCGAACTGGGCGGACTAGGGTCCCCGCTCGCAGATATTTGCAGTGAATCTTTTCTAAGTAATCATTAAATTATATAAGTTGAATGAATCCTGCGGATTACGCAGATAAGATAAATGGAGTCCGCACTGTATTAATAATAATATCAGAAATGACCCGTAATTCATAACCAAGCGGGTAGGTGCGGCCGGAGCGACATTGCTTTCCTCACAGGATTATGAATTACAGGATCAACCCAAGGACCGGCGGACTGAGCGGATAGGATATATGGAGTCCGCACTGTATCAATAATAATATCAGAAATGACCCGTAATTCATAACCAAGCGGGTAGGTGGGGCCGGAGCGGCATTGCTTTCCTCACAGGATTATGAATTACAGGATCAACCCAAGGACCGGTGGACTGAGTGGATAGGATATATGGAGTCCGCACTGTATCAATAATAATATCAGAAATGACCCGTAATTCATAACCAAGCGGGTAGGTGCGGCCGGAGCGGCATTGCTTTCCTCACAGGATTATGAATTACAGGATCAACCCAAGGACCGGCGGACTGAGCGGATAGGATATATGGAGTCCGCACTGTATCGATAATAATTAAAGACCCCTGTGAAGAAAAAAGCTGCAGTCTAGAGGCTAAGCGGGTAGGTGCGGCCGGAGCGGCATTGCTTCCCTCACAGGACCTCCAGATCTGCAGACTTAACAACCCAATTCACTGCCCTCTTGCCTGGAGTACAGTCTAAGTCGATCTCTCGGGCAGGTGCGGCCGGAGCGGCATTTCTTTCCTTTGAGATCGACAAGACTGTGGGTCTCCTGCAGGCACTACTTGAGGGTACCAAGGAGTGTTCGAGGGTTATAACCTTAAGATGATCTAGGGGTAGGTGCGGCCGGAGCGGCATTGCTTTCCCCGCGCGATCATCTGGGTTGTAACAATATCCCTTAAGTGGCGTGGTAGAGCTGACCACCACTCTGCTCCTCCATAATGCAGAAGTGGGGTTAGGTACTAGCCGGGATCCGAAATCCAGTATCCTGCCGCACTAGAGTTGGTAGGCTCCCACTACACGGTGCGAAATCTCCCTGCAACACGTGGTCTTCGTGGTGTTACGCTGACACCAACGGTTCTATGGGAGGTTTTGCTGAACTCGGCGATATCTCTTGGCATTAAGAAACTATCGGGAGTTGCTCGAGGAGGTAAGAGAGAAAGAGGCACTTGAAGAAGTGTTAGTATGAGTATTTAGAAAAACACCAATTTTGAGAAATTCGTATAACATAGAAGAGAGTTCAGAAATAGAACCGTTTAGCGTTATCTTTGCTCAACACAGTAACTGTCAACACTTGAAACACAAAGACACTTGATGAAGCGTTAGCAAGGAGCTTTCATTAATAATGAACCTCTTAAAGAGTTTACATAAGAAGGAAAGAAAAGAAGTTCAGGAATAGAACCGTTTTAGGTCATCTCCACTCCACGTGTGCGGCATATCTTCTCCTTCAGATGTTTGTAACCGGTAAGCTCCATTCTCAAGTGCTTCCTTGATAATAAAAGGTCCCGCCCAACTAGGATTAAGCTTCGCAACTGAGCTGGCTCTTGCAGTAGCGTCGACCTTTTTAAGAACTAGATCTCCCACTTGGAAGTGTTTGATCCTTACATTCTTATCGAAGTAACGGGCCATTCTCCTTTTAACTTCTTCCTGTCTAATGGCAGCCTTATCTCTGACCTCTTCAACATATTCCAAACTGAACCTCATCTCCTCGTTGTTCAGCTCAAGCCAATCCTCCGTACTTTGCCTAGCAAGCAGCACTCTAGGTGACAAAACATCGAACTCAACAGGAATTAATGCATCGGACCCGTGAGAAAGCTTGAACGGGGTTTCCCCTGTTGCAGATGAGGGCGTGGTTCTCAGGGTCCAGAGAACTGAGGGAAGTTGATAAACCCAACTGCCCTTGAGATTTTGAACTTTCTTCTTAAGCAGGTTGAGGATTTGCTTATTAGCTGCTTCTACTTGACCATTGCTTCTGGGATGATGAACTGATGCAAAGCGCAGCTCTGTTCCGATCTGTCTGCAAAAGTCTATCATCTCCGCATTATTGAACTGTGGTCCGTTATCAGTGATTATTGCCATAGGGATTCCATGCCGGCAGACTATCTCTCCCCAAATAAAATTCTTCACGACCTGGGTTGTTGTCTTTGTCAGTGCTTTAGCCTCAATCCACTTGCTGAAGTAGTCGATCATAACTATAACGAAACGCCGCTGCCCACTAGCCATGGGAAAAGGACCAATGAGATCCATTCCCCAAACAGCAAAGGGCCAAGGGGTTGCAATCGATCTGAGAGATTGAGCTGCTTGATGCTGAAGAGGAGCGAATTTCTGGCATTGAACACATCTTCTCACATAGGTCTCCGAATCTTTCTTCATTGTGGGCCAGAAGTAACCTTGCCGTAGGATCCTTTTTTCCAATGTCCTTGCTCCCGATTGACTCCCGCATTCACCAGAATGCACTTCTCGAAGGACAGTAGGAATTTCACTTTCTGAGACACATCTTGCCATTGTAGACAGGAAGGTTTTCTTATAGAGGATATCGGATATTAAGTAATAATGTGCTGCTTTCAACCTGAATTTCTTCTTATCTTCTACCGACTGATGCAGGTTCCCAGTCGATAGGTAGAGAACGAATGGGTCCATCCAAGAGGAACACTGATCGATTTGCATTAACCCCTCCTCCTCCACTGCTGGGTGAAAAAGTTCAGAGATGGTCCCTCCTGACGGGAGCCCATATTTGGCAAGAACGACAACCTCCTCATTTTCTGCCCTCGGAATATGCTCAATATTAAAGCTTTTGAACCTGCCGACCTCAATTTTTACCAGCGCAAGATACCTTTTCAACACCGGCTCCCTGGTCTCGTAGTTACCAAGAACTTGTGAAGCCATTACCAGAGAATCCGTCTTAATATGGACATGATCAATTCCAAGATCTCTTGCGAGCCTTAAGCCAGCCAATAAAGCTTCATACTCTGCCTGATTGTTAGTCACTGGAAAATAGAACTTGATGGCCTGCTCAAGCTTGATGCCATTTGGGTTTATCAGAACCACCCCTGTCCCCGAAGAGTTTCTTCCAGAAGCTCCATCCACGTAGATGGTCCAAGCTAAAAAAGATCTTGCTGCTTGATCCGAGCTAGATTCCGTTGTGTCAGTCAGAAAATCTGCAAGTACTTGTGCCTTGATAGCTGTCCTGGGCACAGAGGAAATTTCAAACTCGCTCAGCTCAATTGCCCACTTAGCTAGCCTGCCTGAATGCTCTGGTTTCTCTAGCACATTCTTCAAAGGTTGATCAGTAACCACCTGAATTGAATGAGCCTGGAAATATGGACGGAGTCTGCGGGCAGACATAACCAATGCCAAAGCTAGCTTTTCAAGGATGGGATACCTTGCCTCTGCATCTTTCAGAATATGACTGACATAGTAAACGGGGAACTGCCTCCTGCTCTCTTCTCGGACCAGGACGGAACTAACTGCCTCGGGACCAACTCCCAGGTATAAGAACAACATCTCCCCTGCTCAGGGGCTCTGGAGTAAAGGTGTTGAGGTTAGCTGTTTTTTCAACTGCTCGAAAGCCAAAGAGCACTCTTCTGTCCATTGGAACTTGGACGCCCCGCAGAGTCTTAAAGAACGGTGCACTCTTATCCCCAACTCGAGAGATGAATCTTCCGAGCCCTGCCAACCCCCCCCCCCAACTGCTGAACCTCCTTTGGAGAATGGGGAGGAGCCATATCAAGGATGGCTTTGACCTTGTCAGGATTGGGAGCAAGACCCTCAGGAGTAAGGAGATGGCCGAGAAACTTCCCCTTACTCGCCCCGAAGATGCATTTTAACGGGTTATGCTTTATTTTGTGTTTTCGCAGAGTGGAAAAGGTTTCTGCTAGGTCTATCAAGTGTTGCGGAAGAGACCTACTCTTAATCAAAAGGTCATCTACATACACTTCGAGGTTTCTACTTTTTTGCTCTTTAAACACACAGTCCATCATGCGTTGATAAGTCGCGCCAGCATTTTTAAGCCCAAAGGGCATTACAAGATAACAATAGCAACCATCATTAGTGATGAACGATGTGCGAGGGATGTCAGGTTTGTGCATTCTTATTTGGTGATAACCAGAGAACGCATCTAGAAAACTCATAAACGAATACCCTACCGCAGAATCAACTAATAAATCTATCCGAGGCAAGGGGTAGAAATCTTTCGGGCATGCTTTATTCAAACGGGTGAAATCTACACACATACGCCACCTTCCCCCAGGTTTCTTAACCATTACAACATTCGAGACCCACTCGGGATACTGAATCTCTTGAACGAAGCGTGCTTTGAGGAGTTTGGCAACCTCCTCTCGGATGGGCTCTGCTAACTTGACAGCTACATCCCTCTTCTTCTGCTGGACGGGCTTGGCGGCTGGATCAACGTTGAGATGATGGCAAGCCATGTCTGGATCCACCCCTGGCATGTCCTCTGTTGACCAAGCGAAGACATCCAGATTTTTCAACAGGCAAGATATCAACTCCGTCTTCTGATCTTCTGGCAACTCGGAGTTGATGAAGAGCTTTCTTTCTTCCCCTTCTACAATGGGGACTTCTTGCAACACCTGGGCAGGTTCCAGGTGAGCACCTTCTCTATCCACAACAGTCTCTGATGGAGGAGTGGCTTCTGCTGCTGCTGGAAAAGCTGGGGGGGAAACCTCAGTCATGCTGACAGTTCGGAGGTAACACTCTCGGGCCTGCCTTGGGTCGCTCCTGACCCTGCATTGACGGCCATCTTTGCAGAACTTGATGGCCAAATGGTACGTTGAAATGATGGCTCGATACTTGTTCAACAACGGTCTTCCAAAGATAGCATGATAGCTGCTTGGAGCATCCACCACTATGAACTGGATCTCTTTGACCACCCCTCCGAGTACCACTGGGTGTGTGACATTCCCTTCAACCTCCTTTCTTTCGCCCGAGAAGCAATAAAGTGGCCCCTCGGTGGGAAGCAGAGACTTTCCTGTCCTCAAGGCCTCAAAAGTTGACTTGAAGAGAAGATTCACGGAACTGCCAGTGTCGATGAGAATTCTATCGACCATGAAATCTCTGATGGCTGCTTGAACTACGATGGCATCATCGAAGGGATTAGCGGTCATAAGAAGGTCTGCAGGGCCAAAGGTGACGATTTCAAAAGGTGGGGCCGAAGAAGAAGTAGAAGCAATCTCAGTTCGGGAAAGCCTTGATAGAGAAGACTTCCGAGTAGACTCAGTCCCTGCTCCGCCATGGATGAAAAAGAGTCTTCCCAGGGCCCCCTCGTCGACAACGTCAATACACTCACTTGGTATATCAACGAGCCCCAGATGGCCCTCATCCCTTATCTCTATACACTCCTGCTGGACTTCAGCTGTTAACCCAGAATTCGCGACTAGTTCTCCAGGTTTTCAAGTCCGGGCGGCTTGTGCTTTCTAGCCGCCACTCTCAGCTAGCCGGCTTATTGTCAGACAAGCCGGGCGGCCTCCACGTCAGACAATCGCTAGTTCTGGTCCAGCCATCATCTAAGGGTCGACCTGTCATTGCCCAAGCTGCGCGACCTGTGCCCCAGGTCGCCGTCAGAGGAGGTCCAGATCAGCCTGCCCAGAGGCCGAATCTTGCAGCTTGGCAGAAGAAGGTCGCCAGGCCGTGCGGCCTGTCTCTTGGCTTTTCTTCTTCTCGATTCCCGTCACCGCTGCCCGATTCTCTTGTACCTCGGGCAGCCGGTAATTTTAGCCCTGCCCGTTTGGGCAGGCCCCCAAGCCTATAAATAGTGGGCGGGAGTACACCCAAAGCACGCTGACTCGAGTCCAAGAGCTCGCTTGTTAGGAGCTGCGGCCACGATTCTAGTCCTTTGCGGTCTATTGTCCGGCCGGCTTCTTCCTTTCTTCTTTCTTTTCTATGTGTAATCGCTTATTTTTCTATAAAAGGAAACCCGCCGCAGGAGAGGCATTCAGGCCGCGGCGGGCGAACTCTGGTGTTGCCGCTGGCAGCGGCCCTTTCTCTCTTTTTCCTATCTGGTCCTATCCGTCATCCCTAGCCGCTAGTAACCGACTAGCCGACAGTCTTTTCCCAATACCTTCCCTAGTGCTCGAACGGTTAACTGGTGGTGCCCGTCTTCCCTTTCGCATTTCGTGCATCAACATCAGCCACCTCCTTGCCCTTGGAGGTGGAAGGCTTTGAAGAATCACTCTTCCTGCCCAGGTCCTCGAGTTTACCCTCGGCGAGCAACCACTCAACTAGCTTCTGAAGAGCCTTGCAATCTTTAGTCAGATGACCCTTCTCCTTGTGAAAATTACAGAACTGAGAGTTGTCCCTGGGCTTCCAGTCTCTCTGAGGCCCTTGCCTCTTTTCTTCAGCCTTCCTCTGGATTATCTAGACGACCTCTTCAAAGTCGATACCCAGATCTGCAAGCTCTTCCATAGGGCTGCTCTCATGAGGATTTGAAGCTGGCAGGGCGCTCTGAAGAATGGGGAGCGCTTGAAGGGGAACGGCGGGAGTGACGGCCAACGGCAGTCTCTGACCATGAAACTGTTGATGGCCGAGGAAGGGTTTCTTATGGCGGAGGTTACGCCCCCTCTGAGATGGAGGTTGGAAATCAGGCCGAGGAGGCTTACTGTGATATTGATTGCTGGAGAAGTTGAAGGCATCCCTTCCTCCAGCTTTGGCTATCAGGGATGAGATATAGGTCGGGTTGGCATTTTCCCCCTCAATAAAGCGATTAGCCATTGCTATGAGCTCCTGATAAGTTGATGGTGCCTTTGTTGTCACTTTGAATTTCAACGGGCCCTCCCGGAGGCCGTGGATCAGGGCAACTTTGTAATAATCGGGGTTCACATTCCTTACCCCTTGGATTTCTTTTTGGAACCGAACAACGAATCTTGCCACTGATTCGTTGTCCCTCTGCTTGATGTCAAAAAGGGCTGCCGGACCATCCTTTCTCTTCTTAGAGGTTGCAAAGCTCAGGAGCAGCTCGCTGTGAAGCTCAGCAAAGGAAGAAATCGTGCCCGAAGGCAGCTCGTAAAACCATTCTCTTGCTTGACCATCAAGAGTGGTCACCAGAAGCTTGCATTTCAAGGCATCGGAGAGGCTCCTTAATGCAACTGCCCCTTCGAATGCCTGCAGGTGGGAGACCGGATCAGTCTCCCCTGAATAAAAAGGGAGACGAGGTTCTCTGAAATTGCTCGGCGCTGACTCCCACCGGATTCGATCGACGAAGGGAGAGGGAGTCTCTGAATCAGGAGAAGGGCGGACTGGAGGATGAGGCTCTGCGGGCTCTGCGGACTGCCGATCAGCATAATCTAGTCGGCGAGCCGGAGTTCCCCGGGCTGCCTCCCTGAAGAAATCTATCAGGGGGGCGAACTCTCCAATCTGAGGTCGCAGGGGAGCTGCGGACTGGGCTTGGTGGAGAGGCAGAGGTGCAGTTGCAGGCGACTACTGAAGAGGGGGGTGACGACCTGGAGTCCGGCGGACCGGAGTCTGGCAGACAGGAGTCTCAACAACTTCTTCTGCGACCTGAGGAGCAAGTCGCTGAGTTAGTGCCAACAGGGCCTGGCTGATCGTATCGAGCCGTTGGTCAGTCTCCCTTCGAGATACTTCAGCTTCCCAGCGGGACTGCTCCAACGCTTCCCACAACGAATCATCAGGCGAGCTGGAACGATCGGAGCGGCGAGCTCGGCGGTCCGACATTTCTATCCGCGGTTTCTATCGAGCGTGTTAACTGTTGATGCGCGAAAAGCGACGGGGAAAACGGGCACCACCAGCTAACTGTTCGAGCACTCGGGGAAGGAAAGAAAAACAAACTGGGAGCAGCAGTCTACTTGGCGGACAGAAAAGCAAGAGCCGTGGAGCACGATAACACCAGACTTCGCCCGTCGCGGCCTGAATGCCTCTCCTGCGACGGGCTTGCTTTTGATTCTAAAGAAGGGATTACACGAAGGGAAAAGGAAAACAATGCAGAAAGCAAGCTAGAGACCGCAAAGCCAGAGATTCGAGTCCGCAGCCTTTAACAAGTGGGCTCCTGGGCTCGAGTCAGCGTGCTTTGAGTGCACCACTTCCCCCTATTTATAGGCTGGGGGCCTGCCCAAACGGGCAGGGCTAAAATAACCGGCTGCCCGGGGTACAAAGGAGCCGGGCAACGGTGACGGGAAACAAAAAATGAAAGAAGAAGTAGTCCGCGTGGGACCGGCGGACTGGGCCAGCGAGCTGGAAACCTCCCTTGGCCGCATCGAGCGCGATCCTAGCAGGCTAGTTGCGACCTGAGCGACCTGGGCGACCTGACTCAGAGCTCGCTGATCTGATCTTGACTCGCCGATGGGAGGTCGACGATCCTGCTGAGATGAGAACCAGGGGCGACCTTGGCGGACTGATATCTGGAATCCGGCCAAGGAGGATCGAGGCGCCTAGCTGGATATGTTGCGGATTCTGGGGTTAACATTTTGTAGAAACCTTTGCACCTGTAGCATGTTTAGAAGCAGTTAGAATATTTCTTGCATTTGTGAGCTTTAAAAGATTTAAACGATTTCAATTGGATGTTAAAAATAATATCATCAACTTCTAGGATTTGTTGATGTTAAATTTCCTGATTATGTTTTTAAATTAGAAAAAGCCCTTTATTGTTTGAAACAAGCACCCCGAGCATGGTATGATAGATTGGCTGTTTATTTATTAAAGAATGATTACAAAATAGGCAGTGCTGATTGTACTCTATTTATTAAACTTGTTCATGATGACCTTATAGTTTTACAAATATATGTTGATGATATTATTTTTGAATCCACTAATGAAAAGTTGTGTGATAATGTTATAGAAATTATGAAAAATGAATTTGAAATACGCATGGTAGGCGAACCCACTTATTTTCTTAGTTTTTAAATTACTCAAAAGCATGATGGAATTTTTATTTGTCAATCTAAATATATTCATGATTTTTTAAAAAGATTTGGATTTGAAAATCTAAAACAAGCAAATACCCCCAAGAGTGACACATTAAAATTAGGAAAGGATGAAAGTGGAATTTCTATATATCAAACATTATATAGAGGAATGATAGGATCACTGTTATATTTGACTGCATCTAGACCTGATATTATGTTTTTTGTATATTTACGTGCTAGATTTCAAGCTAATCCCAAAGAATCTCATTTAATAGCGGTTAAACGTATTTTTAGATATATTATTGGCACAACTAAGTTAGGTTTGTGGTATCCTTACAATGATCCCATTATTTTACATGGCTTTTCTGATTCTGATTTTGCTGGCTGTTCATTAGTTAATAAGAGCACAAGTGCCACCTGTCACCTTCTATGCCCTTCACTAATTTCGTGGTCAAGTAGGAAATAGAATTTGTTACCTTATCCACCACTAAGGTCGAGTACATTGCACTAGGTAGCAGTTGTGCATAGACTCTTTGGATGAAGCACACATTAGAAGACTTTGGAATTATTCATGAAATAATTGAATTAAAATGTGATAACAAGAGTGCAATTGACTTAACATATAATCCAGTTGATCATTTTAGGTCCAAACACATTGATGTCCGTCATCACTTCATTAGAGGCCACATAAAGCAAAATACAATTAAAGTCAGTTTTATAGGCACCGATTTACAGCTTGCTGATATTTTAACAAAACTACTTCCAAATTCCCGTTTTTCATTATTATGATTAGAACTAGGAAACTTGGACTTATAAAGCTAATGAATCCACATAATAAGTAAACCAAAAAAAACGTTGATCAACAAGAAAATGATGATTAAGCATTAAGTAAACCATAAATATTATGATTCAATAATCATATTACATCAGTACTAAAATCACATAATAAGTCCCATAATATTACAACAAAGAATTCTTAAACAGAAACATGAAAACTTAAAAATTGCACTATCACCGGCGACACTCACTGTCGTCGGCCGATAGCATCAACTCTTCAAATTTGCCCAAAAAATTCATAAATTCCTGCTGTCCCCTCCACTTGTGTGCCCTTGATCTTCAACTGAACAGTGCTCACTGCTTATTGTCCGACGAGGTCGGCGAGTAGATGATCAGGAAGGCTCCATGACCGGATTCTCCCATTCTACTGCTCCTGCTAGGGTGGGCTTCAACTTGAGACTTTTGGTCAGAAATTTAAAGAATTTTTGAACTCCCAAAAAGTTTTTCTTAACCTCCCTCTTATGTTCTTCGAACAACTCTCGTAAGTCGTCCAAACCATCCCGCAATAATCCACCTCTTGGAATTGGTGGGTTACGGATAGTGGGCATTGGTTCACTACTCCTTACTAACCCTCCTCGTGCTGATCGGCCAATGGAAGACATACCACTCGTAGAGTAAATAGAGGGCACACAATCATTGAAGTACAAGTCTAGGTCTATCCATGTGTACTTCTTATATAATATGCGTTGAATGATCGCTCCAAGTGGTAGTGTGTTTAATTTATTCCAAGGCAGACTCTTTTGTCAAAATGTGTAACAAATTATCGACAGGATAAAGTCTACCATATCGAATTACTCCTACTCTAAGATCTTGTATGAGACATAGCTAAATTGAGCCGTTATCTTCCGTGTATCACTGGACTTAAGTAAAATAGTAGACCTCAATATCTCTTGCACTAGTCATGCATCCTCCGTGAGAGTGGTCGTAGATTGAATAAGAGTTTTGGTGAAATTCCCATGCAAAACCAAATTCAAGAGTGTCCAGTCTCCATCCTTCCGATAATTCTCTACAACATCTAAGACATTCTCATGATCTATTAACCCAAACTCTTCCCTAAGATTGTAATGAGTTATCTCAACTGTCTATCCTTGTATGCGTGATCGCACACTACCATTTAGTTCCGTAAATCGAGGATCTTTTAAATAATTATAAAATTCCCTTATCAACACCGATGAAAAGGTATCCTTAATAATGACAGACATTATTCCTGCCATTGCTAACAGATCATGGATGTGTGCGTGATGGGCGAGATTGAATTCGATGACCTGTCCAATCCCAATATTCGCATTTTCTATCCCTGGGAAAGTTTGATAGGATGAGTGTGTATCACTACCAGTACTTCTGCGGGCTCTAGAGCTGGAAGCCATTGCTGTAGAAAATAAGCAAAATTTTAACAAACATTCCTAAATTTTTCAGTATTTTTAGCCAGCGACACCCACTGTCGTCGGGCAATACCGAACATTGCTCTAATCCATTTTCGACTCAAGATCTGGACTTTTTCCCTACTTTCAATACCAGATCAGAAATTTCTTACAAATTTTTAACACATTCCCTAAGGCTATTTAAGACATTTTTACTCAAAAGACTATTCATCATTATCTTCCCTAATACCATAACTCGACACAAATTTTTATTAAAAACAAAACAAGATCTGAGTTTAAGGATTTTAATTTCATCAATCTTTACAAACATTAATTCAAACACATAGATCTATAGTCTCTTCACTCAAAAATACAAGTTTTGAACAAAACCATAACAATGATCAAACCTCCTTCAAAACATTGTAATATCTTCATCAAGACTTCCATGAAATACCCTCCAATCATTTAGCTCTACAAATTCTTAGGAATGAAAGAAAGCTTCCATAAACATTACCTTAATCTTGGGTTTTCGCCAGTTTACGCTTCGCTTCGTCTTCTGTGTAAAGACTTCAGGAGAAAATGCTAGTAATAGTACAATTGACCAGATACGTCGGTCTTTTCTCTTTTCGCACTATCGCCGATCGCCAATATCCAGTATCGCCGGGCGATAGAGAAAATTCACTATTACGCCTATTTTTCTTCATTTCACAGGATTCGACATAATTTAATGTATAATCGTTGATTTTGGGTTCCCAATAGCATTGTTCAATTTTTCAACCATCACATATCTTTTTCTACGTTCATAAGTACTAATGTTTTTATACCTGTGAAATTGTTTTCGCATTTCTCTAAGTATGAGAAATATTTTAGTTATGATAATGTTCTTTCACCCACATTTGTGAAAGTCTTCATATGGTTTAACCTTACTGCATATGTGAATTGTGAAGGTTTTACCATAACCACTAGAGTTGCATGCTATTACTAACGCTTTATCCTAGTTTATTCTTTGCACTGCTCATATTTGATTATCCTGTATGCTCACAAGTGAATTTGGACTCCTTTGTCATGCCACATAAAAATATTAAAAAAAAAATGTTCAAAAAGTTCAAAAAAAAATCAAGACCTTTGTTGATGTCGTTCAAAATTAAAATAAAAGGGGCTAATAAGGAAACTCCACCAAACACTACTTCTCCTCCTGATAAGTCTTAATAAGCATTGTGAGGTTGAGCACCTTGGAAAGAATTTTAAAGTGTCTTGTGCAACTCTATATCTGAATTTTCTTTTTATATGTGCTTTGAATTATTGGGTACAAGCATAGCTAGTCATGTATAGCTCTATGTTATGTTGTTTTTTAACATTCCACGTGTTCATATATTTGTAAGGAATCTTCATATATGTTTTTCATCAAACTATCACATGCACACAACATTATCTTCTCTAAAATTTCTTCTTATGAGAATTGGACGGAAAATGTTTCCATCTTAGTCTTCACTAGTGTATGTGTCTGTAATATAAATGGAGGAACGTTGCCACTATTTGTGTTTACTCATTTTCTTCTTTACTATACATTGATTCACATGTTCTATCCTTGATTTCTCCTTGTTGTTTTTCCTCTTTAGCTTCCGCACCACTTTGCTATATCTTTTGAAAATACCAAAAGGGGGAGAATTTAATATGGAAATCTTTCATTCTAATGGTTTAATACTGCATTTTAAATTAACTATAAACACCAGGTTCAATATGCTTTGATTTAGGGGGAGTACACCTGTAGGGGGAGTGTTACATCCAAGAGTAGTTTGTGTATATACAAATGCTTAGTTTTGATACAAAGTTTTTAACATTTCTAGATAATTCCTGATTTCTTTCTCAGTGAATTTGTTATTATAAAAAGGGGGAGATTGTTGGAGCATGCGTTATACGCTTCTTTGGTTTTCTAATAACAAATCTCGTTTATATGTGATCTTTGGGTGTTTATGATGTATAGAAATGACAGGTCTAGCTCTAATGGCATTTGGGTATTGTTTCGGGTCAGAACAGATGAGCTTAGGAGATATCGCAAGGCGATATTGGGTTTCACCGACAGGCGACAGCGACGATCGACGAATCTGTGATTGACGATCGACGAATCGCGTTCCATGAATCTGCAATGCGAAAATCAGAATGTTGTTGGCCACATGGCATCCGTTATTGATATCTCCAGGTGATGATGCCAAGTGTCACCAGGCGATAGTCCCAATGGACGATCGACGTATCTGCGATGCGAAAATGAGGAGTTCATGGGATACATTGCAGCAGTTACCTATATCGCCAGGTGGCGATACCACGTGTCGCCAGGCGATTTTGCCAAAGTATAAAAGCCAGTTAATTTTCTATGGGGATCACGAACTCCTATTTTTCGCATTGCAGATTCGTCCAATGCGATTCGTCGAACGTGATTCGTCAATCGTCGTTCATAGATTCGTCGATCGTCCCTGTCCCCTGTCGGTGATACCTAATATTGCCAGGCGATATCTCCTAAGTTCAGCTGTTCGACATACTGTAATTAGAATATAGATTAATAAAGCTACAAAATAATGAAACAATCTGAGAAACATTAAAGTAAATCCATTCTATTGTATACCATTTAAGAGAAAAATGAGAGCAAGCTGAATTCATTGATGATAAAGAATATTTTATTCTGTATAATATAATAAAATATTTATAGGACATTTATTGGGGGTGGCAATGTTAGTCAGGGGCAGCAACATTTGTTAGATGCGACGATGTTTGTTGGGGGCGACGATGTTCATTGGGGGATTATATCTCGACGATATTCGCTCCTATACAAGACATTCACTCCTATCATCGACATTAACTCATATTGGTGGCATTCGATTGGGGCAACAACATTTGGCAGGGATGGTGACATTAGGTGGGGGCAATAATATTTAGCGAGAGCTGCAACATTTGATGGAGGCTTAAACATTGAGTTGGGGTGGTGACATTTGGAGGGTGTAAGATTTAGTGGGGGTGGCGACATACGTGTTAGGAATATTGTCCTTCAATATTCCTTAGATTTTTAGAGGCATCACCTTCAATGCTAAGCGCATAATGTATTTGCTAGACCTTCTACTTTACTCATTGTAAAGGTTTAAGTTGTTCTAAAAACATGTTTAGAATAGATCTGGACATAGTTGTATATGTCTCATCTATTTTGGAGAAATTTGCTTAGAAGACTATCTGTTCTCAGCTGAACCGGTGAGGCTTAGCTAATAATTGCAGAGACAGCAGCCTATCCCAGCCCTGCTGTGAAAGCAGTGTAGTATCAGTGGAACCGCTGAGATGCTGTGAATTTACCGCTTAGATAGAAGCTAGTCTCAGCTAAACAGCTAAGATTATTTTGAATATAGTCATTGCGATGGTGCGACTCATTTTTGTGGAAGGCTAATAAAGCAAAATTGCGTTATCCATTCTTGTCCATGTAAGGTCAAATAAATCCAAGAGCCATTGCAAAATTTATGGAGCTTATATAAAACATCTTCTAGGTCAAGAAAAAAAGAGGATAATGTGCATGCCAGTGCAAAGTTGTTGTTGCCGCTACCAAGTGTTGCAGTAATGAACTGGAAGTGCTAAGAGGGCCAATGGCCTTGTGATTCCAAAAGTTGTTCTCAGATATAAGGAGATTAGGTTGTGTCCATCAAGGATTAATGGTTGATCTTCTTCTTTCTACAAGGAGACGTGAGATCAAGAAGGAGCTAAGACACAAGCTGAAGAACAATATTTCAAGCCCTGCTCCAAGATAGTTCTCAGCTGTTCTATTTCAACAGAAGACCAAATCTGAAGGTGTATATCTTTTATTTTCTTTTATTGTAATATAAAGAAACAATCTTTTAAGAACTTTTTTCCCTAAGCTGTAGGGCCCTTATGCCTGAGTGTAGGGTCTGTGTGCCTGAGTGTAGGGCCTATGTGCCTGATTGTAGGGATGTTCTCCAAGCCTGAGTTATAGGGCTTCTTGATAGGGCTGAGGAAGGTGACCTGGAGGGTCACTGAGTTGTAGGAGTATAGCTTACTTTGAGTTGTAGGGTAGTGCCTGAGGTATGGTTTGGAGGAAACCTGAGAGATCCTGAGGGATCTGCATTATAAGCTATTTAAGCTAAGTTTGGAGAAGGTTGTCTTGTCTAACACATTGTTAGAAAGGTGGTGAGGCAAAGTGGATGTACCATGATCTTGGGGAACCACTATAAAATTTTTGTGTGCTTTTTATAATGTGTAACTGAGACTAAACAGTATACTAAAAAGAAAAATAACACAAACCACCTATTTACTCCCCCCTCTAGATGATTTAGACTACTACCAAGTTAACTATCAATTGGTATCAGAGGGAGGTTAGTAAAAAAGGACTTTATAGTTTGACAAGATCTAATAAGGGGTAGTCAATTAAAATTTCAAGATGTTTGCTGTAGAGGCTCATAAGGAGATGAGGTCTATGAAGTTGGCAATATATAGAAAGGAGACCTTTGACGTATAGAAGCAAGGGGTCAACCTATTTATGGAAACCTCTGACCCTAGGATTTATATCACAGTTCAGGAAGGACCTTTTATCCCCCAAAAGACCTCCACAATTGACCCAAACTTGACAGTGGCCAAGGTCTATAATGAAATAACTAGGGATGAACTAGCACTTGTTACTTTGGACAAAAGAGCAAACATATCATATCAAGTGTTATTGATGATGCCACTTTCCAGAACGTGGTGTATATTGAGACTGCCAAGGAGATATGGGAGACACTAATAGTGTACATGGAGGACAATGAAGAAGTTAGGGATGATAGGAAATCTGTACTCAATTAGGAGTATGTGTCCTCTAGAAAGAATAGTAAGGACAACATAGTTGAGTTCTATCAAAGTTTTTTAAAGATGGTAAATGAGCTGAGGACCTATGGAAGGGTCTTCGGCAATTATGAGCTGAATGATAAGTTTCTAAGGTCTCTAACCAGAGATTGGGATACAAAGATATGTTCCATCAGGGAAGTGGTCAAGCTTGCTGAAACTCCTCCTCATACATTATTTAGAAAGCTGCATTCTTATGAGATGTAGCTATATACTAGGAAGGAGGAGGAGACCACCATCAGGTCCCATACCAAGGAGAGGACAGTGGCACTCAAGGCTGGGAGCTCTATGAAGAGCAAAGAGATAATTGCCTATCCCCAATGAAGGCTAGCTGATTCAGAGAGCACTGAGACCAACAGATCTGACAGCAATATGTTAGATGGGAGTTTGTTGCCTTCTCAAGGAAATTCCAGAAGATTATGAAGATGAAGTAATGGAAGAGCAAACCTTCCTCCTCTTCATACAATAAGAAAGATCATAGTATATTTGGGAAGTAGTTCTCCAAAGGAGACAGGTATGATTCTAAACATAGTAAATATATTTCTATGAATGCAATATGTTATTATTGTAGATAGCCTGGGCATATCATTGTTGACTGCCCAATCAAGAGAAAAGAAATAGGTGAGAATAAAGGTGAGAAGAAGCACAACTACCATAAGGTCACGAAGAAAAATACCAACCTTGCCAAGAATGAGAAGAGTTGGAGTCAAACTGACTCAGCATCTTCTAATTCTTAAGAAGGGGATGAAGCATACATTGGCCTATTTGCCACTGCTACTTAAGGAGATAAGGACTATCCGTCTATAAGGACAGGGATCAGGTCCCCTCTATCACTTTCAGATAATTACAATGAGGTGGATGAAGAAGTAAGTTGTTTTTATGGACTTATGGCCATGACACAAAGAGAATCCATCCAGGATTTGTCTGATCCTTATGAGGTATTGATTCATTCCATCTCCTTCTCTGAATCTGATTTTGAAACAAGTCCTAATACTGAAGCACCTTCATCTTATAATAAAGGTGGCTCAGAATATGAGAAATATGTCAATCAATTGATTAACAAGTACATATTAATGTTGGAAGCTCTGAAGAAGAGCAAGTTGCTTGTTAAAAGACAAGCTAAGGAGATTGCTTTCTTAAGAGAAGATATCTCCTTGTGCAATGAGCCAACCTCACAGCTGAATCAAATGAGCAAGGAGATATCCTTACTTATGACAATCACTATTATCCAAATCATAACCATAAATAGTAAAAAAAATTAATTAAAGATTTGGAAGATAAGCTCCTCAAAGAGAGGATGCTTGTAACATCTCATTTCCAACTAGACCCCTAAGAGTGGTTTTGTCATGACTAGGTCATGACAAAACCCTCAGAATCCCAAGAAGACCAAGTGAGCTTAGACATGAAGTTGGAAATCACCATGGTGTGCAAATAGTAGAATTATAAACAATAGTTTAGGATGACCATAAGGCTTCACCATGAATCCATGACCCCACCACAACATCCCTAACCATTTAGAGGGTCCATTATAGCCATATGGATCCATTGGGGTCAACCCAAAGTGGTCAAATTGACCTAAGACAATCATAAGCCTAAATTGGTCAAGGTGCCCTAACAAAGGGCAATTGCCCTCCAATGTGCCCAACCAACCCAACCCAAGTCTTCCTAGACCTTAGGAGAGGCCATTGAGTCACTAAGGACCCATTGGAGTCAACCCAAAATGTCAAATTGACCAAGGTCAACTCTACTTGAGTGTTAGGTCAAGTTGGCTCAAAAGGGCTAACTCAAGCTCAAGCCCATTTCCCCCACTAAGGCTAACCTCATTTCAAGTAATAATATGAGTTATTAGGGTGCAAATAGGCTGGAGGAGAGATCCAAATCGGCCTTGATGATCAGGAGAGAGAAAACTCCATTTTTCCCCATTAATGGAGAAGAGAGAAAATGAGATAGAAAGCCATTCATGGCTTGGAAGGACAAGGGGCTTCCCCCTTCACCTCCAATGGCATGATTCATCTCCACTGATGAATTAGGAGGAGATCAAGAGGTTGGCCAGGCTATACAGGGGCTGAATTCAGTGGGCTTTTCAATGGTTGAAAATTACCTTCAAGGCCATAAATGGCTTTGAAACTTAAGCCCTTCCCCTCCCCCCATTTGAGTGTTTTAAAAGCTTCATCAGGCAGAGGGGAGTAGTTTCCATTTTTTCTAAAGGAATCGAGACCTCCAACTATACGGTTGCAACATACCTGAAGCTCCAAAATCTAGCCATGGCGCACCACCACCAAACCCGTCGGCAAGCACGGTTGAAGGTCCAACTCTACTCCTCTCTTCGTGGGCTATATCCTTATATAATTTAGGAGAGAAATCGGGCTCAATTGAGCCCTATTGGGAGAGAAAAATTTCAGATTTTTGATGAAAATCTTCCTCTTGGGTTCGCCGGAAACCGACCCTCCGGCTGCTGTGCCGCCCTCCGACGATAGCCACCACCTGAACAGAGGTGGTTGTGGTGGCCGGGGAGGGGACTGGATTGCCGAAAAAAGGATTGGAAAACACCTCTAGGTTTGGTCAATCATGGCCATGGGCTGGAGGTAGAAGACGAAATCAGAGCCGTCGGGTTATTTTGTTACAAATAGTTAATATATTTATTAATTAAGGTTTTACATTTTTAACCGTTTACTGTGCCCCCTTTAAATTAGATACATAGACCCTTAGGTGCAGAAACAAGAAAAGTGGCCAACATGAAAATTGTATCCATTGAAGCCTACTTTAATTTAAAATTAATTTCAACCAATTTGGGTAAGTGGTTTGACCACAACACTCTAAATGGTGCAGCCTATACATAGGCTTGACAAGAGACTAAATTTAGTTCCCTCATCAATCCATCCATCCAAATTACTTGCAATTTTGGCTGGGAGTCCCTGTTACCTATACCTATAATATATCAAAAAATGGGAATTTTTGGAAAACATTTTCCTAAAGTTTTTGTAGAAATTAATAAACCTTGCATGAATTATTTAAGGGGTCTATTGACCTATAAACCCACCAAAATTTTGGTGACTGTCTTTTAGGGTCATATTATGATACTGTTAAAAATGTTAGCCCATTTGGGGTAGATTTGAATAGGTATTGGTGTGACCAAAGTTTGGTCCCTTAAAGTTAATTTAGGGCAACGAGTCTTTAGGACATAGAGGGGCCAATTCTCACCCAAAGGGGGTGGGACTTTTGACAGAGCCCCATGGTTAATAAAAACAACCTCTCATGGAATTTGAGATTGATTGGGGTGGGTTTTCCCTAGGACCATAGTTCTAACCCTAAGGTTGAACTTTGGGGGTTTGTGAAGGACATAGGGTGATATGTCCTTGTATGGACTTTGTGTTTAGTCCATGTGATTCTAGGGTGGTGAAATTCCCTAGGGAGGAATTTGGTGACATTTAGACATAGGCAAACAACTAAAACCAATTAGGGTTAGTTTAGGCCTTTACATTTTAGGAAAATATTGGAGGGTCATATGAAATTGGATACTTATGAAATTTTGGTAGAAGGTTTTTTATAATAATATGAGCCTCTAGAAATTATTGTAGGATGTTTGGAAGACATTAGCTCATACTTGTAGTTATGATCTTTATGTTGCCCCTAAGGATGATTTTGATAAAATCATGCTTAAACTAACTTAGACTATTATGAAACTTTCTCAGTGATGAGTTATGATCGTATTATAGCTCTGGTAAATTTTTTATAATTTTTGGATTAAATTTAGTGATGCTTCCTTCTTTACGTTTATTTATTGGTATTATTTTGGATTAATTAATAACAATTAATTCATTTATGAAAAATAGTGAAATTTTGTTCTCTCTAATATTTTCGCATCTTGTAGTGTTAATAAATTTTGGGTGGCCATAACTTAAGAAAATCTAGTACTTCATTTTCAAAATTACCCATGGCCTAACTTTTGAGAAATATAATAAATGTCAAATTAATTAGGAAAATTATAAGTCTCTTGATTTAGGCAAAATGTGTCATGATAGATGCACAATAAATATCTTAGGGTATTTGGATGAAAATTTGGAGTACCTGTTATCATGTACATCATATAGCATAGGTTGGTCTGCATTTAGTAAAACTGCAGAAATTGTGATAACATGTGGAATGGTCATAGGGAGATGGGATTATTAGTTTACTAATTTTAGTAAGGTGAAAAAGAGGAAAATGGTGCTTCATTAGGAGTAATAATGAGGAGAGTGTTGGGTTGACTATTGTTAAGAGGTGTTCGGGATCGACGAAAGATCGTCTTTCTTGTGGAGAGAGAGTGAGTCAAAACATACTAGGGGTATATCTGCGGCGGCTGGAGGTTCTATCATGAACTTGACCCTTGATGAGGCTTTGCAACTCCTTCGTGATACCTCTTCTCATAGATTGTATTGGACTTCTGGAAGAAACGTACCTAGGGGTGCGAGAAATTTGTTCGAGGTAAATGCGGTGCAGCCACAAGCTGAGGTGAGTCACCCTACTATGGATGGAATGATGTGGCTGACCAGATCGACCCCCCACCCCCTTCAGCTCAAGTGATGGCTATTTCGTGCCAGGGTTGTGGAAACCTTGGCCATCATACATATGAGTGCCTAGCTGGAGAAGTTTTTGCTGATCCCTCAGGTATATCTGCTGACGAGAGTGTAAACTTTATAAATAATCAGAACCGCGCTGCTCCTTATAACAATGTTTATAACTCGAATGCGAGAAATCATCCGAATTTCTCCTGGAACCAAAATGCTCCGGGTCAAAGGTTGCAGGGAGGCCAATATCATTTTGATGCTAAAGCTTCTCAAAGCCAGCTGCGTCCGCCGCAGTCGGTTTATAATCTGAACGCGCAGGGGACGCGAAAGAGTGCGTTAGAAGAGATGATGGAGAAATTTGTGGAGATGGCTCAATTAACAATGCCACTCAGACTGTCTCCATGATAAACTTGGAGACACAGCTGAGGTAACTGGCCCTAGTGTTCTCTAAGCGTACTCACGGCGTCCTTCCGAGCGACACAGAAAAAATCCCCGTCAGCAAGGGAAGTTTGTTGAGGGAGATGGATGCATGTATTAAAACTGAAGTGGCTGTGATGTGTGAAATAAATGAAGTAGAGATAGTGTCCCTATATGATTCCGGATCTTCTTGCAAAATTCTTGCTTTGCAAGATGTTGAAAAATTTAATTTAAATATCGAGTCGAATGTCCTAAAATCACTCGTGCTAGATGATGGGTCGGTAGTGAAGACTGACGGTCAGATAAAGGTGGTGTAAATGATATCGTACGGGATAGCGGTTGTCACGGATTTCCAGGTGCTGGGACCAATGGGGAATCCTTCAAAACCCATCTTAGGGGTTCCCTTACTAAAAGCTAGTGGGGCGACGCTGTAGTTTAATGCGAGCGGCATCATCTTGACTTCCAAGGTTGATGCTCCTTTATCGATGTCCCTTACCTCTATGATGCTGAATGAACCAAAAAAACTGCAGGATTTGAATGTTTTGTTATCTGACGGTTTGCCTAGTGTTGTTGAGACAGCTGTGCTGTAGAAAGGGGAAACAAAAGCGGAGTTGGTAGGAGTGCAGCAAGATGCGGATGAGAAGGGTAGTAGTGATTAGAGTGGGATTCACGTTGCTGAGACTGAGGAGCGGAGAACGACTATTGAAAGTGTGCAGAAATTAGAATCAAAAACTTATATTGAGCCAAATGATTTTTGTAAAACTATAAAACATGTTACTTGGGCTGATCTATCACCCGCACCTGCTGAGGAAAGGATGCCTCCGGATGGAAAAGCTAGAGCTACTTCTGAATTGGATAGAGTTGTTGAGCCACCATGGCGATCTCCATCCGTAGAATTGCAAATAAAAGAACTGCAAATGCACAAGGTGCTGGATTTTTCCCGCCGGCGCGAGAAGGAAGAGGTGAGGGGTATGGGAGATTCGTCTTCCCTGGGCCCTAAAGCTTAAGCTTCTCCCTCGTCTCGCGTGTCAGGGGAATCTATCACTAGTTAACGTTTAGCAGAGATGTGAAGGATCTCTTGGCCCTTCCCCTCCTCTTCTATTCTAGTATAGTTTTGCTTAATGTTGTATGTGAAGTTTTGGGACTTAATCATTGCGTACTGCACTTATGCTTTTGAACTATATATAAAACTGCTAATATAGGTATTTGGTCCACCTAAAGGATGGTAAAGAAAAGTGGCTCCTGGGAGATAACCCATTACTTTGTTTTTGTTTTTTTATGTGCGTATTCTTTAGTATGGATTGTTGTGCTTGGACGTATTTTCGTTTGCAGGCGGATTTCATTCAGTAAGTGGACTTTTGACAGAAATTAACGTCAATATTCTGGTATACTCATTTTCAAGCATTGGATAACCCCTCCTCCTTACTTGCTTTTTAATTTCATGATCACATTTTGGTGTTAGGATGTTTAGGCTAAGTCTGGTGGGGAGAGTTATGTGGGGTACTCACGCGCTTGCATTTTACTATTGTCATACTAGAAGAATATATTCATTTGTTGTTTATGTTGTTTGGCATTGCATACCACTACACCACACTTGAGCACGTGCTTGAACTGGAGCACGTCTTGAGTTTTATCATCACTAGTGTGCGATTTGGAAAATTTTAGCGTTGGCCTAAGATTGTGAGGCAGAGTAAAATGTTGCCTCCATGAGGGATCCTAATCGAGTGCTCATGTCTCATTTAGCAATACGTGTTGAATTAGATTCTTTTTATGCTTATAGCATATTTTATTTATATTGGCGTAAATCTTATTTATTCTACTCGTCTACTTCGAATCTAGTGTGAATCAAATAGTAGCGTAAGCGTGTGTGTCGACATCGCTAGCCTCGTATTGCTCAACTCGGTAGGAAGGATTGTCTTTCTCAATGGCTAAGAACTTACCCCTAGCTACTCTCGAAGCATGGGTGCCTGGTTAGTCAAGTGCGCGGGTGATGTAGGTCGTCACTTTGTTCTAGTTTGAGCCTTGTACAATTCCCGACTCCTACACATTATTATCCCCGTTGAGCCTGTCCCTTCCTTTGGCATCCTTACGCCTCGCTACCAAAGCCATATAGACTTCCTATTCGCACACCCGAATGTGGTCACTCGGTTGGATTGTTTTATTGTAGTTTTGTATCAGTTCTATGTGGCTGTTATGCTGGATCTTTGTGCCGCATATGGTTTTGTCGTGTTTTCGGCTCGTTTTGGTTATTTGGTTAAAGAAAAAAAAATGAAATGAAAATGAAAATTCCCAATGTGGAATAAAAGAAAAAAGAATTTTTTTTGTAGAGTTGCGATTTTTTTGGTTGGTTGTATTGTGATCGTAATGTGCGTGCACGCACCGTTAAAAGTCCAATTTTGGTTTTGTGGTGCACGTGTTTGTGGTTGCGTGTAGTTGTGAGTGTTTTCGAGCTGTCTCATTTTTGGTGTGCGTATCCGTCGTGTTTATCTTTGTATACCCCGCCTTCACCTCAGCCTCCATTATACTAAAAGTCTGACAGATTCGCGCTTGACTCAAACTAGTTCCATGGAGAGAGTGTGAACGGGCGAGCTTATTGTAATCGACATTGGTGGATTCCTTTGGAGGTTATCCCGAGTCCTTGCTTTGGCAATGCTCAACTCAGTGTTTTTCTGCTTTCTCCTTGCGCTTGACCGAATGATTCCCCTCGATTATATAGTAGAGTATTAATAAAAAATTTATACGCCTTTAGAAATATATAGGCTTTTAGTGCATAATCAAAAATTCCTTTTACTGTATTCCTAAGAGCGTGATCATGCGATTTCGTATGGTACTCCGCTGCACAGTTTTAGGCCAGCAATTATATTTTTCTCTTCCGCGTTAGGGATGATTTGATCGGGAAGAGCAAATGTTTAAGTCTGGTGGTGTGATGAGTCCGATTTATATAGGGTTTTCCGGATTCATCTGGGCTTATTATCTTGCATGTGTACTTCTATTTCAGTAGGAAAGTTCATATATTTGATTATGGCTTCACTTAGTCATTGTTGCACTATTTTGACCCATTTTGGTTTGCAAATTGCACCAGGATGTTGGGCGTAAGTACTAGGGTACTCCCCATGTGGATTTGGTTGTTTTATACTGTATATTTATAACACCCCAAAAATCTCGAAAAGCCAAAGTGGGATTCAGGTTGGCTGACACGGCCTGAGACACGGGCGTGTCTCAGGGCGTGTCAGGTGTACACGGCCTGGGACATGGGCATGTCCCAGGGCGTGTCCCTAGTCTCGATGAGTACTCGAGCCCTGATCGTCGAGTGTGGAACACGGCCTGTGACACTGGCGTGTCACAGGGACGTGTTTGGCACACGGCCAGAGACACGGGCGTGTGCATTAGCCGTGTCCTGCTCGGGTAATTTTGGAGATCGTGTTACAGGGGTGACACGGCCGGATACACGGCAGTGTTGTTGATGCACGAAAATGCCAAGGGGAAAACGAGCACCACCAACTAACTGTTCGAGCACTGGGGGAAGAAGAAAAAGCAAACTGCGAGCAGTAGTCTACTTTGCGGACTAGAAAAGGGACAGAAAAGCAGAAGAGTCGTGAACCACGGCAACACCAGACTTCGCCCGTCGCGGCCTGAATGCCACTCCTGCGACGGGCTTGATTTTGATTGCAAATAAGCTGTTACAAGGAGGGGAAAAGGAAACGATGCGGAAAGCAAGCTGGAGATCGCAAAGCCAGAGATTCGAGTCCGCAACCTTTAGTAAGTAGGCTCCTGGGCTCGAGTCAGCATGCTTTGAGTGCACCACTTCCCCCTATTTATAGGTTGGGGGCCTGCCCAAATGGGCAGGGCTAAAATAACCGGCTTCCCGGGGTACAAAAGAACCGGGCAGCGGTGACGGGAATCAAAAAAAGGGAAAACAAGCAGTCCGCGCGAGACCGGCGGACTGGGCTTGCGAGCTGGAAACCTCACTTAGTCGCATCGAGCGCAATCCTGCCAGAAGAATCGTGACCTGAGCGACCTGCGCGACCTCAGCGACCTGATCTCGGAGCTCGCGGAAAAGTGGCAAGATCTGAGAGCAAACCATGGGCGGCCTGGGCAGACTGATAACTGGAGTCTGCCTAGGTGGCTGGGATTTCCACGTCAACTTGCGATCTGGGCAGAATGAGAGCTTGAGTCCAGCAAGATAGGAGCAAGAAGCCTAGCTGAACATGTTGCGGATTCTGGGGTTAACATAATCCCCGCACATTTTCTAGTTTTGGAAAATTCCGAAAATGTTTCCTTAACCGTCGAGTCCGCAACTATCATAAATGCTAATTGTGCTATAAATACCGCCGGAAGTCCTATCCTCCGTCAGAATTGACTTTGCGACGGGTCGTTACTCACCTCTTGCGGTCTCAACTTTCCAGTCCGGCATGGCAAGATTAGGATCGTTCTTCGACAACCTCGCCACCTCGACTGAGAAACCCAAGGCGAGTTCCCGACCTAAGAAGGCGAGTCACCGGAACGATATACCTGCCCACCATCAAGGAGAGAGTTCAGGTCAGAAGAAGAAGACAGACCTAGCCCGCGACATCGAGCATGAGAAGACCGCGACTGCTCCTGCTGCTCAAAATCTACCGACAGGGAGCTCGAATAAGAAACTGAATCCGCCTTCCGTCTCTGACCAGAATCCTGCGAGCTCTTCAAGTATGGAGGTGCACCGTTCTACCTCTGGAACTATTATGTTGCGGATAGACCCGAACAAGGAAGTGTCGTCGCCTAAGGTCCAGCAGCCGGATATCGAGGAGAAACTTCCAGCTAATGAGCAGGTGGAGGAGAGGGTAAAAGAGGTAACTGAGGAGAGAGCTAAAGAATCCGCCGAAGCCGCGGCTAAAGATTCTGCCGAGAAGCAAGTTGAGGAAACGGTGCCCTCTCTTGCGCTGATTGTCGCACCAACCTTAGTTCGCGAATCACAGCATATCATTATAGACTTGGATAAGACGCCTGAAAAGAAAAAGAGGAAGAGAGACAAGAGTACTGCTGTGGAGCGAGTAGATAAGAAGCTGCGGGTTAGGAAAGAAAAGAATATCTCTAAGCGGACTGGAGCGTCGAGCTTGCAGCATAAGCCTCGAGAGAAGGAAGTTCTGGACAACGATCTCGTCACCCCGGATGCTCTGCTCGTAGAAGGTGACCCCCCTCAACGCTCAGCTTATCAACTATCGAGATTCTTAACTCTATTGACAAGAGCAGCTCGCGAACATGAATCGTTCCTTGTTGGAAGTGCTGCAGCCTGGTGCTGAGAATATGGGAGAGAAGCCTGCTGACTCTTCATCCTTCCTCCAACCCGAAGAAAGAGAAAAAACGAAGGATCAGCTCGCAGTAATGAAGGAAAAGATTGAGGCAGTCTCGGCGAAGCTTGCTGTGAATAAGCAGGCTGAGGATTTGCAGACCGCTGCGGAACTGATGCAATCAGGTAAGTTGCGCCCGGCGCCTAGGCGTTTCTAGAGCTCGTGGCTATAAAAGTCACGTCCCCGGAAATCTCGGCCGATTAAGATAATTACAGAGACCAGCGACATAGTTGCCTCAAGCAGATCGCTGGCCGAGACAAGGGCGAAAGTTCGTTGGGAATGGAGGCACCGCCTGGGCGCTTTTGATCCAGAGCGCGTGAGGCGGCCTACTTTCGATAGTCGCCAGATTGCTGCCATTATTTCAAAAAGTGACTTGACTTTTTACCTTTTACGCTTATTGCGACCTTGAAACTAAATAGAGTTTTACTTCCTTTGTTACAGTACAAAAGTCAACACGCGATTCTATCGAGGTCGGTGAGATCGTGTCCTCGCCTGCAGATGTGTCTGCCTAGGCTTTGATGTGGTTTGGTGCTGAGTCTGTGCAAGGGGAGCAGTCTGGCCAAGAGACATATGCGTTATTAACGAGGAAGTACGAGGAGGAACTAAACGAAATTCGAGTTGAGCTAAAGAAAGGTAAGGAGCGAGAAAAGATCCTGGAGAACCAGGTCGCGAGCCTTTCTTCCACCATCGAGGGTCTAAAGAAAGATAAGCAGCGGCTAAGCGGAGATGCCTGCCATTATAGGAGCCGATATTTGGCTTTGGTGAGAAAAGGGAAGAAGCAAGTGGGCGAAGGTGTTGGGGTGAGGCCGCAAACGTCTTTTCAACCTGCTGCAGGAGAGGCGTCAGCCCCGGCGACAATCGGGCAACCCGCGGTGGCCGCAGATCCAACCCCAGCAGGTGTCCCGACAATCCCGTTTAACCGGATAGTCAGGGATACTGCTTGCATGCATCGCACTTTCAACAACATGCACCATCTTGTTCAGCAACTATACAGGGAAATCTTGCGAGGAAGCGACCAGGCGGCCCATGTTGGGGGTGGATGAAGAGCGACCTGCTCAGGGAGACCGCAGAAGCCGCTGAGTAGAACATTTAATTTGAACTGTGCGTATTGTATAGGTGTCCTTTGAAACTTCTCTGTTTCATTTGTGCTGTGATGCGTCTTTCCCTTGGTGTATGATATTATAATTATTCCTTTAAACTTGAACAATCTTGTGGTGATGAATGCGAATTATGCAGGCTGGTTTTATGTTCGCTCATTTCTTTTACTGAAAAATTGAGGTCTTTGCGGACTGCCTGTAAGTTCGCGATTACTTATAGATAACTTTCAGGAAAACTGGAAACGTGCGGGCTGAGCGGACTGCATTTTAATTCGCAAAGCCTTGAGAATTTGTATGAAATTGCAGGGAAAACAGGGAAGAAGCGGGCTGCGCGGACTGAGCAATCGATCTGGGCGGATAGACTGCTGTCATGTCAAATTATTTTTCTATAAAAAGGATCTTCATTTTATCTTTGCATAGGAAACAGTCGAAGCTGAAGCCCTGCGGTCTTAAAAGATGGTATCCGCGCGTACTGATGCCGCAGTCGCCTTCCTTGCCGCCGAGCACAAAAGAAGCCGACTGACCGAAGCTGATCTGGAAGCTTTTCTGGATGTGCACATGGCGGGCTCGCCGGTGCTCGCCCGGCTTCCCGAGCCACAAGAGCGGTTGAACTTCTCTATGGCTACCCTGCTCGGGGTGCCCATCGACCATTTCGATTGCGGGTTCAAATTCCCCCTGCTTTGGGAGATCGCGGAGATCTTCGAGCACTACGGAGTGGTTCCAGGCCAACTCGCGCTGAACAGCATGATCGTCATCTGCAGCTATCTCGCCTACCTGCGATCTGAAAAGATCAAGTTTTCCTTGAAGATCTTTAGAAAGATCTTTTCTGTCCGCTCCGTAACTCCAAAAGGAGATCATGAGTATAAGGGTATCGTGTACTTCTACTATAGGGGGATGAAGGTTGTGGTCTTGCCGAATAAGATCCACAACTGGACCTCCAGGTACCTTATTTTTGATTGTGACCTGGGGTTTCTCCACACTAACCCGCAGCTGCGATCAGACGCCGACTTCAAAAGCGTGCGGCTGAGTGATGCCGAGGTCGCCATCGTTGGATTTCTTGCTGGAGCAAGGCTCGACGTTGACTATTACATTCCGCTATTGCCCGGACTTGACACCGTAAGCCGCTAGGAGAGTAAGTCCCGCAACTTTTATTTGTATCCGCAACGACCTGAAACTTTGGCTAACTTTTCTTCTTGAAGCGACCTTGGCGGTGCCCGCAAACTTGCCCTATGCGCCAGCTGGACAGACTCCTACACAGGGAGAAAGAAGAAAAGTGATTGCAATGAAAAGGAAGGAGGACGGGGATCCCGCCGCGGGTTATTCTTCCAGCGATAGCTTTAACATTGCGGGCTTCGGCGAGAAGCAAAAGGATCTAAGGGGAAACCCAATGATCCGTTGGCATGAGAAGAAGAAGTACGTTCGCCTTTCGACAGCTCTCCCCTCCTAGAGGAGTCCGTGCCCATCTCGCAATGCCCATCTCGCCATCTCCGCTCTGTACGGGGAGAAAAATCTTCGCTACCTGCAAAGTGTGGCCCCTAAATACCTTCCTCTGCTTGCCGCCCATGCCAGTGCGAATTGCGCCGTCACAAACCACTTCATGGGCAGGATTACGCGCGAGCTTCTTAGGGAAGATGCGCGACATAAGAAGGAAAACAACTCGCTTAAACACAAAAATAAGCGACTAGGCGCAAAGATTAATCAGTATAAAGAGGACAAAGCTGTAAGTGCCAGTTAATCGCCGTTTATCTTTGTGGCATATTTGTTGCAGACTGACGTTTTAATTTCTTCTGCAGACTGCATATGAGGTAACCAACCCCGACTAACAGAAAGCCATGTTTCCTTTCGTCAAGGAAAGCGTGGAAGTTGCAATTGAACGCATCATCAATGATGGGAATGCGAAAGCAGGGGTGGACTCTATTCCCTTCCTTAAGCTGTTTCCAGAGCTGAAGGACAAGGTTGCTGAGTTCGAGCAAGCTGCTAAGGGGAAAGCGGTCGTTGAAGATGACGAGGAGGAGTTCATTGGTGAGGTAGCTCCTGAAGATGTGGCCTCAAGTCAGCAACAGGGAAGTCAGTCGGATCAGTCCGCCAGTTCCGGCTCTGATGAGAGCAGCGCACGAACAGAACCCTCGGCCGCTTCTCATTCTAGCGACAGCAGTAGCAGCGACTCGGGCGGCTACTCGCCTATGGTGGATGTGGATGGATTAAGCCCGGAGAAGCCTGCAGAGAAGAAACAAAGGACTGGATAGGAGATAATGTAATTTTTTTGGTTTTTTAATGTAAAGGGGGAGGGGCGGACTCTGCGCGAGTCCGCCGGAACATGTGTATATAATTTTTTAATGAATAGAAAAGGAAATTTTTGATGTCTTTTGAGATGTTCTGCTTTTTTATTTCTTGTTAGAGGTCGCACTCCCTATATTAATTCGCGTTATATAGCATTGTAGCATGTTTAAAACTCTTGCTGAAATCGCTTACTCACAGCTCGCTACAACATGAGCAGAATCAACGTGCTTTCTTAACGAAGGGAAAAAATGAAGCGGACTTTGACGAGCTCAGACAACAGTCCGCGTCTTGCAGAACAACCTTTTCCAGTTTTGAGAGAACCAAGATGATAAAAGCCGTAATACTATGACACAAATAATGTTGATATGTGAACTTTGGCAGACTGGGATCACCGTCCGCTGATATTTATAGACAAATCTTTTCAGATAAATAATACTTGAGTTATATGAACTTAAATGAATCATGCAGACTAGGCAAACTAGAAAACCGAAGTCCGCACTTAAATCGAATAATAACAGAAATGACCCATAGCTCATAACCAGGTGGGTAAGTGCGGCCGGAACGACATTGCTTTCCTCACAGGGTTATGAACCACGGAATCAACCCAAGGGATGGCGGACTGGGCGAACTAGAAAATCGGAGTCCGCATTATACCAATAATAACAGAAATGACCCATAGCTCATAACAAGGTGGGTAGGTGCGGCCGGAGCGACATTGCTTTCTTCACAGGGTTATGAACCACGGAATCAACCCAAGGGACGGCGGACTGGGCGGACTAGAAAACTGGAGTCCGCATTATACCAATAATAATAGAAATGACCCATAGCTCATAACATGATGGGTAGGTGCGGCCGGAGCGGCATTGCTTTCCTCACAGGGTTATGAACCACGGAATCAACCCAAGGGGCGGCGGACTGGGCAAACTAGAAAACTGGAGTCCGCATTATACCAATAATAACAGAAATGACCCATAGCTCATAACCAGGTGGGTAGGTGCGGCCGGAGCGGCATTGCTTTCCTCACAGGGTTATGAACTACTGAATCAACCCAAGGGACGGGGACATGGCGGACTAGAAAACCGTAGTCCGCATTATACCAATAATAACAGAAATGACCCATAGCTCATAACTAGGTGGGTAGGTGCGGCTGGAGCAGCATTGCTTTCCTCACAGGATCTCAAGATCTGCAGACTTAACATATAATCCACTGCCCTCTTGCCTGGAGTACAGTCTAAGTCGATCTTTTGGGCAGGTGCGGCCGGAGCGGCATTGCTTTCCTCTGAGATCGACAAGACTGTGGGTCTCCTACAGGCACTGCTTGAGGGTACCAAGGAGTGTTCGAAGGTTACAACCTTAAGATGATCTGGGGGTAGGTGCGGCCGGAGCAACATTGCTTTCCCCGCGCGATCATCTAGGCTGTAACAATATCCCTTAGATGACAAAGTAGAGCTGTCCACCACCCTGCTCCTCCATATTGTAGAAGTGGGGTTAGGTACTAGCCGGGATCCGAAATCCAGTGTCCTACCACACTAGAACCGGCAAGCTCCCACTACATGGTGTGAAATCTCCCCGCAACACCATGTCTTTGTGATGTTACGCTGACAGCGGCGGTTCTAAGGTAGGTTTCAGCTGAACTCGGAGATATCTCCTGGTATTAGGCAACTGTTGGAGTTGCTTGGGGAGCCAAAAGAAAGAAGACACTTGAAGAAGTGTTAGTATGAATACTCTGATAAATATCAAATTTTGAGAAATTTGCATAAGATAGAAAAGAAGAGAGTTCAGAGATAGAACCGTTTAGAGTTGTCCTCACTCAATATATTAACTGTCAACACTTAAAACAAAAAGGAAACTTGATGAAGTGTTAGCAAGGAGTTTTTATTAATGATGAACCTCTTAAAAGGTTTACATAAGAAGAAAAGAAAAAGAAGTTCAGGAATAGAACCGCTTTAGGTAATCTCCACTCCACGTGTGCGACACATCTTCTCCTTCAAATGTTTGCAACCGGTAGGCTCCATTCTCAAGTACTTCCTTAATAATGAATGTCCCAGCCCAATTTGGATAAAGCTTCCCAACTGAGCCGGCTCTTGCAGCAGCATCGACCTTTTTAAGAACCAGATCTCCCACTTGAAAGTGTTTGATCCTTACATTCTTATCAAATTAGCGGGCCATTCTCCTTTTAACTTCCTCTTGCCTGATGGTAGCCTTGTATCTAACCTCATCAACATACTCCAAGCTGAACCTTATATCCTCATTGTTCAGCTCAAGCCAATCCTCCATACCTTGTCTTGCAAGTAGCACTCTAGGCGACAGAACTTCGAACTCAACAGGAATTAGCGCTTCGGACCCATGAGAAAGCTTGAATGGGGTTTCCCCTGTTGCAGATGAAGGCATTGTTCTCAGGTTCCAGAGAACTGAAGGAAGTTGATCAACCCAACTTCTCTTGAGATTTTGAACTTTCTTCTTAAGCAGGCTAAGGATTTGCTTATTGGCTGCTTCTACCTGACCGTTACTTCTAGGATGATGAACTGATGCAAAGCGCAGCTCTGTTCCAATCTTCTTGCAAAAATCTATCATCTCTGTATTATTAAATTGTGGTCCATTATCTGTGATTATTGCCATAGGGATACCGTGCCGGCAGACTATCTCGCCCAAAATAAAATTCTTTACGACCTGAGTTGTTTTCTTTGCCAGCACTTTAGCTTCGATCCACTTATTGAAGTAGTCGATCATAACTATAATGAAACGTTGCTGCCCACTAGCCATGGGAAAAGGGCCAATGAGATCAATTCCCCAAACGGCAAAGGGCCAAGGAGTTGCAATTGATTTGAGAGATTGAGCCGCTTGATGCTGAAGAGGAGCGAACTTCTGGCACTGAACACATTTTCTTACATAGGTCTCAGAATCTTTTTTCATTGTGGGCCAGAAGTAACTCTGCCGCAGGATCCTTTTCTCCAAGGTTCTTGTCCCTGAGTGACATCCACACTCGCCAGAATGCACTTCCCGAAGAATAGTAGGAACTTCCTCTTCTGAAACACATCTTGTCATTGTAGACAATAAGGTTTTTCTGTAGAGAATCCTGGATATCAAGTAATAATATGCTGCTTTTAACTTGAATTTCTTCTTATCTTTGACTGACTGATGCAGATCGCCGGTTGATAAGTAGCGAACAAACGGATCCATCCAAGAGGAATGCTGATCAATCTGCATTAACTCTTCCTCCTCCACTGCTGGGTAGAAAAGTTCAGAAGTTGTTCCTCCTGACGATAGCCCGTACTTGGCAAGAACATCGACCTCCTCATTATCTGTCCTCGGGATGTGCTCAATAGTGAAACTTTTAAACCTGCCAACCTCAATTTTTACCAGTGAAAGATACTTCTTCAACACTCGCTCCCTGGTCTCGAAGTTACCAAGAACTTGTGAAGCCATTACCAGTGAGTCAGTCTTTACATGAACATGATCGATTCCTAGCTCTCTTGCGAGCCTCAAGTCGGCCAATAAAGCTTCGTACTCTGCTTGATTGTTAGTTACTAGAAAGTAGAACTTGACGGCTTGCTCAAGCTTGATGCCATTCAGGTTTATCAGAACTACCCCTGCTCCAGAAGACCTTCTGCCTGAAGCCCAATCAACATAGATGGTCCAAGCTAAAGGAAACCTTACGTCCTGATCTGAGTTAAATTCTGCCGTGTCAATCAGGAAGTCTGCAAGCACCTGTGCCTTGATAGCTGTCCTGGGCACATAGGAAATTTCAAAGTCACTCAGCTCGATTGCCCACTTAGCTAGCCTACCTGAATGCTCTTGCTTCTCTAGCACACTCTTCAAATGTTGATCATTGACTACTTGAATTGAATGTGCCCGGAAATAGGGACGGAGCCTGCGAGCAGACATAACCAACGCCAAAGCCAGCTTCTCAAGGATTGGGTACCTTGCTTCTGCATCTTTCAGAATGTGACTGACATAGTAAACTGGGAACTGCCTCCTTCTCTCTTCTCGGATAAGGACAAAACTAACTGCCTCGGGACAAACCCCCAGGTATAAGAATAACATCTCTCCTGCTCGGGGGCTTTGGAGTAAGGGTGTCGAAGTTAGCTGTTTTTTCAACTGTTCAAAGGCCAAAGAACACTCTTCTGTCCATTGGAACTTGGACGCTCCCCGAAGAGTTTTTAAGAATGGCGTACTTTTATCTCCAACTCGAGAGATAAATCTCTCGAGTCCTGCCAACCTCCCCCCCCCCAACTGCTGAACCTCTTTTGGAGAACAGGGAGGGGCCATATCAAGGATGGCTTTAATCTTATCAGGATTAGGGGCAAGGCCCTATGGAGTAAGGAGATGGCCGAGGAATTTCCCCTTACTCGCCCCAAAAACACACTTCAATGGGTTAAGCTTAATTCTATGCTTTCACAGAGTGGAAAAAGTCTCTGCTAGATCTAGCAAGTGCTGTGGAAGAGACCTACTTTTAATCAAAAGGTCATCCACGTACACTTTAAGGTTTTTACCTTTTTGCTCTGTAAACACATGATCCATCATGCGTTGATAAGTTTCGCCAGCATTTTTAAGCCTAAAGGGCATCACGAGATAACAGTAACAACCGTTATTAGTAATGAATGATGTGCGAGGGATATCGGGTTTATGCATTCTTATTTGGTGATAACCAGAGAACGCATCTAAGAACTCATAAATGGATACCCTACCGCAGAATCAATTAATAAATCTATCCGAGGCAAGGGGTAGAAATATTTTGGGCACACTTTATTTAAACGAGTGAAGTCTACACACATACGCCACTTCCCCCTTAGTTTTTTAACCATTACAATGTTTGAGATCCACTCAGGATATTGAATTTCTTGTATAAAGCGCGCCTTGAGGAGTTTGGCAACCTCCTCTCTGATTGGCTCTGCCAGCTTGACTGCAACATCTCTTTTCTTCTGTTGAACTGTCTTGGCAGCTGGGTCGACGTTGAGATGATGGCAAGCCACGTCAGGATCCACTCCTGGCATGTCTTCCGCTGACCAAGCGAAGACATCCAGATTCTTTAGCAGACAAGATATCAACTCTGCCTTTTGATCTTCAGGTAACTCGGAGCTGATGGAGAGCTTTATTTCTTCCCCTTCCGCAATGGAGACTCCCTGCATCACCTGGTCAGGTTCCAGGTGAGCGCTTTCACTATCCACAGTAGCTTCTGATGGAAGGGGGACTTCTGCTGCTCCTGGAAAAGCTGGGGGGGGGGGCATTTTCAGTCATGTTGACTGTGCAGAGGTAACACTCCCGAGCTTGCCTTGTGTCACTTCTGACCCTGCACTGACGACCATCCTTGCAGAACTTGATGGCTAGATGATATGTTGAAATGATGGCTCGATACTTGTTCAGCAATGGTATTCCAAAAATGGCATGGTAGCTGCTTGGAGCGTCAACCACTATGAACTGAATCTCCTTGGTCACCCCTCCGAGCCTCACCGGGAGTGTGACATTTCCCTCGACTTCTTTCTTATCACCTGAGAATCCGTAAAGTGGCCCCTCGGTGGAAAGCAGAGGTTTCCCAGTCCTCAGGGCTTCAAAGGTTGTCTGACATTTCTATTCGCGGGTTTCAAAAAGCTGCTCGGATCTGAAGGTCACGTGTTAACTGTTGATGCACGAAAATGCCAAGGGGAAAACGAGCACCACCAGCTAATTGTTCGAGCACTGGGGGAAGAAGAAAAAAGCAAACTGCGAGCAGTAGTCTACATTGCGGACTAGAAAAGGGACATGAAAGCAGAAGAGCCGTGAACCACGGCAACACCAGACTTCTCCCTTCGCGGCCTGAATGCCACTCCGGCGACGGGCTTGATTTTGATTGCAAATAAGTGGTTACAAGGAGGGGAAAAGGAAACGATATGGAAAGCAAGCTGGATATCGCAAAGCCTGAGATTCGAGTCCGCAACCTTTAGTAAGTAGGCTCATGGGCTCGATTCAGCGTGCTTTGAGTGCACCACTTTTACCTATTTATAGGCTGGGGGCCTGCCCAAACGGGCAGGGCTAATATAACAGGCTGCCCGGGGTACAAAAGAACCGAGCAGCGGTGACGGGAATAAAAAAAGGGAAAACAAGCAGTCCGCGCGAGACCGGCGGACTGGGCTTGCGTGCTGGAAAACTCCCTTGGTCGCATCGAGCGCAATCCTGCAATAAGAATCATGACCTGAGCGACCTGCGCGACCTCAGCGACCTGATCTCGGAGCTCGCGGAAAACTGGCAAGATCTGAGAGCAAACCATGGGCAGCCTGGGCGGACTAATAACTGGAGTCCGCCTAGGTTGCTGGAATTTCCACGTCAACTGGCGATCAGGGCAGACTGAGAGCTTGAGTCTGGCAAGACAGGAGAAAGAAGCCTAGCTGAACATGTTGCGGATTCCTGGGTTAACACGTGTACTGTGTGACACGGGCGTGTCAGGCTTGAAACGGGCGTGTCAATGCCCGTGTTCTTGTTTATTTTCAGTCGGTTGTGCACCGCTTCAGGAACATGGCCTGTGACACGAGCATGTGACAACCCGTGTTCGGCCTAAGAAATATAATTAAGGGCTGATCAGAGCCTTTCATTTTCTTTGACCAAGATCCAATGGTCTGGGCTCTTCCCTGGGTTGATAAGGCCGGGATTGAAGAGGAGAAAGCTCATTTGAGTTTCATCTTTATCTTTCTAAAGTTAAGAGAGAGGGAAGAGCAAAGCAAGGAAGAAGAAGAGGAATCCAGCCGCCGGTGGGTCTGCAGTGGTCCAAATCGCGAACCGAGCTCGGATTTATGAAGGCAAGGCTGCTACGAAGGATTTCATCCGTCTTAATTCTCTCCATGGCTCCGAGGCAAATTCCAAGGGTAACGATTTTCGTCTTGGACATGTGAAGTCCTACTTTCCTGCATTTGCATAGGGAAAACCCGTCCCCGCGAGTGTGCGGTGGGTTGTGGTGTCCCTTGGGGTAGATATGTGAAGTCCCTCTTGTTAGAGTCCGGAATTGGAGTACGGATCTAGGCATGCTGTGTGAAGCACATCTGGACGTGTTGGTATGGATTGGTGATGCTTGTTTGCATTCGGAGGAATCTCCGAGAATTTGATTGTTTGTGTGCAATCTGTGGTGCATACCTGTTGCTTGGTGCAGCAGGAAGTACTGGAGGAAGTAAAGGAAATTGTGCAAGTTGAGTTCAAATCTTGTAGTGAACGGGCAAGGTGAAGCTGTACCCGCATCAGTCTAGTCTTTAGTCTGACGATGTGAGCAACGGAGTAGACAGATCTGTACCCGTGTTATGGTTGTCTAACCTTGGGTGCTTAAGGCCCTGTTAGGATCACAGAGCGAGAGTCGACGGCTTGCGTGCCGATCAAGACTAGAATGCTCATTTGTGGGATTCAGTGTTTCCGGTACACCCAAATGTGCCCTGAGTGCACGGAGCGTCGGGCCGTCGTGCCGACGTTTGTGATATGTATTGACTGTGCGGTCGTGCACGTCTTGCATGCTTTGCTATATATATATAACATATTGGAAAATGCTATGCAGGGATGGAATTCTGCTGCCCCATGCCAGGGGCAGGGTCGTTATAATTGGTCAGCTGAATGCTGGTCGTTGCCCAGTTTGCCAACGCTTGGTGGATTGGTTCTTGCAGGTGCTAGAGGTGCTGGTCCGAGCGGGACTTAGTGGGCCGAAGCCCAAGCTACGTTGCTGCCCTCGAAGGCTTTGTTTTGTTTCTTCTTGTTCATGTGTGGCCGGCCTGCGTGCCAATGTCTGTAAACCACACCTTATTAAGAGAAATTTGTAAGGCCTTAAGGCCAGATACTTTGGATGTATACATTCCTATGTTTTAGTGGACAGTTCTTGTTTTGCTTGAGTTCAAGTTTTTCAACCGTGAAGCTTCCGTTAGAATGCTCTGTGTTAGGATGCGTTGGTTTTGATATTATTTCGTAGCGTCTCTGCCTGTTGGTGGAATATGGTGTGGGGCCCCGGCCGGACCCTCTATTATATTCTTCTTGACGGGTAGAGATGTTACAATTTGGTATCAGCTTATTGGTCGATCTCTTCCGAATTCGCGGACGAATTCTTTTGAGACGTGGCGCGCACGTGTCAGTGCTGTCGTTATAACACTAAACTTGAACTCAAGAATGTCCACTTAGGAATGCAAATACACTTGTTTGTTGAACTTGTGTATTCTTTTTGTATGTTTGTCGTTTTACTTGGTCGCTAAATTGTGTGTTTTACACATATAGGTGACTAGAAGTTTTGCGGGTCAATCCAAACCTCAACATCTTGTAGAAAGTGCGGCACCAGCTGAGGTGCCAACACCTCCTCCATCCGCTAAAACGGTACGTTTCATCACGGAAACGGTACTTGCTGTGATGAATGCTCAACAGGCTTGGCAGGCACGTCCTGCAGTGGTGCCAACGCATGCTGGGGTACGACAAGAACCGGTAGAAGCTGTAGTTGATGCGCGGGCAGCAGATCAATAAGTGAAGCAATTCTTGAGCTTTAATCCTCCACAATTTACTGGGGCAGGATCACCGGCCCAAGCAGAGGATTGGCTTGCAAGGATCAAGAGGATCATCAAAGCGATCAAGGTTTAGGAGGGAGAGAAGGTTATGTTGGCCACTTTCCTACTGGAAGGAGAGGCTCGTTTATGGTGGGATGAGATTGAACTGCATCACTTGGCCGGTAGACAACTTGCAGAAGTCTCGATGGACGAATTTTCTCGGTTGTTCTTGGCACAACATCTACCAATGCAGCAAAGAATATCAATAGAAATGGAATTTCAACGGTTAACCCAAGGAGATCGTAGTGTGGATGATTATTTGCATGAATTCACACGTTTGGGAAGATATGCGGGTACAATCTTTGCCGAAGAAGAGCGTAAGACTAGTAGGTTTTATGCGGGACTGCGAGATGAGCTGCGGTGTTAACCCCAGAATCCGCAACATTTCCAGCTAGGCATCTTGCCCTTCCCTCGCTGAACTCAAGCACTCAGTTCGCCCAGCTCGCCAGTTGACGTGGTCCGTCACCTAGGCGGACTCCAGCTGTCAGTCCGCTCAGGTCGCCCTCGGTTCCCAGCTCTGCTAGATCGACGACCTCCAATCGACGAGTCAAGCTCAGGCCGGCAAGCTCCGAGTCAGGCCGCCCAGGTCGCTCAGGTCGCAGCTAATTTAAAAGAACCACGCTCGATGCGACCAAGGGAGGTCTCCAGCTCGCTGGCCCAGTCCGCCGGTCCCGCGCGGACTGCTTGTTCCTTCTCTTTTTTGATTCCCGTCACCGCTGCCCAGCTCTTTGTACCCCGGGCAGCCGGTTATTTTAGCCCTGCCCGCTTGGGCAGGCCACCAGCCTATAAATAGGGGGAAGTGGTGCACTCAAAGCACGCTGACTCGAGCCCAGGAGCCCACTTGTTAAAGGCTGCGGACTCGAATCTCTGGCTTTGCGATCTCCGGCTTGCTTTCCGCATTGCTTTCCTTTTCCCTTCTTGTAACCGCTTTTTGGCAATTAAAAGTAAGCCCGTCGCAGGAGTGGCATTTAGGCCGCGACGGGCGAAGTCTGGTGTTGCCGTGCTCCACGGCTCTGTTGCTTTTCTGTTCCTTTTCTAGTCCGCCAAGTAGACTGTTGCTCGCAGTTGTTTTTCCTTTTTCTTCCCCAAGTGCCCGAACGGTTAGCTGGTGGTGCCCGAGTCCGTCGCTTTTCGAGCATCAACAGTTAACACGCGACCTTCAGATTCGATCAGTTTTTGAAACCGCGGATAGAAATGTCAGACCGCCGAGGTCGCCGCTCCGACTGCTCCAGCTCCCCTGATGATTCGCTGTGGGAGGCGTTGGAGCAGTCCCGCTGGGAAGCTGAAGTATCTCGAAGAGAGACTGACCAGCGGCTCGATACGATCAGCCAAGCCATGTTAGCATTGACTCAACGGCTTGCTCCCCAGGTCGCTGAAGAAGTTGCTGAGACACCTGTCCGCCATACTCCAGTCCGCCGGACCCCGGCTCGTCGCACCCCTCTTCAGCAGTCGCCTGCGACCGCGCCTCCGCCTCTCCACCAAGCTCAGTCCGCAGCTCCTCTGCGACCTCAGGCTGATCAGTTCGCCCCGCTGATGGATTTCTTCAGGGAAGCAGCCCGAGGGACCCCGACTCGCCGACTAGACTTTGTTGATCGGCAGTCCGCAGAGCTCGCAGAGCTTCGTCCTCCAGTCCGCCCTTCTGCTGATTCAGAAACTCCCTCTCCCTTCGTCGATCGAATCCGATGGGAGTCAGCGCCAAGCAATTTCAGAGAACCTCGTCTCCCTTTTTATTCGGGGGAGACTGATCCGGTCTCCCACCTGCAGGCATTCGAAGGGGTAGTTGCATTGAGGAGCCTCTCTGACGCCCTGAAATTTAAACTTCTGGTGTCCACTCTTGATGGTCAAGCAAGAGAATGGTTTTATGAGTTGCCTCCAGGCACCATTTCCTCCTTCGCCGAGCTTCGCAGCGAGCTGCTCCTGAGGTTTGCAACCTCTAAGAAGAGAAAGGATGGGCCGGCAGCCCTTTTTGACATTAGACAGAGAGACAATGAATCGGTGGCAAGATTCGTTGATCGGTTCCAAAAAGAAATCCAAGGGGTAAGGAATGTGAACCCCAATTATTATAAAGTTGCCCTGATTCACGGCCTCCGGGAGGGCCCGTTGAAATTCAAAGTGACAACAAAGGCACCGTCAACTTATCAGGAGCTCATAGCGATAGCTAATCGCTTTGTTGAGGGAGAAAATGCCAACCCAACCTATGTCTCATCCCTGACAGCTAAAGCTGGAGGAAGGGATGTCCCCAACTCCTCTTCTAACAATCAGTACCACAGTAAGCCCCCCCGGCCTGACTTCCATCCTCCACCTCAGAGGGGGCGTAACCTCCGCCATAAGAAACCCTTCCTTGGCCATCAACAGTTTCATGATCAGAGACTGCCGTTGGCCGTCACTCCCGCCGTTCCCCTTCAAGCGCTCCCCATTCTTCAGAGCGCCCTGCCAGCTTCAAATCCTCATGGGAGCAGCCCTATGGAAGAACTTGCAGATCTGGGCATCGACTTTGAAGAGGTTGCCCAGATAATCCAGAAGAAGGTTGAAGAAAAGAGGCAAGGCCTCAGAGAGATTGGAAGCCCAGGGACAACTCTCAGTTCTGTAATTTTCACAAGGAGAAGGGTCATCTGACTAAAGACTGCAAGGCTCTTCAGAAGCTAGTTGAGAGGTTGCTCGCCGAGGGTAAACTCGAGGACCTGGGCAGGAAGAGTGATTCTTCAAAGCCTTCCACCTCCAAGGGCAAGGAGGTGGCTGAAGTCCACCAGGAGTGCATAGAGATAAGGGATGAGGGCCATCTGGGGCTCATTGCCATCCCAAATGAGTGTATTGATGTTGTCGACGAGGGGGCCCTGGGAAGACTCTTTTTCATCCATGGCGGAGCAGGGACTGAGTCTACTCGGAAGTCTTCTCTGTCAAGGCTTTCCCGAGCTGAGGTTGCTTCTACTTCTTCTGCCCCACCTTCTGAAGTCGTCACCTTTGATTCTGCGGACCTTCCTGCAACCTCCAACCCCTTTGATGATGCCATCGTAGTCCAGGCAGCCATCGGAGATTTCACAGTTGATAGAATTCTCGTTGACACTGGCAGCTCCGTAAATCTCCTCTTCAAGTCTACTTTTGAAGCCCTGAGGACTGGAAAGCCTCTGCTTTCCACCGAGGGACCACTTTATGGCTTCTCAGGAGAAAGGAAGGAAGTTGAAGGAAATGTCACACTCCCAGTGACGCTCGGAGGGGTGACCAAGGAAATCCAGTTCATAGTGGTGGACGCCCCGAGCAGCTATCATGCTATCTTTGGGAGACCATTGCTGAATAGATATCGCGCCATCATTTCAACATACCATTTAGCCATTAAGTTCTGCAAGGATGGCCGTCAATGCAGGGTCAGGAGCGACCCAAGGCAGGCTCGAGAGTGTTACCTCCGCACGGTTAATGTGACTGAAGTCTCCCCCCCAGCTTTTCCAGCAGCAGCAGAAGCCTTTTCTCCATCAGAAGCTGCTGAGGATAAAGAAGGCGCTCACCTGGAACCTGCCCAGGTAACGCAAGAAGTCCCCATTGCAGAAGGGGAAGAAAGAAAGCTCTCCATCAACTCCGAATTGCCAGAAGATCAAAAGGCGGAGTTGATATCTTGCCAATTGAAGAATCTGGATGTCTTCGCTTGGTCAGCAGAGGACATGCCAGGGGTGGATCTCGACATGGCTTGCCATCATCTCAATGTTGATCCGGCTGCCAAGCCCGTCCAGCAAAAGAAGAGGGATGTAACTGTCAAGCTAGCAGAGCCCATCAGAGAGGAGGTTGCCAAACTCCTCAAAGCGCGCTTCATTCAAGAGATTCAGTATCCCGAGTGGGTCTCGAATGTTGTAATGGTTAAGAAACCTGGGGAAAGTGCGTATGTGTGTAGATTTCACCCGTTTGAATAAAGCATGCCCGAAAGATTTCTACCCTTGCCTCGGATAGATTTATTAGTTGATTCTGTGGTAGGATATCCGTTTATGAGTTTTTTAGATGCATTCTCTGGTTATCACCAAATAAGAATGCACAAACCTGATATCCCTTGCACATCGTTCATCACTAATGACGGTTGCTATTGTTATCTTGTGATGCCCTTTGGGCTTAAAAATGCTGGCGCAACCTATCAACGCATGATGGACAAGTGTTTAAAGAGCAAAAAAAGTAGAAACCTTGAGGTGTATGTGGATGACCTTTTGATTAAGAGTAGGTCTCTTCCACAGCACCTGGTAGATCTTGTAGAGACCTTTTCTACTCTACGAAGCACAAAATAAAGCTTAAACCCTTTAAAATGCATCTTTGGGGCAAGTAAAGGGAAGTTTCTTCTCGGCCATCTCCTTACTCCCGAGGGTCTTGCCCCCAATCCTGATAAGGTTAAAGCCATCCTTGATATGACTCCTCCCGTTCACCCAAAGAGGTTCAGCAGTTAGGAGGGAGGTTGGCAGGACTCGGGAGGTTCATCCTCTCGAGTTGGAGATAAAAGTGCACCATTCTTTAAGACTCTTCGGGGAGCGTCCAAGTTCCAATGGACAAAAGAGTGTTCCTTGGCCTTTGAGCAATTAAAAAATCAGCTAACCTCGACTCCTTTACTCCAAAGCCCCCGAGCAGGGGAGATGTTGTTCCTATACCTAGGGGTTGGTCCCGAGGCAGTTAGTTCAGTTCTGATTCGCGAAGAAAGCAGGAGGCAGTTCCCTGTTTACTATGTCAGTCACATCCTGAAGATGCAGAGGCAAGGTACCCCATCCTAGAGAAGCTAGCTTTGGCATTAGTTATGTCTGCCCGCAGACTCCGTCCATATTTCCAGGCTCATTCAATTCAGGTGGTTATTGATCAACCTTTGAAGAGTGTGCTAGAAAAACCAGAGCATTCAGGCAGGCTAGCTAAATGGGCAATTGAGCTAAGTGAGTTTGAAATTTCCTATGTGCCCAGAACAGCTATCAAGGCACAGGTGCTTGCAGATTTCCTGATTGATACGACAGAATCCAGCTCGGACCAAGCAGCAAGGTCTCCTTTAGCTTGGACCATTTATGTGGATGGAGCTTCTGGTAGAAACTCCTCGGTGCAGGGTAGTTTTGATAAACCCGAATGGCGTCAAGCTTGAGCAAGCCATCAAGTTCTATTTCCCAGTAACTAACAATCAGGCAGAATATGAAGCTTTATTAGCCGGCTCGAGGCTTGCACGGGAGCTTGGAATTGATCTCGTCCATATCAAGACTAATTCACTGGTAATGGCTTCACAAGTTCTTGGCAACTTCGAGACCAGGGAGCCAGCATTGAAAAAGTACCTTGCGCTGGTAAAGGATGAGGTTGGCAGGTTCAAAAGTTTTGCTATTGAGCACATCCCAAGGAAAGAGAATGAGGAGGCCGACGTTCTCGCAAAGTACGGGCTCTCGTCAGGAGGGACAACTTCTGAGCTTTTCCCCCCGGCAGTGGAGGGGGAAGGGATAATGCAGATTGATCAATGCTCCTCTTGGATGGATCCGTTCATTCTCTACCTGTCAACTGGGAATCTACATCAGTCAGTGAAAGATAAGAAGAGATTCAGGTTGAAGGCATCACACTATTACTTGATATCCGACATTCTCTACAGGAAAACCTTCTTGTCCACAATGGCAAGATGTGTTTCAGAAAGTGAGGTTCCCACCATTCTCCGAGAAGTGCATTCTGGCGAGTGTGGAAGTCATCGGGAGCAAGAACATTAGAAAGAAGGATCCTGCGGCAAGGTTACTTCTGGCCTACAATGAGAAAAGACTCTGAGGCCTATGCAAGAAATGTGTTCAATGCCAGAAATTCGCCCCTCTTCAGCATCAAGCAGCTCAATCTCTCAGATCAATTACAACCCCTTGACCCTTTGCTGTTTGGGGAATGGATCTCATTGGCCCTTTTCCATGGCAAGTGGGCAGCGGCGCTTTATTATAGTTATGATCGACTACTTCAGTAAGTGGATTGAGGCTAAAGCACTGGCAAAGACAACAACCCAGGTCGTGAGGAATTTTATTTGGGGAGAGATAGTCTGCCGACATGGAATCCCTATGGCAATAATCACCGATAATGGACCACAGTTCAATAATGCAGAGATGATAGCTTTTGCAGGCAGATCGGTAACAGAGCTGCGCTTCGCATCAGTTCATCATCCCAGAAGCAATGGTCAAGTAGAAGCAGCTAATAAGCAAATCCTCAACCTGCTTAAGAAAAGGTTCAAAATCTCAAGGGCAGTTGGGCTGATCAACTTCCCCAGTCCTCTGGACCCTGAGAACAACACCTTCATCTGCAACAGGAGAAACCCCTTTCAAGCTTTCTCACGGGTCCGAGGCATTGATTCCTGTTGAGTTGAAGTTCTGTCGCCTAGAGTACTGCTTGCCAGGCAAGTACGGAGGATTGGCTTGAGTTGAACAGCGAGGAGATGAGGTTCAGTTTGGAGCATATCGAAGAGGTCAGAGATAGGCTGCTATCAGGCAGGAGGAAGTTAAAAGAAGAATGGCCCGTTACTTCGATAAGAACGTAAGGATCAAACACTTTCAAATGGGAGATCTGGTTCTTAAAAAGGTCGATGCTGCTGCAAGAGCCAGCTCAGTTGGGAAGCTTAATCCTAGCTGGGCAGGACCATTCATTGTCAAGGAAGTACTTCAGAATGGGGCCTACCGGTTACAAACATTTGAAGGAGAAGACATGCCGCACACATGGAGCGGAGATTGACCTAAAGCGGTTCTTTTCCTGAACCTCTTTTCTTTTCTTCCTGTGTAAACTCTTTAAGAGGTTTATTATTAATAAAAAAGTTCCTTGCTAACACTTTTATCAAGTATCTTTGTGTTTCAAGTGTTGACAGTTAAAAATATGGAGCAAGGATAACTCTAAACGGTTCTCTCTGAACTCTCTATTTTATGGTTATACGAATCTCTCAAAATTGATATTTGTCTAAATACTCATACTAACACTTCTTCGAATGCCTCTTCTTTCTTACCTCCTCGAGCAACTACTCCGACAGTTGCTTGATACCAGGAGATATCGCCGTGTTCAGCAAAAACCTCCCCTAGAACCGTTGGTTGTCAGCATAACACCACGACGACCACGTGTTGCGGGGAGATTTCACACCGTGTAGTGGGACCTACCAACTCTAGTGCGGTAGGATACTGGATTTCGGATCCCGGCTAGTACCTAACCCCACTTCTGCATTATGGAGACAAAGTGGAGGTCAGCTCTACACGCCACTTAAGGGTATTGTTACAACCCAGATGATCGCGTGAGAAAAGCAATGATGCTCCGGCCGCACCTACCCCCAGATCATCTTAGGTTGTGACTCTCGAACACTCCTTGGTACCCTCAAGCAGTGCCTGCAGGAGACCACAGTCTTGTCGATCTCAAGGAAAGCAATGCCGCTCCGGCTGTACTTGCCCGAGAGATCGACTTAGACTGTACTCCCAGGCAAAAGGGCAGTGAATTGAGTTATGGAGTCTGCAGATCTCGAGGTCCATGAGGAAAGCAATGCCGCGACCGGCCGCACCTACCCGCTTGGCCTCCCAGAACAAGCTTTCTTCTTCACAGGGTTGTCATTATTGATGAAGTGCGGACTCCAGTTATCTTATCCGCTCAGTCCGCTGTCCCTTGGGTTGATTCTGTAATTCATAACCTCGTGAGAAAGCAATGCCGCTCCGGCCGCACCTACTCGCTTGGTTGTGAATTACAGGTCATTTCTGATATTGTTCATTAATGAAGTGCGGACTCCAGTTGTCTTATCCGCTCAGTCCGCCGTCCCTTGATTCGGT